>VZTY01004604.1:21955-51251 GCA_013400935.1 Turnix velox
GGTGTCTCAGCAGAGACTTTATGGGACTTTTGCTGTACTTTATATGGTCTCCATTGCAGTGGTGTCCGAGCATCTCCCAAGCAGGTTAAAAATAACAATAGCAGACTGTTTTCTCCAGTAGGAGAGGTGCCTGGTCTCAGCTGTGGGGATGTGCTTGATGCATGCTCTTACTTCTGGTCCTTCTCTCTGTTTCTCTCTGTCATCTTCCAATCACATAATAACCATGGTTACTCTGGTGGGAAGAAATAACAATAGAAGCACAGAGAAATTGGGCTTTTTTACTTGAGCCAAGGAATTGTTGTTGCTATTGAAGTCAGAAATGATAGAGAAAAAAATACAGAAAATGTGCTTTGTTGGCACTTGTCCACTTTATTCTTACAGGGTGGGGGAGGTGAGGCAGTTCGGCCTGGAGAAGAGAAGGCTGCATCTGGAGAGACCTCACAGCAACCTCCCAATGCTTGAAGGAAAGCTGGGGAGGGGCTGTTTGCCAGGGCCTGGAGCCACACGGGGTTTGAAACTAGAGCAGGGTTAGATGAGACATGAGGAAGAAGTTCTTGCCCGTGAGGGTGATGAGACACTGGTCCAGGTTGTCCAGAGAGGGTTGTTGAAGGCACCACCCCTGGAGACATCCAAAGCCAGGCTTGTTGAGGCTTAGATTTAGCACAGGATGTCCCTGTCACTGCAGAGGGTGGCACTAGATGGCCTTTGAAAAACCCTTCCCACTTTAAGATTCTATAATTTTGCTCTTCTTTTCCCATCCAGGATGGCTACAGAACTCTCTGTGTGGCATTCAAAGAACTGACTCAGAAGGAGTTTGACAGGATTGACAGGCAGCTCAATGAAGCAAAGATGGCTCTGCAGGACAGGGAGGAAAAGATGGCAAAGGTTTTTGAAGACACAGAAACAGACATGCACCTGATTGGGGCTACAGCCGTGGAAGACAGGTAAAGAGGTGACCACCACCACTGACATTGTGGGGTGTGAGCAGCTGGGTGGATGCTGCCAGCATCCAAGGGCATGTAATTACTCAGTGACACAACCCATTGCACGGTGCCCTACTTGCTAAAATTGGCTGCTGGAGTAGGAATTAGAATTTCTTGATGAAACAGCAGCAGCAGTTCCCGTGGTTCTAGAAAGTGAATTAATCACATGGTGTTAATTTGCACATCAAAACAAAGGCGGGTTTGCGGCTGGTTGTAGGAACTGCTTGTGTAAATTACACTCACACGGTGTCAGGGCTTGGAAGGGACCTCAAGAGATCGTCTTGTCCAATCCCCCTGCTGGAGTAGGAACACCCAGATTAGGAAACACAAGAAGGCATCCAAGAGGGCTTTCAGTGTGTCCAGAGAAGGAGACCCCACACCCTCTCTGGGCAGCCTGGGACACTCTTCTCTCCCCCTGACGAAGTTTTTTTTTCTCATATTTCTGTGGAACCTCCTGTGTTCCAGCTTGCACCCATTGCCCCTTGTCCTATCATTGGAGGTCACTGAGAAGATCCTGGCTCTCACCTGACACTCACCCTTTCCATATTAATAAAGATCAATGAGGTCAACCCCTCACTCTCCTCCAAGCTAAAATGATCCAGCTCCCTCAGCCTTACAAATTAGACTCTTATTCTTGACTCTTGGGTCTCTCAGTGATTTTTTTTTTTTAATACTTTTTTTTGACTGCAAGTAAAAATTTGGGATTGCTGCCTTTTAATTTCTGTGGTTGTGGTCTCTCTCCAGCTTGAGTTAGACCAATTAATTTCTCCCCAGCTGGTATTTCCTACCTCCACAGTAAGGGATTTGGTACCAAGTGTGGGCCACCATGAGGAACCATTGAATGGTTTGGGTTGGAAGGGATGTGAAAGATCATCGAATTCCAACCCCCCTGCCATGGGCAGGGACACCTCCCACTACACCAGGTTGCTCAGTGCCTCATCCAGCCTGGCCTTAAACACCTCCAGGGATTGAGGGGGCATCCACAGCCTCTCTGGGCAACCACTTCCAGTGTCTCACCACCCTCACAGAAAAGAACTTCTTCCATATCTCCAGCCTAGATCTCCCCTCTTCCAATTTGCATCCATTCCTCCTAGTCCTGCCATCCTGGACCCTATTCAAAAGTCCTACCCCAGCCTTTCTGTAGTCCCCTTCAGGTATTGAGAAGCTACTCTGAGGTCTCCCTTGAGCCTTCTCTTCTCCAGGCTGAACAACCCCAACTCATAATCATTTAGGTTGGAAGGGACCTTTCAGATCATTGAGTCCAATCATCAACCCATCTCTGATAAGCCTCATACCTGGGCAGAGACTTGAACCCTTGACCCTTAAATTAGGAGTCTGATGCTCTCCCAACTGAGCTACACACCCAAGCAACTCCTTCAGCCTGTCCTCAGAAGGGAGTTGCTCCAGCCTCTCATCATCTTTATGGCCTCCTCTGGACCTGCTCAATGTCCTTCTGTTGAGGGCTCCAGAACTGGACACAGTAATTCCAGTTGGGGTCTCACCAGAGCCCAGTAGAGGGGCAAAATCCCCTCTCTTGACCTGCTGGTCACTCTTCTCTTGTTGCTGTTTCCTAGGCTGCAGGAGCAGTCAGCAGAGACGATCGAAGCCCTGCACGCTGCTGGCATGAAGGTTTGGGTGCTGACAGGTGACAAGATGGAAACAGCCAAATCTACCTGCTACGCCTGCAGGCTCTTCCAGACCAGCACAGAGCTGCTGGAGCTGACAGCCAGGACAGTGGGGGAGAGTGAGAGGAAGGAGGATCGGCTCCATGAGCTGCTGATGGACTACCATAAAAAACTGGTTCAGGATGTTCCGAAAAACCGGGGAGGCTTGAAGAGGTGAGTGAGCCAGTGGACCTGTCTCGGGGGTGTTGTGGACAGGGGGATGATCAGGGGCCTACAAGGACAGGCTGGGAGAGATGGGACTGTTGAGGCTAGAGAAGAGAAGGCTGTCCCAGAGGAGACCTCCCGGTGCCTGAAGGGGCTCCAGGAAAGCTGGGGAGGGACTGTTTGTCAGGGCATGGAGGCACAGGATGAGGGACAATGATTTGAAACTGGACCAGGGGAAGGGTAGATGAGACATGAGCAACAAGTTCTCACCCATGAGGGTGGGGAGCCCAGGTTGCTCAGAGAGGTGGTGGAGGCTCCAGCAAGCCTGAAGACACCCAAGGCCAGGCTAGCTGAGGCTCTGAGCAATCTGGTACAGTGCAGGGACTCGATAGCCATTGAAGTTTCCTTCCAACTCTGTGGTTCTGTAACCTTGTTATGGCCCTGGGGACAGCGTGGTTGTCTCCTTCCCTTTTCTGCTCATGTCTAGTAGTAGCTGATTTTGAAATTAATTCCACAGTTCCCTTAGTGAAGAAGTCGTGTTGAATCCAGGCTTATTAATACTGCTAAGCCTCTTCTAAAAGGATGGGGGAAGAAGATTAATGAAAAAAAAAATCTTTTCTGCTGAGGTGATACAAGTGGCTGAATTCTTGAAGGATGATTTTTAAGTGCAACCTGTTCCTCATTGCCTTGCAGAAGCTGGACCCTGAGTCAAGAATATGGGCTGATTATAGATGGCTCCACGCTGTCCCTGATACTCAACCCTTCTCAGGACTCTGGTTCTAGTAATTACAAGAACATATTTCTACAGATCTGCTTGAAGTGCACTGCAGTCCTCTGCTGCCGGATGGCTCCTTTGCAGAAAGCACAGGTACTCATTCACTCTGCTCTTTAACTCCCCACAGCTCATCCTGAAGTGATGTGATCTACTTTTCATCCAGCTGGGACTTGACCTGAAAGTCTTCACTGGCTGGAGCTTCTCCAGGCTCTGCACAAACCTGAGTGCTCCAGAGTGATGGAAACACACTGACCTTTTGAAACTTAGGATAGATGGAGTCAGAAGAGACCTTAAAGACCATCCAGTGCCACCCCTGCCCTGGGCAGGGACACTTCCCACCAGCCCAGGTTGCTCCAAGTCCTGGCCAGCCTGGCCTTGAAAACCCCTCCAGGGATGGGGCAGCCACAGCTTCTCTGTGCAAACTCACAGCAAAGAATTTCTTCATAACACCTAATGTAAATCTCCCCTCTTCTGGTTTAAAACTGTCCCTCCACATCCTATTACTCCAAACCCTGCTCCAGGGTCCTTCCACAGCTTTCTTGGAGCCCCTTTGGGGGACTGGAAGCCCTCATGGCATCTCTGGGTCCATTGTAACAGATCCATGTCCAGCATCCAATAAAGAGATCCTACTGCCCAGGATTTGGTTTTAAATAGTCCTGTAGGCTGTGGGTCTTGTCTTTTGCTCTGGTTGGTAACTGTGAATGAAATAATGAGGAGTTTTATTAACCTGAGCTTTCCTGCTGCAAAAGCCCAGCTACCTGTCCTAAGATTCTTTCAAGTGGGGGAGGTCCCTGAAGGCTTTTAAACTATATTTTTGGTTTCCTATCCTGGTTTATTTGTTTATCTTTTAATAATCTCTTAGATTGTACGAATGGTGAAGAACACAAAAGGCAGCCCCATAACCCTCTCCATAGGGGATGGTGCCAATGATGTCAGTATGATTTTGGAAGCACACGTTGGAATAGGTAAGAGCCCTGGTGACACCCATGTGGCACCTCAGATCTGTCTGCCCTTGATAGGACTCACTTTCTGGGACACAATCAGTACTTCTGACTGTACATGACTAAACCAATCCCACTGAAAAATCATAGAAAATGTCCTGTTACTGTCTTTGGATCCTCTGGGTAAATGCTTGGGGTGTGTATATAGTGCTCACTTTTGATGGCATTGCTCCTTCAATCAGTGGGGAATTTCAGATTGTCTTCCAAAACCACTTGATGGCCAAATTCAAGTTGGCAAAAGGAGTTTGCTGGTCGGGGGAGGGGGAAAAGTCACAAGTAGCAAACTGATGGGTGATGACTGGCAGTTTTTGCAAAGGAAATGGGATGAAAATACTGTATTTTATTAAGACTGAGTGGTGGCAACTGCTGGTAACTCAACACTGGAGACCCACATGTGTCTCCTGAGGGCTGATGTTGTGTCTGCTCTTTCTGTGTGACTGACACTGGGCTGGAAACCATCCTCCTTTCTGCATCTTGGTGTCAGAGCTACAGGAAGTGCTGGAACTTTTTACAGTAAATAAAGGGCAGCCTCTTTCTTTGGGGGCTGTTGGAAATGCCATGTTGCCCTCTAATGAATGGGGTCCTGGAGCAGTTTGTTTGCCTGTGGTTTTGGAGTGAACAAAATCGTCTTTCTGTTCTGTGGAAGGCTGAGTGTGCCCAGTGAAATAACTGGGAGATAAGGGCAAGCCTGCAGGGAAACCAGTTCCTTATCTTTTATCAGGTTTGCTTACATACTCTTTTACCACATTGCCTTCCCTAGGAACTCAGACAGAAACCTCAATAGATCTTAGAGGCAGTGTTGTGGAGCCAAAATCATGCAACACAGCAGTGTTTTACTTTCCTGGGGCACTGGAGAGCAAATTTTTCATGCCTTTGGGATGCTGGGTGATGTGAACAAACTCATGGGTATCATCAGTGCAGATCCCAGTCCCTTGGGGATTAACTCCCTTCTCTAACATCAATCCAGATCCCAGTCCCTTGGGGCTTAACACCCTTCTCCAGCATCAGTCCAGATCCCAATCTCTTGGGGATTAACCCTCTTTTCTAACATCAGTCCAGATCCCAGACCCTTGAGGATTAACCCCCTTCTCTAAACTTACCCCAGATTCCTGTCCTCCTGGGAATTAACCTTGTGCCACCCTTTTGTCCCCAGGTATAAAAGGCAAAGAGGGCCGTCAGGCTTCCCGAAACAGCGACTATGCTGTGCCAAAGTTTAAACATTTAAGAAAATTGCTACTAGCACACGGGCATTTATATTATGTGAGGATAGCACACCTTGTACAGTATTTCTTCTATAAGGTAAGGATGCTCATGCAGCTCGTTTCTCTGTTTAAACTCTGGCTTTCTTTAAAAAAAATAGGAACAAAAATGACGAAATTTTTCAGCTCTGCTTTCCTTCTGCATATATCTAATTTTATATGTGTGTGTACACTTTTATCAAATTAATTTCACTTATTAATTTCTCATTGAGTTATGTGCTTGGTAGAAAGCAGTACTGAGGCTTTAATATCCTGATCTAGAGGGGGGTTGGAACTAGGTGATCTCTAAGGTCCCTTCTAACCCAAACCATTCTATGATCAGTGTCTACTAGTGGGAAAAACTGTTTGGATTTCGAGGGAGAAGTGAAGTGCTTCCCTGCTTACCATTTGTCTTCTTTCCCCTAGAACCTTTGCTTCATTTTACCTCAGTTTTTATACCAGTTCTTCTGTGGATTCTCACAGCAGGTAACTTCCACTCACGTGTCCATAAAACAGGACAAAAAGCAAGAGGCACAATGAGGCTTCTCAGCAGAGACTTGGCTTTTGGTGACCAGTCTCTTCCTCATTTCCATGGAGAGGATGGTTGTAATCAACCTCATTGCTCACTACCTGATTACATCAACACTTTTGCAACCCATAACTGATAATAAAGAAATGTTCTTGCTTTCTTTTCCTGTCTCCCACCAGGGAGTGCAGATGGACCCCTTCCAAAAATAACAAGAGAGGGGTTTAGCTGCTTTGTCAGCACCTGAGTTTTGCCACTTCTCTTCAGAGATTTTTCAAAGGTCTTCCTGATCTTTTCTCCTCTGCTGTAGTTCCCTGCTTTAAAGGTGTCTCTCAAGAGGAAGAACAGTTTGTTCTTTCATGGCAGCCTTTAAAAAAAAGCTGCATGAGGAGTGTCATCAGAGCCTTGCTTATCCCTGGTGAGCAGCAGAAGGACAGATCCATGCTGTGGGTGGGCTCACGTGCTTGGACACAAGAGCTTTGGCTTTTGTGTCACCTCACTCTGCCTATTTGGGCTCAGAAGTAGCAGTGAGGAAGTGTAAATGATAGGAGATAATTCTGTGCAGCATCACTTGGTTTTTTTTCTCTTTTTTTTCAAAAAAGAAGAAGCTTTAGTTCCTCTAAAACATTTAGTTCTCAGAGCGTCGCGGGAGACATCACGTTTATTAATAGAAACAGCAGCACAAGAGCAGCTACAGAAAGGCTGTGATAACAGCACTTTAATCACATTTTCTTGGAGAAGGAGCTGCAGAATGAGACCAGCCAGTTCCCAGACATCCCAGTGGGGAATGTGGCACCCAACCAGACACCCTGTGGGTACCTCCTCACACAGAATGTGTCCCCTATCAAACCAAACCCATGTACCAATGACAAAGGGATGAGTCTGTAGTGCATGCCTGGGGACAAGGACTAGAAACTTCTAATCTGTTTGTGGGGATACTTTGTAAGTGGCATTTCTGTCTCATTTTCCCCCTCCTTCCTCTTTTTAAGCCATTGTATGACGCTGCTTATCTTACCATGTACAACATCTGCTTCACGTCACTCCCCATCCTGGCCTACAGCCTCCTGGAGCAGCACATCACCATTGACACACTGATGGCTGACCCTCAGCTCTACATGTGAGTAGCCATAGGCTGGGGGAAACCTCAGCACTACTTGGTTATCCATGGTTTAAATCCTCTTGGCGCAGGTGACCATGTCCCATGTCAGTGAGCTGCAGAAAAGGCTCCTTCTGTCCCTCCTGGCTCAGCAGATGCTGCTTTAGAGATAAGCCATGTCCTGTTTACTGCCTATTTTGACTTATTTATGCCCTAGAACAGCCTACAAAACCAAGTCTGGTCTACAGGCACTGCAGGTGGAATCCTTCATCCATAAAGAAAACGAAGCTGTGTCTGTGACCAGACCATTCTTTCCCATTAGCTCTGAGCCAGGCACATGGTAGAGCATGTACTGGATGGAGGGAAGATCTGGCTTGTAGGAGAAAGAAAGATCCTTTCCTTCCCAGAAAGACAAATGTTCCTGAAGGCTGATGTGGGCAGGTAGGTTCTCAGCTTGTCTAAATGGCTATCTGTCCATGGGCCAAATCTCCATTTACTAGAGAATTCTGCCTTTGATCCATGTGCTTGGATATTTTTCCCACATTGTCCAGGAAAAGGGCAGTTTGAGACCAGACTCTCCTGGTGCTTTTTCGTCTTCCTTGTTTGGAACAAGGAGAGGCACCATCCTTCCATGGAAGCCACAGTGCTCCCTGTTTTCGGTGCTTGAGCAAGGGCTAAGGAAAGTGCTTTTCAGGAAAATACCCTTTACATCCATCCCTGCTGCTAATTTCCTGTGGGCTCAGTGCTGGGGAGAAGCAGGTCTGACCCCATCACCATCATATGATGCTTCTAAGCCACAGAGAAGCTGTGCATGTCAAAGTCTTGCTTGATCCAAGAGGAACAGAACCAGCAGATACCTAAAGGTGCTGGGTGAAAGTGCTTTAGGTAGAGAAAAATCAGCAGATGCTATTGCTGATGAAGTGAGGAGGGTGAAAAAGGTGGTGTTGGGTGTTTTTGAAACAATTACTACAAACAGTGATCTCAAATGACAGGACAAGGGGCAAAGAGTGGAAGGTGGAACACAGGAGGTTCCACAGAAATAGGAGAAAAAACTTTGCCAGGGTGAGGGTGAGAGAAGAGTGTCCCAGGCAGCCCAGAGGGGATGTGGGGTCTCCTTCTCTGGAGACATTCAAACCCCACCTGGACACCTTCCTGTGTGACCTGGTCTGGGTGTTCCTGTTCCAGCAGGAGGACTGGATCTCTTGAGGTCCCTTCCAATCCCTGACATTCTTTGGGTCTGTGATTGATCAGATCCCTGTGTTCAAACACTTGTGTGGCAAAATGCCAAGTTGTGTTTAAATAAATGAATATAGTAGGACATGGCCTGGTAAGAGCCTCCTGTGGGTTGGCTGGGTGGGCTGTCTGAGGAGAGAGATGAATTGTGCTGTGGGAGAGCATCAGTTTTGAATATTCATTCTGGCAGTGAATGCAGGAGGGCTGTGGTGCCTCTGCTGTGTGCTCTCTCAGCTGCTGCACTGCAGATCCCCCAGCTCAGATGCTGGAAAAAGCCTGTTTGTGATGAGATGTGAATGCAAACCAGAGCTCACTGTGGGGAGGCTGGCTGGATTTCTCTCCCCTTGCAGCAAAAACACAGTCTGGTTTATCCATGCTTCTATCTTCCCCGTACCCAAATTGCAGTGTGTTAAGAATCACAGAATGGTTTGGGTTGGAAGGGACCTTCAAGATCATCTAGTTCCAACCCCCCTGCCATGGACATCTCCCACTTCACCAGGTTGCTCAATGCCTCATCCTACCTGGCCTTAAACACCTCCAGGGACTGAGGGGGCATCCACAGCCTCTCTGGGCAACCTCTTCCAGTGTCTCACCATCCTCAAAGTAAAGAATTTCTTTCTTATATCTAGTTTGAAGAGTTATGAGTGCATCTTTGTGCTGAGGATTTGCATGGGAAAAGGGGAATTTTAGGTTTTGCCATAAATATACTTCTCTCCCTTACTGATCTTCAAATTTTAAAGGAAGTAATCTGAAAAGATAATGATGTGGGGCACCATTGTGGACTCCCCACTCCTTGGACTTTGTGTGTGGTCACTGCAGGGCTCTGCCTTTGGGGCATCCCCTCACTGCTGCTGCCTCTGAGCCTCATCTCAGTCTGTGTTCAGCCAGGAGCCTCCTGCTCCAACCCCCATCCTAAAAACACCCACTGTGTGATTCAGGAGATTATTTTCAGCCTGTGCAGAGGAACCCTGCTGCCAGGGATGGGGCTGGCAGAGCATGGCTCAGAGAGGTGGTTTGTGCACTCAAAAAAAAATAAAGGGAAAATGTGGGTTTGCTGTGTCCCCTAGATTTGGCTCTTCTTTAGCATTGCCCTGATTCAAAATTCAGTGACTAATGTTTGAAACTAGAGCAGGGCAGGTTTAGATGAGACATGAGGAAGAAATTAGGTGGAGAGACACTGGCTTAGGCTGCCCAGAGAGGTGGTGGAGGCCCCATCCCTGAAAATATCTAAGTCCAGGCTTACTGAGGCTCTGAGCAACCTGATTGAGTGCAGGATGTCCCTGCCACTGCAGGGAGTGGCACTAGATGGCCTTTGAAAGGCTTTTCCAACTCTATGGTTGTATGTCAGTTACCCTGGGGGGTAGGACTGCAGGGGAGGTTTAGGACACCATTACAGAACTTGGACTTCAGCTGGCTTGTATTTTAATCCAAGTTGCCTCAAAGAGAAGGGTAAAACAAAATTCAGATCCTCCACCTCTTGATTTTGAGNGAGAAAAATCAGCAGATGCTATTGCTGATGAAGTGAGGAGGGTGAAAAAGGTGGTGTTGGGTGTTTTTGAAACAATGACTACAAACAGTGATCTCAAATGACAGGACAAGGGGCAAAGAGTGGAAGGGGGAACACAGGAGGTTCCACAGAAATAGGAGAAAAAACTTTGCCAGGGTGAGGGTGAGAGAAGAGTGTCCCAGGCAGCCCAGAGGGGATGTGGGGTCTCCTTCTCTGGAGACATTCAAACCCCACCTGGACACCTTCCTGTGTGACCTGGTCTGGGTGTTCCTGTTCCAGCAGGAGGACTGGATCTCTTGAGGTCCCTTCCAATCCCTGACATTCTTTGGGTCTGTGATTGATCAGATCCCTGTGTTCAAACACTTGTGTGGCAAAATGCCAAGTTGTGTTTAAATAAATGAATATAGTAGGACATGGCCTGGTAAGAGCCTCCTGTGGGTTGGCTGGGTGGGCTGTCTGAGGAGAGAGATGAATTGTGCTGTGGGAGAGCATCAGTTTTGAATATTCATTCTGGCAGTGAATGCAGGAGGGCTGTGGTGCCTCTGCTGTGTGCTCTCTCAGCTGCTGCACTGCAGATCCCCCAGCTCAGATGCTGGAAAAAGCCTGTTTGTGATGAGATGTGAATGCAAACCAGAGCTCACTGTGGGGAGGCTGGCTGGATTTCTCTCCCCTTGCAGCAAAAACACAGTCTGGTTTATCCATGCTTCTATCTTCCCCGTACCCAAATTGCAGTGTGTTAAGAATCACAGAATGGTTTGGGTTGGAAGGGACCTTCAAGATCATCTAGTTCCAACCCCCCTGCCATGGACATCTCCCACTTCACCAGGTTGCTCAATGCCTCATCCTACCTGGCCTTAAACACCTCCAGGGACTGAGGGGGCATCCACAGCCTCTCTGGGCAACCTCTTCCAGTGTCTCACCATCCTCAAAGTAAAGAATTTCTTTCTTATATCTAGTTTGAAGAGTTATGAGTGCATCTTTGTGCTGAGGATTTGATAAAGTTTTATTTTAGAAACTACATTTCTCGGAGCCCAGCACTAGATTTGTTTACAAGTTGCATGGGAAAAGGGGAATTTTAGGTTTTGCCATAAATATACTTCTCTCCCTTACTGATCTTCAAATTTTAAAGGAAGTAATCTGAAAAGATAATGATGTGGGGCACCATTGTGGACTCCCCACTCCTTGGACTTTGTGTGTGGTCACTGCAGGGCTCTGCCTTTGGGGCATCCCCTCACTGCTGCTGCCTCTGAGCCTCATCTCAGTCTGTGTTCAGCCAGGAGCCTCCTGCTCCAACCCCCATCCTAAAAACACCCACTGTGTGATTCAGGAGATTATTTTCAGCCTGTGCAGAGGAACCCTGCTGCCAGGGATGGGGCTGGCAGAGCATGGCTCAGAGAGGTGGTTTGTGCACTCAAAAAAAAATAAAGGGAAAATGTGGGTTTGCTGTGTCCCCTAGATTTGGCTCTTCTTTAGCATTGCCCTGATTCAAAATTCAGTGACTAATGTTTGAAACTAGAGCAGGGCAGGTTTAGATGAGACATGAGGAAGAAATTAGGTGGAGAGACACTGGCTTAGGCTGCCCAGAGAGGTGGTGGAGGCCCCATCCCTGAAAATATCTAAGTCCAGGCTTACTGAGGCTCTGAGCAACCTGATTGAGTGCAGGATGTCCCTGCCACTGCAGGGAGTGGCACTAGATGGCCTTTGAAAGGCTTTTCCAACTCTATGGTTGTATGTCAGTTACCCTGGGGGGTAGGACTGCAGGGGAGGTTTAGGACACCATTACAGAACTTGGACTTCAGCTGGCTTGTATTTTAATCCAAGTTGCCTCAAAGAGAAGGGTAAAACAAAATTCAGATCCTCCACCTCTTGATTTTGAGCTGTTGGAGCAGGTCCAGAGGAGGCCATGAAGATGATGAGAGGGCTGGAGCACCTCCCTTCTGAGGACAGGCTGAAGGAGTTGGAGATGTTCAGCCTAGAGGAGAGAAGGCTTAGGGAGGACCTCAGAGTAGCTTCTAAATACCTGAAGGGGACTACAGAAAGGCTGGGGAGGACTTTTGAATAGGATACAGGATGACAGGACTAGGAGTGATGGATGCAAATTGGAAGAGGGGAGATTTAGGCTGGAGAGAAGAAAGAAGTTCTTCACTGTGAGGGTGGTGAGACACTGGAAGAGGTTGCCCAGAGAGGCTGTAGATGCCCCCTCAATCCCTGGAGGTGTTTAAGGCTAGGCTGGACAAGGCACTGAGCAACCTGGTGTAGTGGGAGGTGTCCCTGCCCATGGCAGGGGGGTTGGAACTGGGTGATCTTTAAGGTCCTTCCAACCCAAACCATTCTATGATTTCTCATGATAAGCCTGTGGCAAAAATTGCCCGTTCTCATAACATGGGCTGTTATTTATGTCCCCCAACCCTGCCTGTCAGCTGAGCTGCAGCACATCCAGAAGGTGATGGTGATGCTCCTCTTACTCCCTCTCTTGACAGGAAGGTTTCTGACAATGCCATGCTGCAGTGGAGACCCTTCCTCTACTGGACCTTTCTGGGTGCCTTCGAAGGACTCGTCTTTTTCTTTGGAGTTTATTTTCTCTTTCAGAATTCCTCCTTGGAAGACAACGGAAAGGTAACACTTCCCAAAACAAAAAAAAAAGACAGGGAGAAAGAAAAACTGAGTGTGTGCTTTGTGTGCTTGCCTCTTTTATGCACCTGGCAGGGAATATCTCCACGCTTTTAATCTGTGCTGTGTGTCTCAAGTCTTGTACAACGGCGTAGCCTTGCTTGTGGTGTGATTTTTTTGCATCAATCACTTGAAATGAAACCTCTGCCAAATTGCCATGGCAACGGGGTAGAGCTGCTTATACTCACTAGGTAGAAGAACTATTCTTACACAGTTTTATTCTGACCCCTTGAGCTTTGCATGGTGCTCTTCTGCATGGCCCCAGGGCAGGAGTTGTGTCCCTTCTTCCCACTGAAGTGCCCTGTGAGTTACCAACTCAGTTGTCCCACCTCTACAGGTGGCACAGAGGTGGTGTGGGGTGGGATTTCAGGCTTTGCAGTGGGATTTTGCTGGGATTTCGCAGCTCTTGGGAAGGCAGCAGCAGTTGGTGGCGCTGGCAGGAGGAGCAGGTTCTTTTCCCTGCTCTCTGCCTCCTCCTGCTGCTTCTGCTGGGACAAGCACCTCCACGGCCTCGAGCAAGGTGTGAGAGCTGCTCCGGCTTCACTTGCACAGAAAAGAAGGAGAAAAAAGAAATTTATATTTAAAAAAAAAGTATTTCTCTCCTCGTTTTCCTTTTTTTTCCCCTTTTTGCTGGTCATCTTAGTGTTAGCACAGTGTGGTGGTCTGAAACCTTGCCCCAAGAGCTTAGCTGATGGAAAACTTCCTTAGACCATCACTTGTGATCCTTTAAGTTTTTTTTTTAGTGGCTAACCCTTGGAAAAAAGCTGAGGGAATTTCTGTGTGTATGTGGATGTTGTACTTGAGTGCCAGCATTTATGTCCCCACCTATCAGCAGTGGAGTCAGTGCCTTTCTTTATTTATGGCCATCCTGGTTGGATTTTAATAAACCACAAAGCCCTGATACATTCTACAAATACTTTGAGAGGTTGAGCCCATGTGGCACTAAAATAAGATGTGTGATTATGTCCTGTTCTGTAAACAGTGATGCCTTTAAGAACTGCTATCAGCAATTGTTCATAAGATCCATGTATGTTTGATTGACTCCTTTGTTTTGTTTTTTTTTTTTTCTGCTCCTATTGCTTTTAATTTTTTTTTTCCTGCATTTTTGGAAAACTTTTACATTTCACTTTCTGTTTGAATGTATGCACCCAGAGCTTGACAGCCTTTGGTAAGCATCCCTCTCCCATTCACTGGGATTTATATACAGTATCTGCTTCTTTTTCTTGGTGTCATGCCTAGTCCCCAGTATCCACCAACCAAACCAGATGGGGAAAGAAAACACCCATTGGGACTAAAACCAGACAATGAGCAGAAACTGAGTAAATTGCCAAAAAAACATCAAGTCTGATGACTTGTATCCTCAGTCAACATTGCTGTTAGTAGGAGGTTGTAACTGTCACCATCCCAGCTGTGGGTGGCACTGCATGGCACAGGGGTAGTGTAGCACATCCAGCCTCCCCATAGCAGTCCCTCCATCCTCTCCTTCTCCAGTCCCTGCTTGCACCCCTGTCCTCATGGTTCCTGCTGTGTCTCACCAAGGAGATGTACCAGGACCCTGCTGGCAACGTGACATTTTTTTTCAGGTTTTTGGAAACTGGACCTTTGGGACGATTGTTTTCACTGTGCTGGTGTTCACTGTCACTCTGAAGGTCAGTCAGCCTGTTCTTGGAGCCCTTTTATTTTGCAGTCCTTCTCCTAAACACACAGAAGGTGGAGTTTGTAGAAATGTATTTCCCACCACACTTGGATCTTTTCTTCTATAGAAGCAGATCTTGCTTATTGACTGCTGTCCTTTGCCTGGTCTGTATTCCTGGACTTTGTTGATGTTATTTTCCTGGGGGGGTTTGCCCTTTTTTTAGGATTCCAGTTGGTTAGGGTTGATTTTTCTCCATGCTTCCACACCTTGGGCCCTCAATTCCAGCAAGAGCAGCAATAGAGAGCTTGGATTTGTCCACCTTGCTTGAAACACAGCTGAGCACTGGAGGGATCACAAAAGCACATCTGTCAAACAAGAACAGCAAATCTCCTTTGTTTCATGGAGCTTTCCAGAAGGAACAGTTTGCATAAGACCTTACAAAAGGTCTTTTATGTTTTGCTCAGGACAGCAGGTGGTGGCAGGAGGCAATTACAGTTCCTGTAGCCTTTAGATGTTTCTTTCTTGCAGCTTCAGAGGTTGCAGCAAACTTATTCTATTACAAAATGTCAGTTACAATTAGAAACTCACTGTTTCCCTGTTGACAATTGTCCCAACAGTAGCTGTGGAAAATATATTCCCTGGTGCAAGAGTAAAGGGGGGAGGGAGAGAGCAGGTTGGAGAGATTCAACCTTAATGTGAAAACCTTCAGAAATTTCAAATAAATGAAACTAAATGTGGTTCTGTCTCTCTCTCTTCACCCAGCTGGCGTTGGATACCCGGTTCTGGACCTGGATGAACCACTTTGTGATCTGGGGCTCCCTTGCTTTCTACGTCTTTTTCTCATTCTTTTGGGGAGGAGTTATTTGGTAAGTGTTTCTTCTCCTTCTTCCCTTTGTGCTTTCCAATGGAGATGTGTGGTGGTAACTTTTTGGGGGGAGGTGTGGCTCCAGCATCCCCTTTTTTGGGCTATCCAGGTAGCAGGGTGTGCACTGTTGTGTTTCTTTCCCTGCTGGGGAAGCAAAGGCTGATGTCTCCATCCAGAACCTGCTCAAATGTGATGCTGGAAGAGTGTGGTAGGATGTCTGTCAACCCATTGAAGAGATAAAACCTAAAATAATTAAAACATTTCAGTATCTATTTGTTCAGGATCTGTTATGCTGGAAGAGGACTATTGCATGGTGAGATGTGTGGTAGGATCTAACCCATTGAAGGGATAGATACTGAAATGTTTTAATTATTTTAGGTTTTATTTGTTCAGGATCTATTATGCTGGAAGAGGGCTATTGAATGGTGAGGTGTGTGGTGGGATGTCTGTCAACCCATTGAAGAAATAAAACCTAAAATAGTTAAAACATTTCAGTATTTATTTGTGCATGCAAAGGAAAAGCTGATGGAGGAAGGAAACCCAGTGATAGGGAAAGGGGAGATGAGGGAGATGCAGAGAAAGGGTATCCAGCACTCTGAGGGGAGCTAGGGGGGAGAAATAAGCAGGAGAAAGTGCAGAAATGCGTATTGATTTGAACACAACCAGAATTTAAGGCTTTAATATCTCCCAAATCTTACAAATACAATTGATTTTCTATCTCCTGTGCTGGAGCAGATGTTCATGTTGACTCTCACAATAAGTGGCATCTCCTGTTTTATGCCTTAGCTTTCCCATGGGCTAGTGGCACGGGTTGTAGGTGAGGTCCTTTACCCAATAACCTGCTAATAAAGATGTGGATCTGATTTAAATATTATTATAATATTCATTATCATTTAAATGGTCTGTGCTAAACCCTTCATCATTCCTAACCAGCAGATTTCCATTTGTAATCTAGTCAAATCTCAGTTCTAAGTGTTGGTTTCCTACTGGGGTGTTTGACTTGCACTGCTTAGGATTTTTGAGTAAATGCTGAGCAGCATCTGCTGTGGGATCCTCACCACAAGTTGTTTATGAGGCATTTTTCACAAGCACCTGTTGGTTCCCCTCCACTATCAAGGGAGGGAGGAAAAGGCAAAGAACCTGTTTGGACTGAGAGTCTCTAGATTTCCACCATCAGAAGCAAAATACAAAGTTGAAATGAAATTATATGTTTTTTTGACAAGGGGAATGATGTACCTTTTGGTGATAGAAGCAAAATTCAAACCCCTCCCCACACTGAGCCAAAACAGATGTAAGGAGACAAGACAAGACAGTCCTCCAAAACCAGCACAGCTAAAAACAAGGGATGCACTGAGAGAAGGATGGAAAAGGGTGTTCCTGTGCAGGCTGCATCCATCTCCATCTGAAATTTTAGCTCATAATTCAGTCTGAATCTGCCTGTGATCCCAGCCTTCTTGAGAAACTTGTATTTACCAGTATTTGTTTGTGTCCTTTCTTTTTTCAGGCCTTTCTTGAAGCAGCAAAGAATGTATTTTGTATTTGCCCACATGCTGACTTCTGTTTCCACGTGGCTGGCAATAATTCTCCTGATCTTTATCAGCCTTTTCCCAGAAATTCTTCTGATTGTTTTAAAAAATATAAAAGAGAAAAATCATCAGGTAAGGAACAAGTTGATGTATATTTAGTATTTTTAGGATGACCTCTCTTTGGCACCAGATGAGTACATAACAGTACCATGTACCACTTGTGTTTCACAGAAGGCTTTCTAGAGTCTTGGCTGTTTTTTTCATGTGCCAGAAACGTCAAGAAGCTTCTCTAAAAATACTGCCTAGATCTATAGTGAGGAGACACTCAACCTGTGCCTTGAACACCTTCCAGGGATGGGGCAGCCACAGCTTGTGTGGGCAAACTGGGGCAGTGTCTCACCACCCTCACATGATAGAATTTCTTCCTAGATATCTCCTCTAAATCTCCCCTCTTTTGAGTTCAAACTGTTCCTCCTTGTCCCATTGCTTTGCTCCCTGCTCCAGAGCCCCTCCCCAGCTTTTCTGGAGCCCTTTTTAGGGACTAGAAGGGTCTCTAAGGCCTCCCCTCAGCCTTCTCCAGGCTGAACTCCCCTAACTCTCTCAACCCTTCCTCCCAGCAGAGGGGCTCCAGCTCTTGCAGCATCTTTGTGGCCTCCTCTGGACTTGCTCCAGTAGGTTTGTGTCCTGCTGTTGGTGGCCCAGAGCTGGAGGCAGCTGCAGGGGAGTCTGACAGAGTGGAGCAGAGGGGCAGAATCCCCTCCCCTTGCCCCTTACCCATCCTCCTGGGGTGACAGCCCAGGATCCAGGTGGTTTCACGTTGCTGGCTCATGTTGAGCTTCTCATCCACCAGCACCCCCAAGTCCTTCTCCTCAAAGCTGTTCTCCCAAAAAGCTTTCTTCTTTGCTCCTGCAAATGATGAACAGCAGCACTGCCAGGCTCAGAACTTGCTCTATGCTGAGACCACCTCTCCTTGCTCTCTGCTTGGCCAGAGGTGCACCTTCTCCCATGCCTCCCCTCCACCCACCTCCTCCTGCAGCAGCAGCATCCCTGGCCTCTTGCCATTGGGTTGTGTGGCCTCAGGCAGTGGTAGGGGCACACAGGGGATTTCCTTACCTGGGATAACGTGTTATCTTTGATCTTTATCTTATTGATTATCTCAATGAAAAAATAAAAGTATTCCAATGAAGTAGTAAAGGTTTTCCTGCCCATAACATTAGAAGTTTGGCACAGTGAAGTCAAACATGTAAGTGCAAGACAGAGAGAAAAGAAGCCAACCATTCAAGCTGAAAGTACTAGAGGTGGTAAAATGCAGTTAAATTCTTTGAGGTTCCACCTAAGATCTTCCAGTTTGGTGTGGTCTAATGGTTTGTAGCTCAGTGCCCCTGTTGAACAGGCTGGGAGTGAGTTGTTCTCAGCTGTGGACCTTGGACAGTTTGAGGACAGTGACCTGGAAGGGCAACTTGGGAGTTTCCAAGCTATTTTTCAGCTGATGGCCAGAAGATCCCCATACAATATGTGCTTTCAAGAGTGCTTTATATGCATGAAAAAAAGGCTCTTGTGAAAGAAATAGTTCATTTAGCATAGCAAAGTAAGTGTCAGCTAGAAAAGTCTCTTTGTCTGTACATCCCAAAGTAAAAACAGCCATGTTTGAATTTACATTTTGAAGAAGAGCTTTTATAAAACTGAACTTCATGGCTGCCTGAAGCAGACATGAGCTCTACATGTCCATCAGCTCTCTGACACTACAGTCAAGCAGCTGATTTTGGAAGCCATTGAAGACCAGGGAGATGATTTTGAGTTGAGATCCTTTTTCAGAATATTTCAGATTTTCCCAGAATTTTAGTTTTCCAAAATATTGGAAAAAAACCCCCAAACCCAAACATCAGTTTCTCAATTAGAGCAGGTAGTGACAAACATGATTAGGACAGTTATTTAGGTGCTTGGACCCCCACTTTGGGGATCCCTCAAAGAAGGGGGATGGACTGAGGCTGAATTGTTGGGCTTCTCACCTCAGCAGGACCAGGTTTCACCTGTAACCCAGTGGCTCTGCTCAGTTTGTATTCAGTTTTCTGTGTGGAAATGTTTTGGTTTTTTTGTTTTTTTTTTGCTTCTATTTTTTGTAACCACGAGGTGCTTTTGTGTTTTCCTTGGTTCCTGCCTTTTTCTCTCTCTCTCTCTCTCTCTCTCTCTCTCTCCAATTTTCTGTCTTTTGTGCTGTTGTGAACTAGGTAACGAAGCGCCTTCCTTCCTCAGGAACATCCACTATCTTCATGCTTTCTCAAACTTCCAGCAATCACAGCTTTTCTTGGAGTGAATAAGGTGATTTCCTTTCTGAGTTGCTACATGTCTCTTGCTCTGTGCTTTTCCTTCCCCTCCTTCTAACTGAAAAACCTTCCTTTAGATGTGCTCACCCAGCAGAACCCTGCTTCTCCCCCCTGTTTTTTTGTTTTCATTTAAATCTTTTGCTTAAATGTTTTGTCTGTCTCTTTCCCTTGGGGGTTCCTGCTGCCCCTCAGCTGGACAAAGTGGTCATGCTGGGGATGTCCTGGTGAGGTGGACATCAGGATGCAGGTTCCACTCTCCATCCCCACTTTGGTTTTGTGGTTATGGGCTCAGACACAAACTTCTCTGAAGTGAACTCCATTTTGATCATCCTCAGGATGAACTGGCAAACAGCTTCTTCTAGGGGCAACTCCCTGAGTTCCTGTCTCACCTAGTCCATCCCAATTTATGTTGGTTGTTGTGCAAGCAAACAACCCTCACAACAAAGGGCTGGTCTTGGCTTTGCTGACCATGGGGATGGAGGGGCAACCTTGAAGAAAAATGCCTCAGAAACATGGACCTGGTGTTTGGTTTTGCTGCAGCTCTCCCCTTTGACTTAGTGGTTTCCAAGTGATGGAGATTGTTTTCCTCCAGAGCAGTTCCTGCAGCCCCACTGTGCCTCTGGCACCCACCAGAGGCTTTAGGAGGCTCCATCCCTGACCATGGGGATGGTGGGGCAACCTTGAAGAAACATGGGCCCCAGTGTTTAGTTTTGCTGCAGCTCTCCCATCTGACTTAGTGGTTTGCAAGAGATTGGAGATTGTTTTCCTCCAGAGCACTTCTGCAGCCCCACTGTGCTTCTGGCACCTACCAGAGACTTTAGGAGGCTCCATCCCTTGTGATAAAAAGGGGTGTAAAAAGGGGGTTGTGTGTGTGTCTTCTGTTGTTTCCCCATAAGGTGGGGGTGAGCATTGTGGGTACTACAAGTGTCTTTGCCTCGCCATTGCAGAGCAGCAGGAAGGTCCCTGATTCATTGTCGGCCAGACCTTCCATCAGACCACTTCTTTTAAGAACCTTCTCAGATGGGTCTAGTGTGTTGTAACAGGTACCCTGTCCAAAGGAGTGGGGATGGTTTTCAAAAGGTGTTGATTAACCAAATCAATTAAAAGTGTGGTGGTTCTCATAACCCTCTTGACTGTTGGTGTGTGGGGCACCTCTCCTTGTGGGGAGGAGATGCAATGCTCAGGATGCATTTTAATTGGGGGACATTGTTCTGTCTCTTTGGAATCCCTACAGAGTCTCTCAGACTGAAATAATTCTCAAATCTCCCAATATAACTGATTTTAGTCTGATATTTGTTAACAGAGTGTCTGATATTAACTCAGAGTGTCACCAGTGCTGACACAGAGATACAGCAAAGTTTTCAAATCTCATCAATTAAAATGATTCCAGTGTTGCATCTGAACTGTGCCAAAAATCCCTTTTTTTTTGTGTGTGTTTTTTTTTTCCTAGGGTGCATGTGGTTCTGTCAGCTAGAAATAAGTAACTTTTCGATTTCATCTGCGTGGACTGAAACTAAACATGTGTCTGTGTGTCTGTGTCACAGTGTGGGGTGGGATGTCTGTGTGTGTGTGCACACTGCCACTTTACTTGATTTTAAACAGCCTGGGATGGCACTAGAATAAAAACAAAAGTGCCAAATTGAATTCACAGTGAGATATTTTATCTGAAAACCCTTTCCTGCCTTTTTCTTCCCTCCTCAACTGCTTGGAAAATAAAAATGGGGAAATTTGGAGCAGCATCGCTGATGCTTGGGATGCATCTGGCTTTTAAATCCGGGCTTGTGCTTGCCCAGGCATTGCCGAGCCATTCCAGCCCTCCCAACGTTAGGTGGTGCTCTCTCTCCACTGCCGTATACTGGTGCAGACTGGTGCAAACTGGGAGCAAGCAGGGGCCAGCAAACCGAATGCCAATTTCAGACAATTTTACCTGCTTATGATTTACTCCTTGGTTGTGAGCAAAATTTGGCACTTTTGTCATAGTCTGATAGTTTCTGGGCAACTTCCAGTGTTTTTAAATGCTTAAAAAACCCAAAAATACATGGAAAAGGTTTTGGGGGGGGTACAACAATTGCAAAACCTGTGTGTTTTTCCTTCTGATTTTTGCAGAGTGGCCCCTTTGACCTCCCCATGTTAGTCTCCTACAAGCGCATAGAGAATGGTTACCTGAAGACTGAAGATGCTGTCACTAATTTGGCAGAACGATGCCCTCTCAGGATACTTTGAAGTGCTCCACACAAACAGATTGTCATGCTGTAGGGGAAGAAAAAACACCTCCATGGGTTTAACCTAACAGGGTTTTTGGTTATTTTTTTTTTTAATATCAGCAAGTAGCCATTGCTGGAAAAGCAGTAGCCAGGGTGCTACCCACATGGCTCATGGCTTCCCCAACCCTCCCAAAATTAAAGAATAATTCTGCCAAATTCCACGTGGCTGAAGGCTGAGAAAGCATCTTTAGGCATTCCTCAATAATTCCTCCTGAAACAGCATGGATTGAAGTGCAGGAGAGAGTTGCCAGCCCCATTTAATGCAGTGGAGGGACTTCCTCTGCCTTCGAGGGATCTGCTGGAGAGGATCTCTGGCTCTGCCTGACCAAAGAACTAGCACAGACTTTAAACTCCATAACCACCCCTTCCAGCTTCTTCAAGGCACTGGGAAAAACCTGCTCTTCTGGTGCTGGATGTGGCCCTGTGAGCATCTCCTCTGGGATGGGGGGCTGTGAGTGATCCCCTTGGTGGGGACTGCCCCCTCCCCACAAGGCTTTTTTGGATGTGCTTGGAAGAAATCCTTCAAAATTTGGGAGAAAACTTCATTGATGGTCTTGCACATTCCCCCTCTGGGTATGGCTGGGAGTGGTGGTGCCTGCAGGGTTGAGAAGCACCAGAGCATCCTCCTGCTGCCAGTTTGCTGATGGGTTTGTTGCTGGTGGAAAGGGGAAAAAACCTGATTTTTTCCTCCTCTTGGAAGGAGGTTTTTGTGGGAGAGATAAAAATGTCAAATGGGCCATTTTGGGCAGGTTTCTGTGGTTGTGCTGCTGTTACTGCATCTGCAGGTGCTTCACAGCCTCATCCTTGGGCTGTACCTGCAGAGCCACAGGCACCTAAAACTGTACCTGGAGTTATTTGCACTAAGAAAAAAGAAAAGCAAGCCAGTTAAAAAAAAAAAAAAGAGGAATACACGAACCTGTTTTCATTTTATGCTTTATTTGGCTTTTTAATTGGCACATTCTTTTTAAATCTACCTTGTACTGCAAGGTGAGATGGTGGGAAATTCTCCCTTTGGGCTGTGAGGAAATACCTCTAGATTTTAGTTTATGTGATTCTTTTTTTTACTTCATATGTGGAAAAACCAGCTTTTTTTTTTCTTAGTGAAGCTGTAAGGGGTGAAGGAGCCCTCTGTTTGCCACCACTGCTGGGTGTAACAGTCCCCCCTGGAGCAGAGCAGCAGGATCTCTGGGTTTGCCTCCCTCTCCCTCAGGCTCTGTGTCACCCACACATGAAGAAACAACGATTTGGGACTAACCAGAACATTCCCTTCATCAGATTTTCCTGAACTGCTGATTTTTTCAGAAGGATCTGCTTGGTTCTCCCCCTGCCACCCCTCTAGCTCTGGTGGATGCAGGACACGGATCAGCTGTGGGGCTGGTTGTGGCATCCGTAGGACTCATGGGCCTTACCGCAGTGGGAAAGGGGTGTGTGGAGTCCCTGTGGTGGGTGGCTGCTCTTTTGTCACTCAGCAGGGAAGGGGACACACAGACAGGACCTCTGTATTATACACTGCACCGGCCACCTCGCAGGGGATGTGCATCAGCACTCCTCGCTGCATGCAAGTTAAGGAGCTGCACTTCCAGCATGTGTCCCGTGGGCAAAGCTTTTAATTTCCTTATTTCTTTTTTGGTTGGTTTTTTTTTTTTTTTTTTTTTTCTTCCCCATCCCTTTACCCANTGCCCTTCACGCGTGTGTCCCGTGGGCAAAGTTTTTATTTTCTTTATTTTTTTTTTGGTTTTTTTTTTTTTTTTTTTTTTCTTCCCCATCCCTTTACCCAGCTCCTTTCACAGACCTGCAATTCCACTTCCAGCCCTTGCTCCTTGAGTTCTCTGGCTGAATGAAACATGGTGCCTGCGGATGCCTCACATGATGAAGATGATGCTCTCTATGCCAAATCTAACCCTGCTCCTTAAATATGCAGTTGCTGACTCATGTTTACACAACCTTTCAAAAGAGGGTGCTGAGACACCCTCATTCCAATTCCTGTGATTCCCAACCATTCCAAGCCTGGATAGTCCCATGCCTGACTCCTTGCTTCTCCTTTTGGTTTGTGTTTCCTCCTCTACTCCTTAAATTTAAAGTCTGGAAATCCAGCTGGTTGGAGAGTTGGTGGGAGCAGAGAGATGCTCAAGGTGTACATGGAATGTGTGAATTGTCCTCCAAAAAAGCCACTCAAAGGGGCTGATTTCTACAGACCATTTGAAGGTGGAGCCTTCAGAGAACTTTCCCCACTTTTCAAGTGTCCTGGCTGAGGATGGAGCAAGCTGTCACAAGGGCTGGACCTCCAATCCCAAGGTGTGTTGGGATTAATGTAAAATATCTCAAAAAGCACTTTTGGGAGGGGGGGGAAATGCAGGGGAATGTGTGTGTGGGAAAATATAGGTGTTCTTGGGCTTGGATCTTCTCTGTTAGTGGTGGTGGAGCTGCCCTGGTCCAGCAGAAGAGCTGATCCTTGTTACTCAGAAGTGAGATGCTGTGAAATCAGCCCTTTTGAGTGAAGAAAATGGAAGGAGAAGCAGGGATGGTGACTCCAGGGTGTCCCTCAGGCTTGTGGAGTGGATCCACCTTGGTGTATTTGCTGCAGGCACGAGTGGAAAGCTCAGTACAGGCTCCTCGGTGGGAAAACTTGAAGGAAAAAGAATGCAGGGGTTTTCTTGGTTTGGGGTTTTTTTTTATATTTTTCCTAATAATTCTTTGGAGTTTTAGTCGTTGGCTGGTGATGCTGAAAGAGAAGGGAATTAATTCAGATTCCCCTTAAAACTTATAACAGAGGAACTTGGAGCAGTTGTAGCTGCTTCTCCAAAACTAATCTGAATCATGACAGAGATGTTATTAAATGAGTTGGAATCACAGAAAAGCTTCAAATTTGAATTTGTATTCACGCACTGTCAGAAAAACTTAACCTAAAACTGCACCATTTAGCCAGTTTCCCAGCTAGAGGATTTCTTCTTTTTGGAAACCATATAGTGTATAGAAAAATGTAAATTATATACAGGCAATGAAAAAAAAATACATTTCCAGCTTCTTGAAAAAAAAAAAAAAAAAAAANAAAAAAAATAAATTTCCAGCTTCTTTAAAAAAAAAAAAAAAAAAAAAACAAAAAATGAAGAAAAAAAATAAAAGGACTGCAACCTTACATTTTTTTTCCACTTAAATGCAATTTTATACATTTCTGTTGCTTTGTATCAAGGAAATTGAATGTGAATGTTACTTTTTCTGAATGCAACTTGCTCTTTTTTCATTATGGAAACGTTCGTTTGAAGTAATCAATAAACTTTGGTATGTTCTGATTAATACATAGGGAGTTGCTGTGTCTCTTTTTGGCTAGAAAGAGCTTTTTCTAAAGCTCTGCAAGGTGGGACCTTTTCACTGGGGGGAGATGATGCCAGCAGGACCTTACTGGGTCCCTGATGTGGAGCAGGAAACACTGGTTTCTTCTATATATTTATTTTTCTGCTGCAAGTAGCTGCTTCATGACCTCTACACCCATTTCCCTTAAAAAATAAAGTAAAATTTAAGTGCTTAAGTCAATTCAAGAGCTGAACTTGGTGCTTTAGCTGACACTGAGTGAAAATATAATGCATTTTTATGTCTTCAATAAGGACATGGGTTTTGTTCTTGTCATCTTGGCTGCCTCTAATAAATGAGTATTTTTAAATTCAAAGACAAACGAGGATTTTATGAAGTGCCTGCAGCCAGTGGGGAGCCCAGGGGAGGGATTTGCATTGATGAAATTCCAACAAGAAAGACTCAGAGAGTTTGTATAATGCACGAGATGAAAATACATAAAGTAAGTTGGTTTTTTTGGGTTTTTTTGGGGTTTTGTTTTTGGTTTTTTTTTCCCCTAGGACATGGGTCTGATTCAATCCAAAATGTTTGTAATAAAACTTTTTTTTTTTTTTTAAATTAAAATCTCTTCTTGTTTTGGCTGCTTTGATTCTCTGTGGTTCCCCTGAGCTGGCAGAGGACAGATGGCCACGCTATTTAAAACAAACTCTAACCTTTAAGAAGCAGCTTCTACTATTGGAAACCAGAGATGTGTGTTGAGGAGCTTAAATAACCCCAGCCAGAAGTGGGGAAACCATCTGAGGAGATGAGGAAGGTTTTACTTTGGGGTGAGGGGACACCAGTGCTAACTGGACACCATGGGTGGTGTCTGTAGGTCACCAGAGGTTTTCCAGGGCCACCAAATCAGTGTTGGAAGTGCTCTTTCAGCTGTTGCAAATAGAAAGAGGGAGCCATGATGGTTTGTAAGGGAGTTTCTACCAAGGTTTAGTGATTTTTTTTGGGATGGTTGAGAAATTGGTGTGTGGGGGCTCTTGGGCCATGGTGTCCCTGTGCCCCTGTGGCTGCTGTGGGAGTGTGCAGAGACTTCCATCCCTGCTGCCGTTAGGGTTAGGGTTGGGGTTAGGGTGAGGGTTGGGGTTAGGGTGAGGGTTAGGCTGTGGTGTCTCTGTTGTTCCTGGACCAGCCCTAGAAAACCCCTCACTGGACTGTTCCCTGGGATCAAGGTTGATGTTGCTTCCTGTGCATAAAATCCTCTGAAAAATCCCAATTTATGAAACACAACCTCGGCTTAATTAGAATCATAGAATCATACAATAGTTCAGCTTGGAAGGGACCTTAAAGATCATCAAGTTCCAACTCCCCTGCCATGGGCAGAGTCATCTCCAGCTACATCGGGCTGCTCAGTGCCTTGTCCTGCCTGGCCTTAAACACCTCTAGGTTCTGAGGGGGCATCCACAGCCTCTCTGGGCAACCTCTTCCAGTGTCTCACCACCCTCACTGTAAAGAATTTCTTTCTTATGTCAAGTCTAAATCTACCCCCTAATTAATTACCCTCCTGCAGTAGCACTTTGATGTCACTTTGCTTTTTCCAGAGGTGAGCCATTCCCTCTGCCATCTCCCTTTAGCCAGCTCTGGTTTTTTTTCCAGTTCCCAGCACCACCCTAAAAAAATAATACTTAAAAAAAGCCCAACAATTAAATCCTTTCTGACCTGAGCTGCTTTTCCATGCTTGAGGAGCTGCAGCCTTGGATTGTACAGGTCATAGAATCATAGAATGCGTTGAGTTGGAAGGAACCATCAAAGGCAACACAGACCAACCCTCTGCAGTGACAGGGACATCCTGCACTACATCAGGTTGCTCAGAGCATCACCAAGCCTGGCCTTGGATGTCTCCTGGCACTGATGGGGCTTCCACCACCTCTAAGGGCAACCTGGGCCAGTGTCTCCCCACCCTCATGGGCAAGAACTTCTTCCTCCTGTCTCATCTACCCCTGCCCTGCTCTAGTTTCAAACCACTGCCCCTTGTGCTGTGTCTCCATGCCCTGGCAAACAGCCCTTCCCCAGCTTTCCTGGAGCCCCTTCAGGCACTGGGAGGTCTCTGTGAGGTCTCCTGGAGTNAAAAAAAAACAAAAAAGGGAGAAAGAAAGGGGGGAAAAAGGGGAGAAAGAGATAAAAAATAAAAAAGGGAAAAAAAAGGAAAAATGGGAGGAAAAAGGGGAAAAAAGAGGAAAAAAGGAAAAATAAGGGTGAGAAGGGGAAACATGAAAAAAGAAAAAAAAACAAAAAAGGGAGAAAGAAAGGGGGGAAAAAGGGGAGAAAGAGATAAAAAATAAAAAAGGGAAAAAAAAGGAAAAATGGGAGGAAAAAGGGGAAAAAAGAGGAAAAAAGGAAAAATAAGGGTGAGAAGGGGAAACATGAAAAAAGAAAAAAAAACAAAAAAGGGAGAAAGAAAGGGGGGAAAAAGGGGAGAAAGAGATAAAAAATAAAAAAGGGAAAAAAAAGGAAAAATAGGAGGAAAAAGGGGAAAAAAGAGGAAAAATAAGGGTGAGAAGGGGAAACATGAAAAAAGAAAAAAAAAGGAAAATAGGGAGAAAGGAAGGAAAGAAAGGGAATAAAAGGGAAGAAAGGGATAAAAAATAAAAAAGGAGAAAAAAGGGAAAATAGGAGGAAAAAGGGGAAAAATGAGGAAAAAAGGAAAAATAAGGGTGAAAAGGGGAAAATGAAAAAAGAGAAAAAACGAAAAAAGGGAGGAAAAAAGGGGAAAAGGGAGGAAAAAAAGGGGAAACCAATGCAAAGTACCACAGGGCATCCCCCATGTGGTGCTGGAAGGAGTAAAAAGATTTTCAGTGCTTGGATGTGCCTGGTTTCTGCAGGAGAGGTTGCATTTTAGGGAGAGCAGCATTCCTTTGGTGGGAAAACATGAGGAATACTGCGTGTCCCTATTCAATCCCTGCTCATTGCCTTGCATTTGGGGATTTTATAACCACGTTGTGCTGCACGTGAGCTCTCCCTCTCACACCATGGCTAAGAAAATCAAACTGTTCCAACTGTTAAGGAAGATCTGCTGTGCTACAAACAACGTGTAGTTTTTCCTTGAAAAGCTCCCAGTTGGGGGTTATAAGGGGTAGGAGCTCTCAAACAACCATCTTTCCATCCTCCTGTTGTCATTCATTGGATCTTAAATAAACCCCGACTGCTGAAGTGTTGGAAAGAAGTCTGACATTACAGCAAAGAGGGTAATTAAAAGGTTGTTTTGGAAAAACAGGAATGTCCACTTCTCTCTGCAGTTGGGGCTTCTCTTGAGGATGAGCTGGCATCATTTGAACCTCAGCATCAGGGAAACTGAGGCTGGTGGGTCAGGCAGGGCTCTGGATGGCTTTGGTGACAACACAGCGTCATGGGATTTGCTAGAGGATTAAAACATTCTGATTTTGCCTTTTTTCCCCTCTTAGATAAGTGCTTTGGGCACAAATATGGAGCATGGCACTGGATTCAGGGTGGTGAGTTAGGGGGACATTAGAGAGTAGCAGGAAATTAGAGGAAAAAAATTAGAAAGGGAAAGAAAATGGTAAAAGAAGGGGAAAGAAGGGGAGAAGGAAAAAATTAAAAAAAAAAGGGAGTGGAAAAAGAATGTGAAAGTGGGGGAAAAATAAGGAAAAAAGAAATGGAGAAGGGTTAAAGGATGAAGGAAGAAAGTAAGAGTGGAAAGGAAAGGTAAGAAAAGGAAAGAAAAGGATAAAAATAGAGGGGAGAAAGGAAAAAAGGAGAAAAAAGGGTAAAACGGGGGGAGAAGGGGAAAAAGTGATAATAAAGGAAAGGAAGAAAGAAAAAGGGAGGGGAGAGAGGAAAAAGAGGGAAGGGGGAAAGAAAAAGGAGAAAAAAGGGAGAAAAGGGAGAAGAAGTGGGAAAAGGGAAAAAAAAAATGAGAAGAGGGAAGGAGAGGCAAAAAGGTGAATAGGGAAATGAAGGAAAGAAAAAGAGGGTGAATGGGAAAAGCAGTGAGGAAAAGAAAGGAATAATCTAGGAATAAAAAGGAAAAAACAAAGAAGATAAAAAATGGGGAAAATAGGGAAAAGGGGAAAAAATTAAAAATAAGGGGGGAAAACGAAAAAAAAGAAAAAAGGAAAAAAGGGAGGAAAAAAGGAGAAAATGGGGGAAAAGGGAAAAACCGAAAATATAAAAAAGTAAAAAAGAAAAAAAGAGGGGGGGAGGAAGGAAAAATAAGGGGAAAAACGGGAAAACGAAAAAAGAAAAAAATGGAAAAAGGGGAGAAAGAAAGGAAAGAAAGGGGGAAAAAGGGAAAAAGGGGGAAAAAAGGAGGAAAATGGGAAAAAAGAGAAAAAAATGAGAAAAAAGGAAAAAATTAGAAAAAAAACGAGGAAAAGGGGAAAGAAAGGGAAAAAGGGAAAAAAGGAGAAAAAAGGAAAAAATGAGGGCAAAGGAAAAAAAGGGAAAAAAAGGAGGAAAACGGGGAAAACAGAGAAAAAAGAAAAAAAAATGGAGAAAAAAAGGAAATAGAGGTTAAGAAAGAAAAA
>VZTY01004605.1:9063-20995 GCA_013400935.1 Turnix velox
TGGCCCTTCTCTGGACCCTCTCCAACAGCTCAATGTCCTTCCTGTGTTGAGGGCTCCAGAACTGGAGGCAATACTCCAGGTGGGGTCTCATGAAGCAGAAAAGGGACACCTATGAATATTTCCCCCTGTGAATATTTTTGCTTTGTTTCAATTACATCTATTTGGGTGCAGGGAGTAGCTGCACCAAGTACATCACAAGAACTTCTTAATGATCCCAGAAATGCTCTTAATCCACAACAGAATGACTGCAAACAGAGAGAGAGAGCAGACCTGCAGAGCAGAGCCACAGAAAAACGTCACTCCCTGCCTCATCCACGGGTAATTTTTTCATCTTTTCTCGTTATTTAATGCCACACCACACTCTTTCCTGCTCTGCCAAGGACACACAATAGTCCTTCCAGAGACACCACGCACCAGCTCTGCTGCAATTTCTAAGCGACTGGGCCAGAAAATTACATTTGTATTTTTCCGTTCAAAGATAGAAATAAATGAGGGACCTGTCTCTGTTTCACTTTGTCAGAGAGCTGGCACTCACCAACATCTTTACTTGGCCATCTTCTACATTTTTTTTTTTCATCAGCCACAACCAGCAGACCCAGGGTGGGAACTGAACCCTGCTCTCACCCAGAAATAATAATAAAAAAGGTCTTGGTGAGCTGAGTCTCTTATCACACATCATCAGGACTTCAAAATTGAGACACTATTGCAAGTAGAACTTCTGATTCCACTTCATCTATCTTTTTCCCCATTCATCTCCTTTTTTCCCCATTTCTTGGCATTCTCTTATTGCCCATTGAAAGCCCCATGGCTGATGCAAGGGCTGGGAATGTTGCTCCTCCCCTCCTCCACAGCAAAAACAAACCAGAAATTAAACTCAATTTATCTCTATCTGCATGGTTGGAACTCAACAAGAACACAGTCTCCAACATGCTTCTACAATCTACCCCTGATTTGTCCTGTTAATGAGATGCACAAACCTGCCCACAGTTCCCAAGTAAATCAAAGGAGATGTGGTTTCCTAATTAGACTGGGAGTTTGGAAGGGGAGAAGGGACCATCTGGTTCTGGTTAAACTGGAATGGGCAGGGAGGTTCTGCAGAAACATCTGAGGATTTATGGATACACTGGAAGCATCACTCTGCTATAAAGGAACTCAAAATACAAGGTGAGGAGAAGGGACTCAGCCCCTCACAGCCAGGGCACCATTTCCAACTTATATCTATAAATTAGATTTAATACCATCAAAATCTCAATGACCTTTGATTGGAGGTCTTGGCTCAGCATCATCAGGTTTAAAACTAAATCTGGGAATGCTGATGACCTACAAACCTGGCAGATTTGGAGAAATAAAGTGCCAAACCCAAACAACAAACTCAAGTCCCTCCCCCTGGCACTAGAACTTCTAGAACCAGCACGTGTTTTTACAGATAATTGTTTTTCCTCTGTAAATTCCTCTTAGAATGACATCAATGAGGGGGTTTTGGCAGTTCCCTTTTTCAGAGTGACCACTCCAAAATGACTCAGTTGATTGATGATGACCACCTAACCACAGACAACCTGCCCTACAAAATTAATATCCAAAACTCACAAGGAAAAAACTTGCTTGACTGCGTGAGCCAAGAACAAGATCTTCCCTCATCTACAATACAAACAGCAACTTCTTTAGATTTATGTTTCTTTGTAAATGTGCAAGTTAAAAGAAGAAAAAAAAAATCATTAAATTGCNCGTTTTCTTTGTAAATGTGAAAGTTAAAAGAAGAAAAAAAAATCATTAAATTGCCTAACTGTGATGAAATATAACTATTTGCTTACTGTGTACAAATTAAGTCAGAATCAAAGTCCTGATTTTCTTTGGAGTTTGTATTAATTTATTATCAAATTATAAATATCTAATGCAATGAAGCTAAACACTTACACTGCACTTTGCAATCACTAATTCACAAATGATGCAGCATCTTCTCAAAGCACCTCTGAAAGCAGCAGCAATTAATTTTTAGACTTGCCTGGCTTCAGCCTCAAAGTTGGAGTGTGTTTTTTTCCCCTCATTTTCTTTCATTTTTTTTTTAAGGAAAGAACATTTGAACAGTCAGCAAAACAACTGTGAAGATGTAAAATGTTATTTCATTAAATCACTTGGCCTCTTGGCTGGTATTGGTGCCATCATTCAGTGTATTGCTGAAAAAACATGGTTTGGGTTGGCAGGAACCTTAATGTTCATCTAGTTCTAACCCCCTGCCATGTTTAGATTAGGAATGGTTCTATTAGAGCCAAGGTGATGGTTGGGTATGAAAGGTCCCCTCCAACCCATGTCATTCTATCATTCTATGAGCAGGGACACCTCTCACTAAGCCAAGTTGCTCAAGAACTACAATTTGAATTCATAGAATCACAGTATCATTATAAGAGAACTTTTAAGACCACCAAATCCAAACATCAACCCAGCACTGCCAAGCCCATCACTAATCCATATCCCTCAGCACCACATCTACAGATCTTCTAAATCCCTCCAGGGATGGTGACTCCACCATTTCCCTGATCAGCCTGATCCTCCTGCTCCACCTCCCACCAGCCCAGGTTGCTCCAAGCCCCATCCAACCTGGCTCAGTGTCCTGCACCTCCTCAGGAGCAACTTGCTTTTCCAGAGCATGTAAAAAATACAGAATCATAGAATTGCCTTGGTTGGAAGGGACCTTTCCAATCATCCAGTCCAACCATCAACCTGAATTTGAGAAGAACCACTCCTAAGCCATATATAAGCACTATGTCTACCCATCTCTTAGGTAGCTCCAGGGATGGTGCTTCAACCACTTCCCTGAGCAGCCTGTTCCAATGATTAATAACCCTTTCAGTGTAAAAACTTTTCCCAATATTCATAGAATCATAGAATCATAGAATAGTTTGGGTTGGAAGGGACCTTAAAGATCATTGAATTCCAACCCCCCTGCCATAGGCAGGGACACCTCCCACTAGACCAGGCTGCCCAGTGCCCTGTCCAGCCTAGTCTTGAACACCTCCACATCCACAACCTCTCTGGGCAACCTGTTCCAGTGCTTCACCACCCTCACTGTAAAGAATTTCTTTCTTATGTCTAGTCTAAATCTATCCCCCTCCAATTTACATCCATTGTTTCTAGTCCTCCCATCCGATATTATGTTAAAAATTCCTTCCCCTGCCTTTCTGTAGGACCAATCTGAACTTCCCCTTGGCACAATTTGGCCACTTCCTCCTTTCCAAAGCAAGTATGTTTCTAATCCAGATCAAGCACATTACCCCATGGATGCCTATTAAAGTCAAACAACCATTTCCAACAAATCACATTGATCTGTTGACTGAACCAGCAATCACATTTGTTGGCACATCTCTCTTTTAAAACATACACAATTGCTCATAAATCTAGAGCATCAGGAAAACACAATCACCCTCCAAAATCTGCCTCAAAAAAAAAAAAAAATAAAAGAGGCTGTTTCTCTTTTGCTTCTGCCAGACCCAATGAAACCAGCACAGGCACCACTGTGTTTATACCACGTTAAGCTGAGAGTGAGGAGGAAATTTGACTTTCAGATTGACAAGGGGAGAGCACACACGTACCCTTCCTGTCTGCAACAAAGGCACTGTGTGTGTGTTAGGTGAAAATCCTTAATGAAGCCACCATCCCCCTCCCTCAAAGGTGGTTGGGGTGCCCTCCATCTGAATTTAGACCTTGACTTTTCCTTTCCAACCTGAAAATACAAATAGTGTTCCCCAAAATGTTAAGGATGGGGAAACACAGACCATTTTTGGTCGGTGAAAGCTCCAGTCATGGAATGAAAGCCACCAGCTCCAAGCCAAGTGCTCAGATCTGAAAGGCCAGGTTCATTCATCTGTTGGTCCAAGCTGCAGCAGCAGAAAGTACATCAAAAGGTGTTAATGGTTTCAATATTTATCTGCTGCAGGGAAGCGCTCTGAAAAGAAGACGGGGGGAAAGAGAGAGGAGTCAAAAAAAAAAAAAAGAAAAAAAAAATTCTGCTAATGGCTGTGTCTCTCCATTAAAATGAAAAGCTTAATGCATCTTATAATCAGAGGACAATTTGCAAATCATTAAGAGAAATGTAAAATTCCATTAAAATACAAATCAAGAGTCCCTCGCCGGACTAATAATCTTTTTTTTGATATTATTTTGCATTTCACCGTTCCCCGTCCCCGATCCATGCAGGCACCACAAATGATCAGTTCTTGAACAGGCTATTTACCACAGCCTACTTCTTTAACGAGAGACGGAGAGGAGGATAATCTGCTATTCAGAGCAGGTACTAATGAAGAATTCCATATATTCTGAAATTTAATTAAAACCCCAAAGATTTCAAATTAGATGCAATTTGAAATGCCTGGGGCAGAAATACATGCACTTGCGTGGCAAGGGTATCACGCTGAAAGTTGATACCGTAATTGGTCTTGATGTATTTTTGTGTTGCCAGGCTGAAGCACAGAACTCATAACCATATAAAAATTCTCTGTAGATTACCTGCTCATTGAAAATGCCATCACTCAGGTAGTTCTCCACTAAATTACCATGCTACTAAAATGCACAAAGTGATTCGGAGAGGAGAGTGGCACAGCTGGTCGACGCCGCCAATGAGTTATGCATGCGTCGACGCTGCCTTTTTTCTTCGTAAAATATGCTCAGTTGAATATTAAAATATAATTGGCATTCAACCTAAGTAGCTTAAACCATTTTGTTATCTTCTTTTAAACCGATTTGGCTCCTCCACAGTTATTTTTCAAGGATGCGATTCACAAACTAATGACACCATCACATTCAGCTAGATTTGTACTATTTTACATTTGTCATAAATAGGGACACTTTCTTACAGCCTTCTAGGGATGTCCTTTAATACTGGCTCCTCTCAAAACATCAAAGGCCCAATTCATGGGGAAGAAAAAAAAAAGAAAAAAAAAAGAAAGAAAAAAAAGAAAGAAAAAAAAAGAAAGAAAAAAAAAAGAAAAAAAAAAAAAAAAAAAAAAAAAAAAAAAAAAAAAAAAAAAAAAAAAAAAAAAAAAAAAAAAGAAAAAAAAAAAAAGAAAAAAAAAAAAAAAAAAAAAAAAAAAAGAAAGAAAAAAAAAAGATATTCCATTTATGTTGGTTCTTGCATATTTTATCCTGTGAAGAGAGTGGGATGCAAATTTCCAGTGAAAAAGTGAATTTTGGGGGTTAAGCAAGACCTTTTTTTTCCCTTAAAATGTACTGGTCAGGTCTCACATTCACCAAACCCAATAGGATTGATGGCAGAATGTGTCAGAAACAGGTCAGAAAGAAGCACCAAAGTATCCACATTAGAAAATGGCTGCTCCACAAATCAATTTCTCTCCGTGCCCCTAAAATGCATAATCTTGTAAATGCCACTAGATTTTTATTTTTTTTTGAAAAACAAACCCCACAACAGCAGCGTTTAGAAAGAAGGTTGCTCGTCATAGCAACAGACTCATTAACACATTGCACCTCTCAAACACCCAACCAGGTTAAATGTATATGAGTATTGATGGAATTTCCCATCGATCGGGGGGGGAATTAAGTAAACTTGGCTGAAAGTTCATTAATAAAATGGGCTGTATTTATAAAATCCTTTCTTTTTATCTTGATCCTATAGGTTTTTATTAAGGAAGGGTGCAAAGGTTAGGTGGGGCTCCATGCGTGGCAAGCAAGGAAACAAATCAAAGGCAAAATGAATTAAATTAAACTCATTCCTCCCAGGTCTGTGGCACCAGCAGGGCTTTGGGTGAAGCTGGTGATCACATCACTCCACATACCACAAGTCTTTTTTTCCCCCAAACACTGGGCAATGATTTCTCTCCCTTAAATCTTTATTTTTCTTATCTAAATCTCAACTACAAGCAGCAATGTCAAAAGTTATCAGGATCTGATAGCAGGGTCAGCTTATCCCTTTACTTTCAACTTGGAACAGAGAAGCATCTTGTGGCCATCCCTCAAACAGGTCAATGAATTCCTATAAAATAGCACAAGACACCAAATACAAACTTTTACCTTTGAGAAAAAAAGCTGAGACTTGGAATAATTTCAACATCTCTGCTCCAGTAACTTCTCCAGTGTCCCCACATTCTCTGAGACCATGGGAATTTCCACCACATCAAGTTGTGAGCCTTCAATCCACTCTTGCCTAAAAACTAAACTATTTAGATAATGTCCTTGTATTTTTTTTTTCTGTGCCCTACTTGCAATTAATGTCAAAAATATTTGACTAGAAAGGATTATCCTACTGAAAAAAAAAAAAGAATTTTATTAAACCAGCTAACCCTATCACCTTGCCCACTCCAGGATTTATCTTCTATCTCTTTTTCAGTTTTTTTTTTCTTTTTGATACAAATACTTGTTACAAAGCAATGGGTCAACTGGGCTGGGAAAAGACTTTGAGAACTAAAAGTAATTGGGACATTTTTTGGTTTTGTTTTCATTTTTGAAAGCTGGAGGGGATTGATTTCTCTTTGAAGAAGACGGTGGAAAAGTATTGGATTGTAAAAATCCATTAAGTGTCTCGCAAAAACAGTGACTTTCTGCTTATCAAAACTATTCTCACATGAAATGTTAATAAAAGTCAAATTCCAGTCTTTGGAATATGAATTTTGTGTTGGCAGACAGCAATATGAAAGGCTGTCATCTCTGGGCTTGAATCTGCCATGTCCAGATATGTGAAGCACTAACGTTGTCGAGCAGATTATTTCATGTTATGTTGAAATAACACTTTTCTAGAAGCCTAAATTGAAATGTATTTGCATGTCTGATGAAGCTGCAGGAATGAGAGAGGGAAAGCAGGGAAACATCCCTCAACTTTTTTTCTTTTTTTTTTCTTTAGTGAATTGAGTCTCTAGAACTAAATTAAGAGAATCTGACAAACTGCAACAGCAAGAAATGGCAAGAGGGGAAGAAATTCTTCCCCATGAGGGTGGTGAGACACTAAAAGAGGTTGCCCAGAGAGGTGGTGGAGGCTCCATCCCTGGAGACATCAGAGACCAGACTTGTTGAGGCTCTGAGCATCCTCATCTAGTGCAGGATGTCCCTGTCTCTTTAGGAGGTGGCACTGGATGGCTTTGGAAGGTCCCTTCCAACTCCACGATCCTACAATTCTTTGATTCTATGATTCTAATGACATTTTGTATTTGTTGAGGAAAAGGCCAAGCACCTCAGCAGCTCCTCTTTAGTGAAATGAGTCTCTAGAACTAAATTAAGAGAATCTGACAAACTGCAACAGCAAGAAATGGCAAGAGGGGAAGAAATTCTTCCCCATGAGGGTGGTGAGACACTAAAAGAGGTTGCCCAGAGAGGTGGTGGAGGCTCCATCCCTGGAGACATCAGAGACCAGACTTGTTGAGGCTCTGAGCAACCTCATCCAGTGCAGGACATCCCTGTCACTTTAGGGGGTGGCACTGGATGGCCTTGAAAAGTCCAACTTCCAACTCCATGATCCTACAATACTTTGATTCTATGATTCTAATGACATTCTGTATTTGTTGAAGAAAAGGCCAAGCACCTCAGCAGCTCCTCAGCATCACAGATAGAGGTGATGCAGGTGGGTTTACAGCAGAGCAGCTGAGGCAGGGCAGTCAGCTGCACCAAACCTGACACTCAAAGCCCATCTATTTTATACATTTACAAAAACATAAATGATTTCTCAGCCTCTTTTGCTGCCCTTTGGCAAAGGAGCACGAGCCTCTGCTGCTTCAGCCTCCTGAAAGAGGAGGCTCCCAGGAAATCACAGGGTAATTATTGATTACAGGCCTGGGAAGGGAGTGAAGTCATCTTGAAGGGAGAATGGAGGCACTACCAGCTTCTTTGAAGACTCTCAGCTCCCATTATGTATGAGGCGTTTTTCATCAATATCCCCTTCTTGGATGAAGACCATACATTATGCACGGGAAATTTCAGCTACTAATGTTGCTGGCAGAGCTCTCCTCTCCCTCTCTCCAGCCTCAGGTTCTCCCTCCTCCAGCTTTTAAAATAGCTTGTTCCTGTCCTTGCTTTGCAAAGTGACACCTGCAGAGTCCTCCTCCCTCACACTGACGTGGAATTTCAGAGCTCTGGGGCCACCAGGAGCAGAAGGACATGGAGCTGCTGAGGCTGAGGAAGCCCTGGAGATGCTGGGAGGGCTGGAGCCCCTCTTCTGTACGGAGAGAGTTGGGGTTCAGCCTGGAACAGGAAGGCTCCAGGAAGACCTCAGAGCCCTGTCCAATCCTTACTGGTGCTCCAAGAAAGCTGGGGAGGGCCTCTGAAGCAAAGAGGGGAGTCATGGGATGAAGTGTAACAGTTTTAAATCCAAAAAAGAGAAGATTTAGATTAGATATTATGAAGAAGTTCTTTGCTGTGACGGAGGTGAGCTGCCCAGAGAAGCTGTGGCTGCCCCAGCCCTGGAGGGGTTCAAAGCCACGTTGGATGGGGCTTGGAGCAACCTGGGCTGGTGGGAGATGTCCCTGTCCAGGAAAAAGGTGAACTTTAAGGTTCCTTCCAATCTAAACCAATCTCTGCCCAGGGCAGAGGGTGGTACTACGTTGGCTTTAAGGTCCCTTCCCACCTAAACCACTCCACAATCCTAAGATAATTCACATCCTATTTAAAGAAATGAGGTGATGGAGCTGGACTGAGCTGAAAAGCAAAGCTTTGCTTCAGGTTCTGTGTCTCCAGTCCAGGGACCTGAGCGAGGAGCTCCAGACTCAAGAAGATAAAGGCAAAGCTGAAGGAGTCCATCCGGGGAGGAAGGTGGCATGGCATGGCACAGCACATGCAAAGAGCAGAGCCCCAGGGCTGCTGCTCCTCACAGGGCAAAAGGAAAACTCCTGTGTCTCCAATTTCCTCTGCTCTTGTGGCTCTAATGAGCCATCTGGTCTGCAAACACACAGCCTTGCCTCACTGCAGCCTCCAGCCCTGCCATGTCTTCTGCTGCCACCACCACACCCTCACAGAGCACACAGAAAGGCAAATTCACCACTGGCACATTTAACATCTCCTTTTCCACTGCACAGATCCACAAACCAAGCAACTCAGGTTCAGGACACTAAACAGTCAACTTTTCTTCTTCATATATAAAGGACATCTAAGGAGCACAAAACATTAAGATCAATTTATCACTTCCCTTTATAAACACTCAGTGATTTTTCTTGAGATCTAACACCACTCAGAGAAGTGGGAAAACCCAACTTTTTCTTTGCTCAGAGAAAGTCCATGATGGGAATCATTGAAACCTCCAGCTTCAGATTCAAACTTTACTATTGACAAGTTAGGAGGAGAAATTCAGGTTGATTCAGTATTTAGAGTGCTTTTAAATACCCTTCCCCCCTTTTTTATGGCAATTTAGAAAATTAAAGGCACTTTGGAACAATTTAAGACACAAGAGGAGCTGAAACAGTGGACATTAGAATTCATTTTTCCTTATTGATGAATGTCATCTGATGATGTAGCTCAACTCACTTAATACCAAATAACCACCCTGTAAGTCACCACAGACACAGGGAAGGGGGGAAAAAAGAAGGGTCAAAGCTTTAGAAGCTCCTCCAGAATAGCTGCATTATGAAGAGAGATGGAAGAAAATCCCTGTGATGAGAAAAAGCCTTCCTGGCTTTGGATCCTCACACTCTCACTTCTGTTTATTCTGCATTTTTAAGCGCCTGGAGAAACGAGCAGGGGCACTTTCAAATGTAAATGTGAGAAAGTAAATAAATACCAAATTCCTCATTTAGCCAAGCTGCATTTCTGACTTGGAGACAGACTGAAATTCACACTCTGATCCACTGCAACCTGGGATTTTTTTTTACCTTCCCTACCTACTAAATAACTTTCAGAGTTTCTTCCAATTTTTGACACGTATTTCCATGCCTATTCCTTCCAATTTTTCCTATTTTATGAGAGTATTATTAGGAGAAAGTGAAAGAAGAATAGAAATGCTACCACATCGCTGTGATTTGTGCAAATTAATTCTTCATTAGTGTTTCCATTACATACGTGCCTTCCCCTCATAAAACACACACACCTGGGCTCAGGCCAAGAACAAACCATGGAACTAAATTGAAAAAACCTGACTGTGTATGTGTTATAATGAGAAAATTTCACTCAGTCCCTCCCCAGACCTGTGGTACAGAAGGTCAAATTCCACTAGGGCCAACTGTTGACCAGTATGTGGCCAGCCAGGTTAGTGGGATCACTAGTAGCATCCTTCACAAAGCCACGGGGGGTACAGAGAGAGCCAGCAGTGATGGCTGTGGCCACCAGCAGTGGTGTTCACACCCACCAGTAGTCATGGTGATACAAAGAGAGCCAGAAATGTTAGCTATGGCCATCAGCAGTGGTTTTCACACCCACCAGTAGTCATGGTGATACAAAGAGAGCCAGAAATGTTAGCTATGGCCATCAGCAGTGGTTTTCACACCCACCAGTAGTCATGGTCATGGTCACCAGCAGCAATGGCTGTGGCCCCCCAGCAATCATGGTCAAGTCCAGACCCACAGATACCTCCTGCACTTGGAAGGTGCTGAAGATCTTCATTCCACAGTCTAAAATATTCAAGGACAATGTCTACTTTCCCTCAAGAAGCTTCCTATTGAGAAATACATTTATTTTTTTCTCTTTTGAGTTACCTTGACTCCTTTCCAGGGCTGCCTGCCCCAAAAGGCTGCTGCCTAGGGAAGGACCAAGGTCTCCTTCCAACTCTGACCCCAAGCCAAGGCAAGTTGTAAATTGGGAGAGGGTAGATTCATAGTAGATATAAGAAATTCTTTGTGGTGAGGGTGGTGAAACACTGGAAGAGGTTGCCCAGAGAGATTGTGGATGCCACTCTGTGGAGGTATCTAAGGCTAGGCTGGACAAGGCACTGAGCAATCTGATCTAGTAGGAGGTGTCCTTGCCCATGGCAGGGGGGTTGGAACTAGATGAACTTCAAGGTCCCTTCCAACCCAAACTATTTTATGATTCTATGATTCTAAGATTTCACACAACAAAATCCCAAAATAATGGCTGAAGGGAGCAGGGGGACATGGGTAGCCCATGGCACTGACCTCTCTGGAGCAGAGGGTGATGGAAGGCTGGCAGGGGAAGGCTCTCTGTCTTGGTGGGTTGGCAGAAGTAGGACTGCAGCCAGGCCACACACTGCTTCAGTGGCTCTGTCATCTCCTCTGTGCCTTCACAAACCTCCCAGGTGGCTGACTCTGCCCTGCTGGGAGAGAGAATTGCAAAATTATAAGGATAAGAATTGTAAAAATTAATATTCACACCACCCTACGTGAGCAGAAACATACATGGTCTCAAAAAAGCATTCAAACAGGAGCAGGACTCCATCCTCTGGCTCTGAGAAAGGCAAACACATTCAGAACAAGAACAAAAACATGTCCTTGTCACTCTGGAAATGCAACAACCACACACAGTCGGTGTCACCTGGAAAAAAAACCAACATACAAACTGTTGAGAGGAAAATGTCAAGTGTAAGTGAAACAGCAGGGAACAAGGAAACCACCCAGGTCCATGGAGCTGACACACCAGGGTGGGTGGAGGTGAGGGTGGGTGGAGGTGAGGGTCTTCCATCATATCCCCCAAGGGCACAGTCTTGTCTCCCCAAGGACATTCCCTGGGGGGGAGGAGGAAAGAAACAGCTTTCTGCTGAAGCCTTGCCTTCCTCTGCCCCGTTTCCTTCCAGCCACGGTGGCAGGTTTCTGCTTTCCTCCACTGATTGAATTGGAAGGAAGCAATTGAGAATTCATTTGATTTTCAATGGCAGCTCGTGCTTGCAGGACACCAAAGAGCAAAGCGAGTGAACAGAAGGCACCTGCAAAGAAAAATCTTCTTCCTTTCCTACTTTTTCTTCTTCTTTCCCTCTGGAAGAACAAGGAGAATGTGAAGCAACTTGGAACAGCAAATATCCAGCCATGTTCTCCATCCTGTAAAGGGAGTTCTACCACTCTTC
>VZTY01004605.1:21520-34181 GCA_013400935.1 Turnix velox
GGGTTGGAACTAGATAATCTTTAAGGTTCCTTCCAACCCAAACTATTCTATGATTCTATAAATTCTCCCACTAAACCGGCTTGCTCAGTGCCTTTTCCAGAGGATAAGAGGAAACAGGGTGTGGTAAGGATGGAGATTAGGAAAAAATTCTAGATAGAAAGAGTTGTCAAGCTTTGGAAGAGGCTGCCCAGGGCAGGGGTTGAAGCACCATCCCTGGAGTGGTTTTAGATCCAGGCAGACATAGAGCTTAAAGATATCATAGAGCTTAAAGATATGGTTTAGGGCTGGTTCTTGTCAGAGTTGGGTTGGACTCCAGGATCTGAAAGGTCCCTCCCAACTGTGACAATTGTGTGATGCTAAGGAATTCCCACCTGCTTGTGCTGCAAGGCAGAGGAACTGCTCAGCGTGCTCCCTCCCAGCAGAAAGCTGAGCAAGATGAAAGGTGTGATGTTCCCATAATGGCTTAAAAGACACCAGCTCCTGCCATTGCCACAAGGCACCTTTGTCAAAAAGACCCAACACCTTCACTGGCTTGATTGGGGGTGGCTGGAGGAGCTGCTCACACCGGGACCCCAATGGGATCAGACATGGCCCCATGTCCCCCCCTGGCTGGGACAAGAACTTGTGGGGTCATCCAACCCCAGCACAGCCAACACTCACTGGTGCAGGATCAAACAGCCCCACCATCTGCCCCAGCACCCCCCCACTGATCTCTGATTAATTAAAAACCACTGAAGGGCACCTAATTACTGATTAGGAAGTGGCAGAGAAGAAGAGGGGACACAGGGACAGCAGGGGTAGGGCTTTTTAATAGGATATGTGATGGAAAAATGGATGTAAATTGGAAGAGGGGAGACTCAGGCTAGATATAAGAAAGAAATTCTTTGCTGTGAGGGTGGTGAGACATTGGAAGAGGTTTCCCAGAGAGGTTGTGCATGCCCCCTCAATCCCTGGAGGTGTTTAAGGCCAGGCTGGATGAGGCATTGAGCAACCTGGTTTAGTGGGAGGTGTCCCTGCCCATGGTAGGGGGCTTGGAACTAGATGATCTTTAAAGGTCCCTTCCAACCCAAACTATTCTATGATTCTAATTAAAACACTCTGGTACCACCAGGATACCCACTGATGGCTCAGAGCAGAGCCAACAAGAAGAATCAGCTTTGGATCCAGCTGGCTAGAAATTAAATGTAATTTTTAAATCCCCCATTTACTCTTTTTTTTTTTAATTTTGATTTTTTCTTTCTTTCTTTTTTCTGTGCAAAGTTTCCTTAACAAAACTGATGTCTGCTTGATGCTGCTCTGCTTTTGAATCACCTCTTTGCTGAAAGAAAGGTAGAAGAATCTGTGCCTAAACTTTTTATGCAGGAATACCTGTGACAGGAGCTCTCCCCATGGCAGGAGACAGCCTGCTTTTACTGGGGGTTGTTACAGCTACAGCAATACAATAACCACAGAATATAATAATAATGCCTCAGAAATCTCTCAGACAAGTTGGGAGACTTTTCTGCTCCATTTACCCAGAAGAGCACAGAAAACACTCCCAACTCCAACAACCTTATGTTTTCCACATCATCTTCTCTCACATTCTCTGGAGCCTGGGAACTATTTGGGCTGTAATGTCACCATAAAACCCACACACTGTCTCCTCACTGCTGCACACACCTGTGGCTGCCCCAGCCTCGTGGGGCCAGGCAGCCACCCAAATCTCCCCCTGCTCCACAAAGACCCCAAATTCTCATTGTTCTGCCCCAAATCCCCATTGTTCTGCCCCAAACCAGGAACCAGCTGAGACTGAGCCATCCCAATGCAACGTATCCCCATGGGTACATCCCCCCTGTCACCAGGTTCCTCACTTCCACTGCCTCTTCCCTGGCAGGGATATTTAGATAGAATTCTTAGGTTTTCCTTATTTTTTTAAAAAAATCAATGTTTTTAAGAACAGTGCCTTGCTCACTACAGAATATCTCAAGATGTTTTTGTTGAGAACCACTTTCCCATCTCCATAGACCCCTCCAACCATTGTCCCACCTCTGCACCACATCCATAGCCACCTCCATGGCCCCTTCCAAGTGTTCTCCCACCTCCATAGCCCCCTCCAACCATTCTCCCACCTCTGCACCATGTCCACAGAGCCACTTCAACTGTTCTCCCACCTCCATAGTCACCTCCAACCACTGTCCCACCTCTGTACCATGTCCATAGCCACCTCCATGGCCCCTTCCAAGTGTTCTCCCACCTCCATAGCCCCCTCCAACCATTCTCCCACCTCTGCACCATGTCCACAGAGCCACTTCAACTGTTCTCCCACCTCCATAGTCACCTCCAACCACTGTCCCACCTCTGTACCATGTCCATAGCCACCTCCATGGCCCCTTCCAAGTGTTCTCCCACCTCCATAGCCCCCTCCAACCATTCTCCCACCTCTGCACCATGTCCACAGAGCCACTTCAACTGTTCTCCCACCTCCATAGTCACCTCCAACCACTGTCCCACCTCTGTACCATGTCCATAGCCACCTCCATGGCCCCTTCCAAGTGTTCTCCCACCTCCATAGCCCCCTCCAACCATTCTCCCACCTCTGCACCATGTCCACAGAGCCACTTCAACTGTTCTCCCACCTCCATAGTCACCTCCAACCACTGTCCCACCTCTGTACCATGTCCATAGCCACCTCCATGGCCCCTTCCAAGTGTTCTCCCACCTCCATAGCCCCCTCCAACCATTCTCCCACCTCTGCACCATGTCCACAGAGCCACTTCAACTGTTCTCCCACCTCCATAGCCCCCTCCAACCATTCTCCCACCTCTGCACCACATCCATGGCTTCTTCCAACTGTTCTCACATCTCTTCACCACCTCCATAGCCATCTCCAACTGTTCTCCCATCTCTTCCCTACCCCCATGGCCACTTCCAGCTCATTCAAGAAAGCCAAAGCTTTGCAAGCTGACAACTCCTTGCTTTCTAGGAAGGAACACACCAAGTCCTTTCCCTTTAGGATACAAAGCCCATTTCTAGCCAACACACATACTGAGAGCTCCAAATTGGCAGCAAGATAGGAAAGAAAAAAAATAATCTTATTAATTTTGCTTGGCTGGAGATGCTAACAACCATTCCTGGGAGTTTGACAACATCAATAAAGAAACAAAAAGTATAATAAACAAGATGAACTTATAGTCGGGTGTTTTCTACTCCTACTTCCCCAAGTTATGTCACAGCCCAGCTGCAGACCTCCTGCTCCAGCTCAGCCACAAAACAGCAATTCCAAACCCTTCAAACCAAATCCTGGGGATTTATTTCCATTACAGCTCCTTTCTAAGCCTGACCAGAGGAAGGAAGCCATCGGGTCATGTCCCCAGGCAGCTGCGAGGTGTCACCCTGATGTCCCACCCCAGCCGTGCTCTTCTCTGACTTCAAATGTTTGCACAGGATGAAAAGAAGGAAGAGAAGGTTGTGGCAGAGGAGGGGAAAGCAGAACCACCACCTGTTTCAGTTTAAGGGGCTCCTTCCAAACCACTGGCCAAGGACAGGAAGTTCCCAACGTGCTTCCAAAACAAACAAGTAAGCAGCAGGTTGGCTTGGGGACCATCCCAAATAGCTCAGCTGTGATGAAAACCAGAGAAATGGTGTGAGGAGCCTCAGTGGGCAGTCGTGTTCTCCATTTTAATTATTTATTTTATTACCCAGCCACTTTTTGCCTCAGCAAATCCTTAATAAAACTTAAGGGAAAACATTACCCCTTAGACCTGGGACAACGTGATTTAAAATCAAGAGAATGGATCACAACTTCCTCAGGGTGAAACCAAGAGCTGGCAGCATCACTGGGGTAAATAATATGAGAATGTTGTATGAGGTCCCCTAAAGTATTTATATATTTCTTTGTGTATTTATACAATATTCAGATATATTAAAAGAATAGATTGGTTGAGCATCTATGACTTCTAAGGGCATCCAAAATTTTTCCACTCTGCTCCCTGAACAGAGCCCATAATAATTTTTGTTGATGAAAAACCAACTGTATATTCAAATATAAATACATTGGTCCTAATTAAGAGGCATTTGGGTGCTGTTAAGACCAGGAGGCCATGGATGCAATCATCAGCCATTACTCTTCACAAGGTGCATGGCACAAAATGTCACAGAAACTTCTCACCAAACTAAACTTCAAAAAAATCAACATAAAAATTCATTAAATCACAGTGGTTTGGGTGGGAAGGGACCTTAAAGCTCCCCCAGTGCTACCTCCTGCCTTGGGCAGGGACCCCTCCAACCAGCCCAGGTTGCTCCAAGCCCCATCCAACCTGGCCTTGAACCCCCAACAGCTTCTCTGGGCAACCATGACCACTGTCCTGCACCTCCTAAGGAACAATCAAGAGTAAATTTTTACATCTGCAGGAGAATTCACTGCAGATCCTCTGGGATCTGAGCAGGAACTCACCATGAAACAGGCAAGAGGAATAAATGTAAGTCACATACTAGGGTTTTTAATATACTCTAAATGGCATTTTCTTATTTTACCAGCCAACTGTGGAAGGAAACTCTCCACACACCATTCATGCACGTGAAGTCAGTAGAAGTTAGGGCTGGATAAAGTCAGTAGAAATTAGGGCTGGATAAAAAGTTCCACCATCTAAAAAGCAAAGGCTGAACATCTCTTTCCTTACATTTAGGTCCATCTGTTTCAGCAAACCATTTTTTTTTTCTCTGAGAGAAACAGTCATAGAATCATAGAATAGTTTGGGTTGGAAGAGACCTTAAAGATCATCTAGTTCCACCCCCCCTGCTTTTGAAGGCTTCAGTTCCTACTTCTCAAATGGAAGGATCAGTCCTGATTAAGCCATAAAAATTAATATTAATCATGCAGCATCATCCCTTACATAAGAAACACAGAGCTAGGTGGTGTTTTTACTGGAGCTTTCATTGTGAAATTCAATAACAACAAAAAAACCCCATTTTATCAGCACCTAAATGTCATTTAAATAGTATTTCTTTGATAGATGAAGGCTAAAGCCACCCCAAAACTGCAGATGAATTATCCGGTCTCTAATGATTCCGAGACGATTACAGGATGCAGAGCAATCTCGTTAAATTTTATTCCAAAGCTTACTACACTCCTGTTTTCTCTTATTTTTCTATGGATGAAACCCAGGAGGGCTCAGAACAATTCATTATGTATGAGACCCAACTTACAGTGCTTGACTGTTGATTAATAGGAAAGTTTGCTGTGTGTACATTTGCGACATTAGATGCATGCAATATGCGAACTTATTCTTTCACCCGAGCTAATTATTTACAAAAAATGACTACTTGAGACTACAATTTATTAAAGGCATGCATCCAGTCTCAATTCAGCCCCAAAAGGCAGCCTGCAATGAAGATCTTTTACTTGATGTGACAACTTCTGGAAAGAGCGTTATTAATATTGTAAATGCAGCAAATAAAGAGTTCAAATGGCCCTATGGCTGCGTGATGGATTTTTTTTTTTTCCTCTCTCCAACCCAATTGGCAAACAAAGCAGCTTTTTTAGGTTTAAAATTCATGGGGAAGAGCATCCCCACATAGTTTAATTCAGCTTCTTGCAAATGAAGTGTCTGACTGTAGCAAAGGATTATAAAATATAAGGGTAAGAGGTGCAACAAACTGAAATAACCCCTGATTTGTGCTGAACGGCCCCATCCCAGTTGCTTTTGAGAATAAAATGATGGATTTAGAGAAAAGTAGAAGGGCTTTTAATTAAGACTTACTCCTTGTTGAAACATTTCTGTCATATTTCCTCCCTTCTGCTTTCATCTGTTACCCAGGAAGAAAATCCATAGAATTCTAAGAGTCAGAAGGGACCTTCCAAGGCCACTGAGTGTCTCCTCCTCTGGTGACAGGGACATCCTGCACTAGATGAGGTTGCTCAGAGCCTTACCAAGCCTGGTCTTGGATGTCTCCAGGCATTAGTGGGGCCTCCACCACCTCTCTGGGCAACCTTGGCCAGTGTCTCACCACCCTCATGGGCAAGAACTTCTTTCTAACTACTTATGGCTCAGACTGGTCAGAAGTTCTGTGTGAACACTGGGCCTCCCTCTTCCCCTGAAAAAGAAACCTCTGTGTGTTTAAAACAGAAATTTCAGTGAAATACATCACAGAATCACAGAATATCAGGGATAGGAAGGGACTTTAAAAGATCATTCAATCCAAACCACCTGCCAGAGCAGGAAGAGCAGGAACACCTAGAACAGGTCACACAGGAAGGCATCCAGATGGGTTTTCAATGTCTCCAGAGAAGGAGACTCCCCAACCTCTTTGGGCTCCCTGTTCCAGTGTTCTGTCACCTTTACTGTGGAAAAAGTTCTTTCCCAGATTCCTGTGGAAGCTCCTGTGTTGCAGTTTGCACCCACTGCCCCAAGTCCTGTCACTGGAAGTCACTGAGAAAAGCCTGGCTGCACCTCTTGATTAAAATCCTGGGGTACCCAAATGTCCTGCTCTTTTTCCCTGCCTCTGGTGGCTGCTGATGCTAAATTTGGGTCTGCCCAGGGATGTCACACACAGCCCCAGTGGCTGCAAAGCCACTACCTGCAAAGGCTGAGCTCCTCCAGCTCCCCAGCAACTGCCACAGAGAAGGGAGTGAGACTCCTGTCTTCACATGCCAAGATAAGGAAAAATCAATGTCAATGCCCCAAAGGCTCAAGTGATAGCACTGAAGGTCATTAAATGCTGCTGGCTGCCCTGTACCATTAAAGTTTTGATTGGAATCCTATAAGGGGAGACACAGATTCCACAACAAGATCTTGCCCTGGGAGGTGGGACTGTGAGACCAGGGAGGAAACACAGCAGTGGGTGAGCTGGGGAGTTTCCCTGGAACACAAGGAAAATGGTCAAGGAAAACAATGTCCTGTGTGTGGTCTTGGCTTATTTGTTGGTTTTTTTTTGGTTTTTTTGTTTTTTTTTCAGAGAAGTCCATCTCATTAAGAACACATCTCTGTTAAAACAAGGGAAAGGTACACTAAAAACTTATAGTTCTTCATCCACCTCAGTCTCCTGCTGTGCCCTAAATCCAGATTCATCTTGCACTCCATGAGAGCATTCTTCCCTCTCAAATTCAATGTTCTGACCTGTTCTAGACTGAGAATTGAGGAAATCCAATGCATGCAATCTACAACCAGCAACAATTAAGAAATACTTGAAATACCATGGCCACCACCTGTCCTCCTGCCCCTTCTCCTTAACTCAGCCCATCACAGCCCTACTCATTGCCTGCCCTTACTGCTCTTCAGAGAATCCAGGGAATGGTTTGTGCTGGAATGAACTTTAAAGACCATCAAATTCCAATTCTCACCAGATCAGGCAGCTCAAAGCCCCATCCAGTTGGGTCTTGAACCACCTTCAGGGTGGGCAGTGTCCACCTCTGGGCTAGTCAGCAGTTTAAGTCCTTCTTCCTCTCCATTTTCCAACCACATATTTTCCAGACTAACCCTTCTTTTCTCCCAATCTCAAACTGCAAGTTTCTCCATCATTTGCCCTAGAAGAAGTCATTCAGGTAGGTCAAGAAAACAACAGTTAGCTTCAATGTTCAGGGCCAGATCTCCTTGCCCACTATGAATAAAACTTTTCAAAGGACTATTTGCAGGATAAAAAATACACTTTGTATAAGAGTAGCCTCTTTGAAAATATTCCTGTTCCAAACCACAGGGTCTGGCAGCAGAACAACCAGAATATTTGTCTAAAAAAAAAGGAAAAAATCCTCGATTTCTGTGTTATCTTCTAGTTGGAGAGGGCTGATCTGTTCTAGATTGAGAATGGAGGAAATCCAGGGCATGCCCAGGAGACCTTCAACCAGCAACAATTAAGAAATACTTGAAAGCAAAAATTGAGCCAAGCAGCAGCAGCAGCAGCAGCACAACTCACCCAAGATATCGGGGAACATTAAGCGTAGGTGATATCATCAGTTCTATCTATAATTAGGTTAAAAGGAAGTCAGTTAATTTTAGCACTTACAAGAAATTGTTACAAAACACTTTTTTTTCCCTTATATAAAAGAATTCTCCCACCAGACCTGCTGGGTCGGTTTTATCACAGGCAATTAACTGTGTTGGGGCTGGCTGCTGGGGACCCTGCAACTGTACCCTGGAGACCCTTCCTTCCCTTCCCCACATTCCTCCTCTGGTTTTAGGGTACCCCCCAACCACCATGGTGCATCACCTCAGACACAAACTTGTGGTCACAACCTTCACAGCAGTCACCCAGTTGCTAACTGGTATGTGAAATAAAATTATTTTTTTTCTAAATCTCAGACAGCATCCCAATTATGCATAAGATTGGGGTTTTTTTTTAAATCCAAGGCAGTTAAAATACACATTATGACCCTTAAACTGTAAGGTCCTGATCTCTACTGGTGCAAGGAGAGACTGGGAGAGGACAACTAAAGGCTGAATTATTGGAGTTGGGCTCTGACTTTGGATGCCCACCTTGATGTGTGTCAGTGCATGAATTCCAGGCAAAAGTAGAGCACTGAGAGTTATAACCAACAGCACCAGCAGAGAGCCCAGCCTATTAAAATGAATTAAGATAGAGATAAATCAGGAACCTCTTCAGAATTCAAGTCATCAGGACATTTTTCAAAGCAGCTTTCTAGCATGGGTGTAGCACAGCCTCTGCCCTCTGAGCATCTCCTGCTAGGACCAACCCTGTCCCATGAGTACAACCTGATGGGTCCTCACCTGCCACCACAGAAGATGTTCTGCCCATCTGTTGGTTGAAAAAATGATGAAAACATTTTGATTTAATGAATAAGGCCCTTCTTGTGCACTTCACAGCCAAGAGGTTGAAAGGAGCATCACCACACAAAGTCCATCAGGCCAGTTTGACCACCCTCAAGTTACCATGAAGCTTCCAACATCAGTGCAAAGAAATGACAGTAAGTTATATATTTTTTTAAACCAGGTGAACACTAAGAGACCACAGAAACACTGGCATTGGATGAAAGCACCAGGAAACTCATCAAGATCTGGGTTCCCACCAGGCATTCATCATCCAGAGTTCCATGTCAACACAGGCTGAGAACAGAATGCTCAGATAAAACTATTAACACACATCAATTAAACTGCCCCATTAATAAACACACTCTCTCCAAAGTTTCTCTACAGAGTTTAGAGATTGTTTCCCACATGCATTGGTAGGATATTTCTTAAAAATGAAGAAATGGCTTTACTCCTGACCAACTAGACTCAGAATCAGAAATAAAACTCTATGAGACCAAGAAGAACAAAAATTAGGGAGGGTTTTCCTTCATTTTAACCAACAATCATCAGCCCTTCTTGTGTTTCATTTGCATGGGTGGGTTGTAGGAATCTCTGGGAGCCTTTGGGAGGGGTGTGGGGCTGCCTGGAAGCATCCTTCCACCAAAATGGGGAGGGAAATTTTTTCTTCTCTCAGGTCACCAAGCAAAACCCAATCACAGGATTGGAAAAACAGTTGGCTGCATCAATAAAACCAATAAAAATACTGTTTCCAAGAGCTGCTGTTATAATTAACTGAAATAAAGAGTTTATAAACTGCTACCTCAAAAGAAGCTCATTAAAGCCTGAATGCTGGAGCTGGAGTGTGAATAATCTCTTCACAGCCCACTGCATCTCCTTGCTTAAAATCACAGAATCATAGAATGGAAGGTTGGAAGGGTTCTTTTAGAGTATGGGGTCCAACCATCAAACCAACTCTAACAAGACCCAGACCTAAACCTTATCTTTAAACTCTGTGTCTGCCTGATTCTTAAATCACTCCAGGGATGGAGCCTCAACCCCTGCCCTGGGATCCTCCCACCCTACTGCAAAGCCCAGCCCTGTGAGCATCAGTGCTGTGATCCAGGAGTTTTGTGACATGGACCTGATGGACCTCACAATTCCATCCAAATCCCTCTGTGGAGGACAAAGTGGGAAGAGGAACTGGAAGAGGGTAGAGGCTGGAGAGAAGAAAGTTCTTTCCTGTGAGAGCAGTGAGACCCTGGAAGAGGTTGTCCAGAGAGGTTGTGGATGCCCCCTCAACCCCTGGAGGTGTTTAAGGCCAGGCTGGATGAGGCACTGAGCAACCTGGTGTAGTGGGAGGTGTCCCTGCTCATGTCAGGGGAGTTGGAACTAGATGATCTTTAAGGTCCCTTCCAACCCAAACCATTCTGTGATTCTCTAAGTGAATTGCACAGGCAATTCCTCCTCCAAAACCCCACTGAGATCCTATGGTAGGAGAGATGGAGACGCTCACAGACTACTCTTCTGGATAAGACACAAATACTTTGCATAATCCTGTTTCAAATTGCATAGAAATATTTTTTTTCCAGCACACTTTCTCTCCTCTCTCTTCTGAAACAGTGAGCAGAGCCTGGGGACCACCGTCCTCCGAGCTTTAGGTGCATCTGCATTACAACCCCATTAGCTTGTGCACTACACTCATTAATAAATAAGCTCCCCACTTAAGTGCCTTTCTTGTAAATTGGTTTGTTCTGTTCCATATAAATAATATACATTTCTCTTATCAAGCATGGCAGTTTTTTTTCTTTACCTATGTAGAGACACCACAGTAATTTAACCCAACATGCTTCCCCAACATCCCCTGTCATGGGTCTCTATTTCCTAGGGCAGCTGCAATATGTTAAATAGTTTGCATTGCATAAAATAATGTCTTTAATAACTGGCATAAGTCTATTGAGCATATGTCAAAAGGAAAAGGAGAAAAAAAAAATAAAACCCCTCACTAAATGGATAGTTATTGTAATTGTGTTTTAAAACACTGAGGTCATATTTAATTTTGAATCCAAGCTCTTAAAAATGTGCTTTCTGGCAGGGGCAGAATAATAAAAACCCTTAACAGAAGGGGAAAAAAAAAAAAAAAGAAAGTATGTTATTATTGCAAATCTCTTTTCCAGATTACTAATATTGCAATAAACAAACTGAATAAAAACTTTAATTGTCATAATCAGAAATACTGTCGCTGGCTCTGGGAACTGCAGTTTGGAGGGTGATGGAATTGAGCTGCTTTGCTCCATCTTACCCTGGGATGGGGACCCCCAAATAGGGCTCCCCACCTCCCCCCAGGGCAGCAGTGCCCATTTCTGGGGACAGCTGGGTGGAGAAACCCTTGGCACTACCACCAGAATAGTTTTCAAATTAGTTTGGCAAATACCTATGTTAATATAGCACACAATATTTTTATAAATCAATAAAGAGATCCAGGAGAAGACAGCCCTGAACCAGCTTAATATTAAAATCCAGTTTATTTAAACAAGTAGGTGGGAAGATTCAAAGATAAACTTGGCAAAAAAAGGTAAGCTTGGCAATTTCTCTCAACCAGGTTTAAAGATGGTTTGATTTATACCTTCTGAGCTTGAATTTTCAGGTCTGTGCTGTGGCACCCCCCTCCAGCCCACCTCAGCCTTGCCCACTGCATCCTGAACTTCCTTCCAATGGGCACAAACACCCTACAACAGTGGAAACAACCACCCCAAGAAAGAAAAAAAAGAGAAGAATAAATATTAAACCCTAAAGCAGGGAGAAAATCTTTGATGAGAGGGGGGTGAGCCCCTGGCCCAGGTTGGCCAGAGAAGCTGTGGCTGCCCCAGCCCTGGAGGGTTTCAAGCCCAGGTTGGACAGGGTTTGGAGCTCATCAAGACCCCAGAAAAGCTCCCTGCCCACCATGAGAAATCAAATCCAAAATTTAAGCCATGATGTCCAGAATGAAAGCAGCTCCAAAGCCCTGATAACCAGCCTGGATAGATCTTCTTTAAATCTGCACCTGATTATCTCTGTTAAACCAACTTTCCCTTGCCACTTGTAATTGCATCCCTTCATTTCAGAGGGCACAGTCCAAAATAGGAGCTTCTTGAATCAGCTATGGAACAATCACCATTTTAAGGACATAAACACTATAAACAGGAGTTACAGCCTGGATGTGGAACTACTACATTAAATTGGGCCAAGCCCAAAGATCTCAAACCCATTCATTCACTAGGTTTTACCCTTTTCATGATTTTTTAAAAATTTTTTAAGATGACAGCACAGCTCAATGACAACACCTTTGCAGGCTGGTCTTCCCAATGCCTCTATTTCCTGGGTAAACACAAATTATTATTACCAGATAATAATAATAAAGATAATAATAAACTTATCAAGGCACAAGTTGAACTCTTTAGTAGTTTCTGTTCCATTTATCCAGGATATACAGAGGAAAACAAACCTGCAAAGGGAGATGCTGAGAACTGCAGGCACTCCACACAAGGTACTGCTGTCACTAACACCAAGGGGTTTATTAATAGGCAAAAAATTAATTGTATGTAGACCGAATTAATGAGATGGAAAAACATGCATATTTCAGCTAATACAGAGGGGAATGGCCTCTGCTGAGGCATGGGTAATGAAGGAGCAGGGCCCCAGTGCTGAGCTGGGGAGCACTTTGCCAGCAAACCAAAGTGCTTCACTCATGGTGGAGGCTGAAACTGGGGCAAAAAAAAGCAAAAAAAAAAAAAACAACTTAAAAAAAAAAAGCCAGAGTGAAATGTAAACATTGGGTGATGGTGGAGGGGGGGGCTGAGCACAAAGCTGACCCCCAGCACACACACCACAGCCTGCCATCTCCACATTTATAAATAAATGATTAGATGTAAAATCTCCAGAGGTTTGGTCTTTTTTTTTTTTTT
>VZTY01004607.1:0-133560 GCA_013400935.1 Turnix velox
GAAAGAAATTCTTTCCGGTGAGGATAGTGAAACACGAAGAGGTTTCCCAGAGAGGTTGTGGATGCCTCCTCTCTAGAGGTGTTTAAGGCCAGGCTGGACAAGGCACTGAGCAGCCTGATCTACTGGGAGCTGTCCCTGGCTATGGTAACTTGATCATCTTTAAGGTCCCTTCCAACCCAAACTACTCTATAATTCTACAATGCAGTCTTTTGGGCAGGGTGAAAAAAAAAGAGGTGAATTTCTCTGAAGGGTGGCTAAATATGCTGCTGTGGATTGGGTGAAAGGAGTTAGAAACAGAGGAGAGTGAAGGCTGCATGGGACTGTGTGGCAGCACAATTCTTTCATGGGTTATGGAAGAACTGGAGAGTTCTGATTTGTACAGTGTTATACACTATAAAGAAAAATGCCTGAGCTAAAATAAATGAGTGCTTTTTAATGTTTTTAACTTTTCTGCATTTTGCGAAAGAGAATATTGAGATAGCTTTGGGGGAATGCCACGGTGGATATGACAAAACACTTACAACAAATTTTATGGAAGCACGTTGGGCAGGCACTTTTAAAAAGGAAAAGGTGCATAATTTTCTTCCTTGTCTTTAAAGCAGAATCAAGCATGTGCCCACTAGCCAGAGTATTTTATTTTTACCCTGTTCTTAAAAGCACTGATAGGTAATCCTGGGTATGAGTTCAAAACTAACACAGTTTGACTGCTTGACTATCCTTACAGATGGAGGCTGTTACAGGGGTGACCATAACAGGTCAATGTAAGCATTAAAACCCATTTATCTGCAAAATATTGTGGGGAAAGCTATGTGTCAAACACAGAATACCATTTCAGTAGGAAGAAAATCTCATTATGGCACCATCAGGAAGAAAGCATGGGGGAAAAGCTGGTAAACAAGCACAGGATGATGAACCCATACCTGCATATGACTTCCAGGAGGAAAGAAAACAGCTGAGTGGATCAGAGGAAGATATTAGAGAAGGTGCTTATGTGATTTTTTTTTTTTTTTGTTAAGAGAAGTTTATATTTGTGACCATGAATAGAAATTAGGACACTTCTGTATTACTGAGTGTTGAAGTCAGCTTGCTTCATAATGTTACATTTGATGTAACTCCACTTTTGGGGTTTGTCTTTCACCAGTTGTATCTGGGTTTGTTTCTCTTAATTGCTCCCCTTCATTTGTTCAGGCTAAATCTCCTCCTTTCTCCCCCAATTGATAGAAACATGACAGCCAAGGATTGTGATTTTACAGAAAGAATATATGTATCCGTTCTTGATTTTGCTTTTTTAAAGGCCAGAGTACACAATTTTGGTACCGATTTTACAGTAAATTGAAATTCCTGTAGATTAGGCTTTTTCAATTTTTAGATTATTTTCACCTTTCTGATGATTGTTATTAATGTGAGTTGGGAGTAACCATGTATTAGTGGACAGGGAAACTAAATCTAGTTGAGACTAGTCTAGAGGCACTCTAAGCCAATGCCAGCTCAAATCTAGCTTTGCAGAATAATTAACCATCTTCTGTTAGCTCAAAATTCAGTGTTTTATGAACTGCATGTGTTGTGGATGGGAACTGAGACCTGTGAGACATACCTAGAGAAGTGGTGTTACAGAAGAGTCGTTGTATTAATTCAGAAAAGCCATGAAAAAGTTATTTTTGTAAATCTTTCTGAAATTTCTCTTAAGGTGAAACAGCAGTAATGGACAAGCATGGAAAAAAAAGGCCATTGGTGACTACTCATGTGGTTCCAGATGATGTGGGGTAGGTTTAGGGTTATTTAGTTTTTTTCCTCAAAATAAGTAAGACTTCAGTTATTTGCTTTGTTTGTTTTGATTGGTAGTTTGCTTTATTTTAATATTTTTAATTTTAGTATTTTAATATTTTACTAAGTAGTAGGTAATGAGAGATTACCTCATTTAAAAATTTAAAGATTTAAAAATTCTGCAGTGTCTTAGTAGATGTTTTTGAACACTCATAAAAATTTGATATATTTATATGAGTTCCTTAAGTTCTTCTTTCTTTCAAAAGATTATTTCAGTTGTATCCTAAATTGTTGGCAACTTAATTTTTTTCTATCTGATCTTAGTTGCTTGGGGATATTAACAGTGCTTTAAATGACCCAACTATTGCATGAAAAATAAATTCTTTTTACAGATAATTCTTATAAAATTCAATATCCATGAGCAGTGGAATTTTAATAAAAACCTCTAATTTGAAATGGCTTTTAGCAAGCTGTTGAAGATCTGATTCTTTCCTCTTTTTGAAGTTTATTAAAAAAAAGTAATATCCTCTGAAGAAGATGATATGGAAACAAGATAAATATTTTCTTTATCCACCTTATCTATTTTTGGACTTGCCGGCTATTGTACCACTGCCTTACACACTGCTGTTACCATCTTTAAAGTATTGCAAAAACAACACTGATATTATTTGTCATGGATTTTTCTTAGTATGACAGTTGTGTGACATGATGGATGTGTTTTCATTTGAAATACTTTTTGTGGGGGTTTCTTTATAGCAGAATCATAGATTTTATTTACTCATCTTCCCTCCCTCAGGACACTTTAATTCCTAATACTGCCTTTTTACTGGGGAGCAAGTTAATAAATTCTGCTAAATTAAAACAAAACAAAACAAAACAAAACAAACCCCAAAAGCAAATTAGTCTGAAAAAGAGACCTCTCACAGGAGGAGATGTATTTTTTATCTTGTAAAAAAGTAGGAGCGCTGTAATTGCTAACAAGTAATAAGCAGGTAAATAAAATTACTTTTAAGCATCTACAATGAGTCTTATTCTGAAGTCCAAAATCAGGCAACTAAAAACCTTAACCACTGTTTTCTAGGGGTGAAGTACAGAATATGCTGGAAAGATTTGGAGGTGAGTTTGTTTACATTCTAACTCATTAAAAAAGTTAAATTTTAAGTTGCAAGATTGGCAGTATGTCCTTAATGTAAAATAACTTTCAAGATTTACATAAAAGGAGGAGTCTTTGTAGCATTTTTCAGCATGTTTTTGGAAAAAGAGTTTCATCTAAGTAGAACAAAGGTAAAGAAGAGAATACCTGCATAAAATGTGAGATTTGTATTTGCAGTTATAAAGAAAAAGTGGAAAGATTCTTTTGATCTCAATTATGATTTTAAGATGTTTAAGAGGTAGAGAATTTAGGAGGTGTTGTAGAGAAGAGGGACAACATGACTTACCTGTTGTCCTGAACTTGTTTTTGTTAAAATTACTTAGAAGAGATTAAGGATTTCAAGACTGGACTGGGAGATTCGTGTCTTGCAGTTAAATAGAACAAATAGTTCTAATTTTAGACAAGGAATTTTGGAAGTAAATAGAAGTTGCAGTAGTGATTGACACAGAGAACAGTCTGTACTTTGTGCCTTTAGAGATCTAGAGAACAGGGAATCAGGGGAAATAAGAATTTCATGAGTAAGGAGACACAGGTTTATAAAAGAGCATCCAGTCATCTGGTGATGGGAGATTTAAGCATGTCACCTAGTTGGGTTTAGTTTAGTCATAATCACATCCTGGCCTGACTTTACTTGTAAATTTCCATCTGAATTCTACAAAGCTGACAGAAAAAAACACATTACCACTTGAAAAGAATTTATTATAACACAGCACAGTGTAACAAAGCACACAAAGCTTTGGAAGGAAGAGAAACTATCTTAATGTCACTACTGAAAACTCAGTAGCTGGTTGGTACTTCCATTATGCTGTTATAACCTGCTGTAAATCTTAAGGTGAATGAGGAGTCCAGGAAATTCCTTAATCTATTAATTAAGACTTTTACTGCTAAGGTATATACTAGAATGCTGTTATAGATCTAGCAGTTTAGATTAGACAGGAGGGGGGGTTTTATGTTAAAAACTAGGATAACCTGTTGAATATTCAAAAATAGGAGAGAAGGAAGGAAAATGAGGGGATCAGAGAGATGATGCTATCTGCTCAGAAATAATAGGTTTGGCATTAGTAGGGGCAGATGCCTCAGCACACTAGAGAGAGCCTTGGCAGATGTTTCAGGAAATCTACAGTGAGAAAGAAAAAAAAATTACTGTATTAATCTTATGCTTTGACTTGCTGGTTAAACCTACACATGTAAATCAAAACATACTAACTTGCATTAACTTGAATATTTTTAAAAAATACTTAGTCTTTCTTAAATATGAAAAAGTTAGTAATTAGTTTGTTCAGAATGTTCACAGAGATAGCAATCACATGCTTTTATTTCTGAAAAACAAGTATTACTCTGAAATGTGGGCTTTTTTCTAGAAAGAAAAAATTTAAAAGTGTCAGCTTTGCTAAATTACTTGAAGGTCTGGAAATTGTTGAGCTGGCACTGCAGTCACACAGCTAAACTAGGGAGGATTTTGATGGTGTTATTAAAAAGTCATTGTATACTAGGGAACAGATCAGGTTTGTGTGAAGTACGTCTAGCCTGAATAGAGGATTTACAGATTGCAAGAAGTCGAAACACAATGTTTGAGGCTATGCAGTAAACTGATAGGATAGTGCTTCTGTCCGGACCAGAATGAAAGAATCACAGCATCACATGGACTGGAAGATTATCTAATCCCAACCCCCTACAGCGTGTGGCACAGGAACATGTCTAGTATCTCCACAGAAGGAAACTCCACCACCTCTCTGTTCCAGTGCTCTGTCATCTTCAAAGTAAAGAAGTTCTTCCTCATGTGTTCCAGTTTGATGCCTAATGTACCTTGCTATGCTTAATTTCAAATATGCTTTGATTTTTAGCTGACATTAACAAGGCTCTCTTGGCTAAGAGGAAAAGATTAGAAATGTATACAAAAGCCTCACTCAAAACCAGTAACCAGAAGATTGAGCATGTTTGGAAAATACAGCAGGAGCAAAGGTACCGTTTGCCCTTGGTTTTTGTTTAAGGCCTGTGAAATCAAATACTGGTTTTTGCATCATAGAATGGGTAGATGACATGTCTTCTTGCAGTTAAATAGCATGTAGAGTTTCTACTAAATACCTGCTCAAGTCCTCTGTCTCTGCTGCCTCCACTTGTATCCACTTTATTAAACTCTCAGTAATTGTTTAGTTTTGCATGGTGCTTTCTCTTTCAAATGGAGAATCTTGGAATTTTTAACAGCTAGGAGTTGGCTTTACTTTTGTTTTGTCTGTATGGAAAATTACCTGTGATAATATTTTTGCCTTCTAAACCAATATTTTATTTTTCTGCTTTGATTTGAACTTTCTACTTGAAAATGTTTCTATGTGAAGATGTTTCTACTTGAAAACTGAAAAATGTTCAGTAAAATTTTCATACCATTCTGGTTAAGGAAATAATTTTTCATTTTCAAATTGGAAGTAATTTTCACCCAACAGAACATTACTATTGCTTCTTAACACACATGCAATTATTACAGGCAGGGAAACTGATAAATAAGTTTGCTAGAAACTGAAAGTCAACAATACTTGAAATGGTCTGTGTGGTTTTACATATATATACTTTTGAAATTTGCATTGGCAAAATTTAAGTTTACATAGATACAGTGAACTAACAGGTAATCCATCTTTCATTATAAATCCCATGTGTTAAAGCCAAGATCTGTAGAAAGAAGTAGAAAAACCGTAAAAAAACCCAACTCCTGACACTGTCAGGAATACAAGGTGATGTATTTTTCTTTTTTCACCTTAGTTTTGTGTATATCTATATAACCCACATTCACTCAGAAAGTGTGTGTGTGTTTGAGGTTTTGCAAAACAAAGGGTATTCAGTTACACCCAGGTGTAAAAACATCCTCTTTCTTTGTGGCAGTTCCTTTCATGTGAGTGTTGAACCACATCTTTCCTTGTAATTCTTCATAGTGTTTGTCATACTTACGGCCAGTGTCTGTTTCTAGGCAAAAGCTCAATCATGAGTTCTCCCAGCAGTTCCTGACTTTATTTCAGCAGTGGGATGTAGATGTGCAGAAAGCAGAGGAGCAGGAAGAGAAACTAGCGGTGGGTTTCCAGCAGGGAATGAGTTTTGCACTGTTCTCACAAGGAGGGAATGTTGCTGCTCAGACACACGAAAAACATTAAAACATTTTATGCAGTTTAAGGAAACATATTATTGTTTGTCTGTTGATTAAAAAAAAAATTGTTCAAATTTGGTGGCTCACAGACTGTAAATGTTTAAGTTGGGAATGTATTTTAGAAGTGAAAGAGTTGCATTTAATAGCTTTTTGCAAGTTTGTAAATGGTAGTAAGTGATGCCCTTGGCCAGTGTATGGCTTGGAAAAGCCAAGGCCATTCATGGAGAAGATATTTCTACATATCTGTAGTCCTTGGACTTTGGGAACAAAAGGTGGGATCTTTTAGCATGCATTGCTTATAAAACATGTCCACACATAAGGTATGATAATTTGATCATTGAAAGGGGATAGGAGCTATAAAACGGAATATAATCACACCATGTTGCCCAATTTGTATCTCCAACACATCTGTAAATCTTGCTTCTCTTGAGGAAACACATTTCCCCGGGATATCCTCCAAAAATACCTGGAATAGCAATTCTCATAGTATCTCATAGTGGTAATTCAGGTTGGAAGGGAATTCAGGAGGTGAGCCAGGGCATAATCCAGTCTTCAGTCTATCTTTAATTAGTAAGAACAAGGATAACTTCAGGCAAAGATACACATTACATGACCTAGATTTCCAGTGAAGAAAGAATTTGATTCAGGACAAGTGTTGTTGTCCAAGTGCTTCTGGTTAACTAATATGATAGTTTTTTTCTTTTAACTTCTGCTGCAGAATATGTTTCGTCAGCAACAAAAAGTTTTTCAACAGGCAAGAATAGTTCAGAGTCAGAGACTGAAAACCATTAAACAACTCTATGAGCAATTTTCAAAGGTAAATTTTCTTCTTAGAAAGCAGCTCATTCTTAAGAAAGTCATATTAATTTAACCTTCAAGTAATGCAGAGATTTAGGGTTCATTTAAGGAAAAAAAAAATCAGCCTGGTGTGAATATTCATATTACTATCTTTACCTTCCTTGTTAAGAACATGGATTGTTCTCTGTATACATGCTTCTGTTTAATAAATGTTTTAGTCACAGGCATCTCATTGGCTTGTTCCACATTTTTAACCACAGCACACTTGCTAAGCAGAACACAGTTTTGTACCATTTAAAAAGTTACATAGGTAGGTTAAAAAATAAGAATTTTGTCTTAATAATTCCCTTACATTTTGGGTAGGTATTTAAAATGTGAAACTTGTCAATCTATTAAAAATGCATCTTAGGCTGCAATTTACTGCTGCCATGTGCATCCACCATACTGAGAACTAGATACTTCTTTTTTTTCTTCATTAACCCTTCTAGGTATTGCTGTTTAATGTAAGGAGAGTGACCATGGAAGGAAATAAATTATAATTCCCTTAAACTAGCCCCATTAGAACTCCCTTTATCTCTTTCTAAGCAACAGGTCCTTTTCATACAAGCTGCTTTCCAGCCCTGTGTATTCAAGGCTCTCAATTTCTCACAAACCATAATTTCCCAACTGGTCCCTTTTTGAAATTTCAGTTAGTTAGGATATGGGCTGTTTTTTCTTTCAGATCTAGTAGCTTTGAAAAATAAATATGAAGTACAGCAACTCTTAGGTTAAGACAGTCGAAATTTACAGATGATCTTACAGAAGCAGTAATAAGTAACTGTTCCCAAATGTCAGGAACGTCTTCATCAAAGATGAAAAATTAAACAGAAGGTCAAGTGTTACTTTGATGATTACTTACTCCTCAAAGAAGATCAAAAGGTGGAAATCAAGCCTCAAACAGCCCAATAGAAGTCAAGGAAAATGCAACTACACACATACATAGACTTAAGCATAAGTGTATTTGCAAAGAGAAGGAAATTTATGGGTTTTGTGGTACTTTAAGTTCTGAAGTTGTTGCAATATTAAACCCCAATCATTCCTGCCAGATAGTTTGTTTAATCGTTTCTTGTAGTGCTCCTACCTTTACTGATAGGCAGAAAGATCTGTCTGAGACATCACAGATGCTGAAAGGAGGGGACTGTTTCCTTCATGGGGTCTATAATTAAATTGGAATGTAGCTGGAGTAAGAAGTCCTGTGTCAAGACCATGACAAAACTCCTTAAAAATTAAATAGTGGTCTGAAGAATAATTTCTTTGTTTCATTTAAATTAACCCCTTGACAATGAACAGTTCTAAACTGAGGTTATCCTTAACTCTAGAGCATGGAAGAGCTGGAGAAGAGCAATGAAAATCTTCTGGCTGGTGCTCAAAGTGAACTTCGCAAAGAGATGGCCCTTCTGCAGAAGAAGATTATGATGGACACCGTAAGTATCAGATCTATGAAGAAGTTAGTTAAATGCAAAAGTAGAACATTGTGTAAAAAAGTAAATTGAAATTTATTTAATTAGCTCAAAGAAATCATAGTGACACGGCATTTGTTCAGTATTATCTCCTTTTCTTGTAACAGCAACAGCAGGAGATGGCAAACGTTCGCAAGTCTCTTCAGTCCATGTTATTCTGATGGCTCAATGGAGAAACAACTTGTACCTAAGTAACATGATACAAGTATAGGCATTAGCCATAGAGAAGTATGTTACATTTTAAATGTTTTAAAGTTCTTATTATACACTTTCCTGAATTGTTCTAATCTTGTGACTGATAATGTTGAAGAATGTGTATTAGTAAATTTATTACTTTGGGGGGAGAAGACCCCCAAACCATTTACTCTCTGTCCAATTAATCTTTAACTGCTTAATACTTTCAGAAGCGTTGGGACTGTTTAAATTGTTTAACTTTTTATAATCCAGAATAGTAACAATGGTCAAAATTAATGAAAAATGCACTAGCCAGTTTTTACATAGCTTTAAGCCTTTAGGCACATTGTGCAAATAGAAACATTTCTCACAAGCTGCAGACTTTCAGAATTTCAACATTTACTCTGCTGATGTATCAGCAGTTATAAAAGTTGCAGAGTATGACCCAGCTCATGTAAGATTGTTTAATGATGTGTGTTATGGTAAATAGTTTTTCATCAACTCTTTTATTGTAATATCTTTGCAATAGAGAGAGATCTATGAATTGCTGTAATTTCTCCAAAAAGTAGGTTTCTTTAGTTGAACGATGAGCCAAGCATCACAGCTTTACATCACATCTGCTCAGTAAACATAAGTAAACATTATGCATTATGGATTAGATAGTTCTTGTAGAACTACTGCTAGATTTAACCATCTAGCTTCTTCATTTTGTACAAGTTAGTATAGGCCTTTGAGATGGAGTGTTACTTTTTTGCAATTCCAAATGACTAACAATTTAGGGAGGCCTAGGTTTTAAGGACAAAGCATTTCTCTCATTACAGCAAATCAATATTAATTAAACAATCAGCTTAGCTTGCATGCAGTTAATTTTTGCAGAAAACCATTATACCCTAATGTTTCACTTGTACAACTTGGGTAGCTCCTAACATATCTAAGACATAATGCAACAGTAACACAAACACCATCCACACACCCACACACACAAATGTGATGGGTTTTTTTTTAACAATGTATTTAGAACCAGTCCATACAGATTCTTCTCCACAGCTTACTAGCATTTTTTTATTTAAGAATTGAGTTGTGATGGTGGTTCTGCAATTCTGGGAGCCAGATCTCTGATAGCTAACTTAGAGAAACTTTAGCTACTAGGTTGCAAGTTAAATGGAACAAGCTACTGGTATGGGACTTAGAATCATAGAATAGTTCGAGTTGGAAGGGACCTTAAAGATCATCTTGTTCCAACTCCACTGCCATAGGCAGGGACACCTCCCACTAGATCAGAACTCGTTTTGTTCTGTGACTCATGGGACTGAGGGAAGGAGCAATCACAGAAGTTCCATTGATAGAGAGATGTATGTGGCCCCATGGGCCTCTGCTATGTAACAGGTAACTCTGCTAATTTTTATCTGTACTGCTGAGCCTTGGCCCTCTGGGGATGATTTGATGATGCTATGAAATGCAATTAATGGATTTTGCTTCCTATCTTCACTACTAGGTTATTTGTTAGTACTGCCTCTTATTTCTGGTTTTATTTGTTAGTATTGCCTCATGTTTCTCATTTTCTGACCGATTTCTGCATTGGTTTATCATCATCCACATACCTCAATCACATCCTTATAACCATTATACCTACTATAAATAGGCACCTGGAGATGAGTAAAGACAGCCAGCAGGGTTTCACCAAGTCATGCCTGACCAACCCAATGGCTTTCTATAAGGAGGTGACTACATCAGTGGACATTGGAGAACCAGTGGATATTGCCTCACTGGACTTCTGCAAAGCCTTTGACACAGTCCTCTGCAACATCCTTCTCTCAAAGCTGGAGAGATGGATTTGATGGGTGGATAAGGAACTGGCTGGATGATCACAGTCAGAGGATAGCTCAATGTCTGGAAGGAGTGATGAGTGGTGTCTCTTAGGGATCCATACTGGACTGGTGCTGTTTAATATCTTCAGAAATAATACAGACAGTGGAACTGAGGGCACCCTCAGCAAGTTTTGCAGATGACAGCAAACTGAGACAGCTGGGGAGGGGGCATGTAGTGATAGGATGAGGGGCAATGGTTTGACTTAGACCAGGGCAGGTTAGGAAAATGTTCTTCACAATGAGGGTGGTGAGGCACTGGAACAGGTTGCCCTGAGAGGTGGAAGAGGCCCCACCCCTAGAGACATTCATGACCTGGATTGATGATGCTCTGAACAGCCTCATCTAGTGTGACATGCCCCTGCTACTGCAGGGGATTGGACTCTAAAGGTCACTTCCAACTCAATGCATTCTATGTTTTTATACTACTTCATGTCACACTGTTGAGCATTCTGGGGAAACAAACCTTCTTACTCTTCAAAGTTTCTCTCTTCATAGGATTGGTTATTTGATTCGAGTTTTCAGACAAACTGAAAAGGTCTTTACCATCTTCTTTTTACCCATGGCCTGGGTTCAGGCTTAGGTCATGCACAGATGCTGTGTCTTTCATCTCCTCAAATAAGAGCAGTAGAATTAATTTGGTATTGAATATTAGTGCAGTCTTTTTGATGTGCAGCTAGGAAGCTACAGTGGTAATATCTTAGAAACAAACCATAGCATTCTTTATTAAACAGTTCAGGAATAAATTCAGCTCAGTAACTGAAAGTAGTAACAGACAGAAACATTCAACAGCTGTTCACAAAAATTACCTTGAAATAGTTAGTACCTCTTTAAATGAAGTTAATCTTAGGGGGTTTGTGTGCAAATCAGCATTTGCTAGTACAGGTGATAAGCCTCTTATATTCAGCTTTTCTTTAATACAACAGCTGCCCTTTAGCTAGTCCTCTTACAATAGCCAGTGGGTCTGTTCTAAAGGAACGAGAAAGGCTGATAATGGGCCTGTTTGGCAGGTTAGTTCTGTGCAGTTTTGTCTGCATAAAGTACAGCAATAGTACCAAGCAAATGAGATAAATTTGATGAGAACACAGCAACAGCAAACAAAACGTCAGAGGGAGTTACAAATTGGATGGGTTGCTTTTTAACAGTCAGTTTATCAAAAGAGCTTTGTCACTGACTTGTGCTATTTCCCAGATACAAGTTAGGGTAGGTAAAGTCAGTGTCCTTCAAGTAATGCAACTATCTATAGTCCAGATAATAAGTACAATGAGGCAAACCTTATGATCACAAAACCAGAAACTGACCTTGAAAGAAAATACAAGCTACAATTGTATTTAGAAACAGTAAGTTATACACTTGGATACTAGAGATTCATGAATCCTAAAGGCACTCAGTAGCAGAATTTTGAAACAGAAGAAAATTTTCCTGAGCTATATCTCCTTTATCCAGTAGCTTGTTCTTTAGAAATCCCAGAACAGAGATTGAGTAGTTTTGTTTCACGGATGCCTCATTTTACCAGATGTAATAATTCAGTATTGTATTCATTGATACCTCTATCTACCATTTTGCAACAGTTCCAAGAAGACTGGAAAATAATGCCAGATTAGCCACTTGGTCTAAGGAATGTTAAATTCCTCATTCAACTCTGGTTGGTAGCACCTTAGTTTATGGTCTACATTCACCATACCAGAAGTGCAGAATTAAGGTTACCTAATGGGAAATATTTCTAATGGGATATTCATGGTAGTATGAAGTAACAGCTGCAATGGGGGGAATGCATCCCAGGACAGATGCGTTGATCACAATAGAATCTGTAGGACTTCAATAATTCCAGCATCTGGTAATATCTGGGATAGAGTGAGCTTTCCCATGAAACTATTGTCTTGAAAAGCTTAATCTGTTTCCCCAAAAAGGAGAGGCTGCTTCCTTCAGCATTCCCCTAACTGCTTCTCCTCTTGTCCTTGACCTATTTAATCAGTCATTATGGTTTTGAACCTGTTCGGGTGCTTGATGAGATGAAATTCTGAAGACATGTATATGAAGATGAGCAGCAATCTGTAGGCACACACCAGTGGCATATCTCAGCATATCAAACAAAGATATGAACTTCAAAAGAACAAAACACAACAGGTTAAAAAAAACCTCAACAAATATTTATAAAACTGTCCCTACTATAAATTCATCTACACATTAACCAATCTACAAGAGTTTTAACTTAGAGTGGTCTATTTAGGATAAAGACAAACCACAAACCAGCCCCAACATCAAACAGCATTAAACACTTAAAAAAATCCAATAAAAGTGGTTAGCCTGCAGCTAGCAGAATAGACAAATCACCTGAAGTAAAGCATAATTACAAGAGAGATCTGTAATTATGTAATTAATTTCCTTTCACATCTCTGTTTCAAGGAAAGCAAGCCAGTCAGCAGCTAAAATATGTATTTACACATATCCTCCACCCTGACAGCTGAAATCTGAGAAAGTCAGAAATGGCAGAGCAGAATGACATGCTTTAAAGTATGCTCTGAATGAAGAGGAGAAAGTTAAAAGCTTACCAGTGCTATCCATAGAACTATATATTCATCAATAAAACTGTTGAAATACTGGTCCAAAAACAGAAGTCCTGGCCCAATAAATGCAGTGTCCTGAAGGCAGATTTCACTTTTTGTCATGTGAGCTACCTACGTTAAATTAAAAAAAAAAAAAAAGAAAGAAAAAAAAGAGAGAGAGAGATGCAAAAATGCAGCAACAGAAGATCAGGGTAACTACCAGAAAACCTCCATCTTAGTGATGAAAGGGCAGGACATCCCCTTATGGTTTAAACCCAGCTAGCTAGGTAGACCACACAGCCTCTAACTAGAGGTAGAAAATGGTGAAAACACCATTTTCATCTCAAATCCAAGCCATGGCACTGTACTAGATGCTAGCAGGAAAATTAACTCCATCCCAGCTGAAACCATGATGGTAGATTCCTGTGGTTAGGAAAAAAAAAATTACTAAGGCAGATTTTATTTTTTAAACCATCAGTGTGGTTTCTAATTATCAAAGAGATAAAGACTGAAAAGTTTCTCTTCATTATGATTTTTTAATGGCATTAGTTTTAAAGTAGCATCGGGCAGGTTTAGACATGAGGAAGTTCTTCACCATGAGGATGGTGAGGCACTGCAACAGGCTTGATGAAGTTCTGAGCAACCTGATGTAGTGCAGGATGTCCCTGTCACTGCAGAGGAGTTGGACTAGATGGCCTTTGAAGGTCCCTTCCAACTCAACATATTCTATGATTCTATCATTAATTTTAATGATTAAATTCCTATTTCACATGATCAAATTTGAAGTCAAAGCACTGTTAGTGAGACTTGAGGGACCACAGCTATACATTAAAGACAGTATATTTCTAGGAGTAAGTTAAAATTGGAAAGTTCTAACCACTATATTGGAGAATAAGTGCACATTTACATGAGTGTCACGTCTTTCCTTAGGAACCTCAGTCCAGTTCAGTGTCTTGGTTGCAAAAGGCTGAAAAGATTCTCTTAATTATGATTTTTAGTGGCATTAAACTAGGGTAGGGCAGGTTTAGATATGAGGAAGAGTGTCACAGCACCCTCTGCCCCAGCAAGCATTAAGCCAAGAGTCAGCTTGGTTTAGGGCTGAAAAAAAACCAAAAAACAAATGATTCCTTACCACCAGCTTCTGTGAGATTTTAGCATGCACAAATCCAAATGTCAAGACATAGAGACAAGAATGTTTTTCAAACAGCTCTGTTGCAGACTTTTTGTAGATCATGATGGCCAGTGCAATAAGCAGCCCGATGTGCAGGCCTGGGGAGAGAACACTTGTTCCCTGAAATACAGAGGGACAGAGAGTTTGACTTAAGGCTTCAGTCACATCCTAAGGTCCAGATTTGTTACAGATTGCAAATCCCCTTAAACTAAACCCAGAATTAGCAGAACTTGGGGAAAATCCATTAGCATTATGACAATGCTATCAGTATCCCTTGCAGTGAACACAATAACCAACTTTGTAAAGAAAATCCATTGCATCCCACAGCAGAAGAAATCCAACAAATGCAATAACTGCTACAACAAATTAGGGGAATATAAATTGTTCAGAGCTCGTTCAGATTGTTAAAGGAACTTACTGCTATCGTGGATCCATTCTTTCCAACACCTCCACCAAAGATGACACGGAAGTAATTGAAAAAAGAAAGGGCTGTTCCACACAGTATGCCAACAACAACAAGGAATTTCAGTTCTAAGCCCACCAAAGGGACCTTGAACAGGAAAAAAACAAGAGAAAAGATACTGAAAAATTAAAGGGCAACACCTTTTTTTTTAAAGGTGAGTGAAAAAAAAAGTACTGACAACTACTAAATGACTGTTTTTACTTGGAACTCTTTGCTTTCCCAGGAACAAGGTTTGGAACTTGTTTCCTTACTAAGCAGACAAGTTGCTTTTGCAATGTTTAAAGTCAACTTGTGCATACTGTGTTCTGGTCTTGGGATTCAGCCAAACCTGTGTTTGTCCTTATGACATTCTTCAAATAGTTTTACTACCTATGAAAAAAAAAAACCTGAGAGCCTACTGCGTCAGTGAGACACGAGAGAGAGAGAGGAGAAGGAGAGTTCCTCCTGTTTGAGTGGGGAACACAGCACTGAACCACAGGAAACACAAATACCATCTGCTGGCTTTGTGCTTTGCTATGTCTTGTTTGTATGCTCTATCTTCAGAATTAGAATTATTATTATTATTCAGAATTGTCTCTGCATACAAGTTTCAATTAAAACAGTTACCTTTTGCAATCTAGTGCAGTTTCAAGGAAGCTTCCAAAGGCAGCAGAGGATTTAAAAGAAAAAAAAAAAGCGAAAACACAAAACAACAGAAGTAGTAATAAATCGAAATAACTATGTTTTTGAATATAAATTGTTTTGAGATACAGCACAACTGCCACAGATCTTAATGCTGACAAAAAAATCAATCATAATTAAAATCTATTGCACCTACTTTGTCTACCATGAAAGCAAGCTTTTTGAAAGTAGAATAAAAGATTTTGCAGGATGAGGGAAGGAACATAGTTTAGCTAAACATTTCTTAATTTCATTAATTTAATTATCTGGTACATTATATTTAGATTAACTCTCATTGATTATCAGTAGCATGAAATGGTCTTAGCCCTTTCAAGAACTATAACCAAATGCTGTTCTGAGTAAAAACCCTAGAAAAGATGAAGGTGTTAATCTAACATACTTTTGATCTCATCCACCCAAGCACAACTTCAAAGATCAGGATAAAAGCCAGACAGAGGTAAATGCTTTGGGGCAGAAAAGAATTCTTTAGTTCTATATGTTTACATTTATGTTGGCTAAGACATAATTGTTGAAAATCAGCACATCTCCCTCAGAACGTAAATCTGCATTACCTCATCAAAGCTCCCCTAACTTTATGCCATATTTTTCTTAGTTTAAAGCATTTCACCTTTCAATTTTAAAATAAAGCATCCTATAAATCATTTACTTGAACAGAAGTGTCTTACAATAAAACACACAGAAGAAATAAAACCAGAAGAAAGACTGTAAAAACTCAAATATCTGCAGAGTAACCAGTTCCAATCAGAAGGTAATACAAGGCAGACTGGATCTTTTTTCCCCTCTAGGTAGCTCTACATACTCCAAGGTAAGAATTACCTGCATTTGTAGAATAATCTAAACCAGAACATCAGACGACCAGTAGGAGCTGATCAGACCTGCACAGGGATGGCTACAAATCCCAAAGAGACCTTCAACACTTGCTAATAGGAACTGAACACTCAAGTGGAATGAATTCTGAATACTAAATATACTCACCTTATAATCCCATATGGCTGTGCCACCAAATGCAGATATCAGGAGCAGCATTGCTATGGCTATCTGAGCTTCAGTGACATCAACTCTATGAAGGAAAAAAAAAGTGGGAGATTTAGGTAAAGAAATGGCATTCTTACAGTAAGTGCAAGGCAGTGGGACACACACACACCAGTGACTTCTAATTATCTCCTTTGAATTACCCCCATATATACAGAACATAGATTTTCTTTGACAAACAAGTGAAGTGGACTCTATACAGAGGCATGTGTCTTTTGCCAAGATTTAGGATTTATTCTATGCTTATTTGGAGCAAGCTACATAGAAGGGGGGGAAATCTGAAACAAGTACATTTTTAAGTATGTGAGAATTTTGCATAAACTTACAGACATGTTGATGCATAAATATCAAATCAGAGATTAAGGCAAAATCACACTGAAGGCAATCAAGGATTTCTGTGAAGAGGAAAGAGCATTTCCAACTCAGAGGGTTAAGTCACATGTACTTCTAAAGATACCTACTTACTTTCCAAACCTTAGTATGCCTGATACATAGGTCTGCCAGTGAGCTGAATAGAACATGAACAGTCCCACAAAGCAGCAGAAAAAGAGCCAGTCAGGATTTGTTCCCAGTCGGATTGCTATGCAGGAGCCAAGGACAACAAAAACTGAAAAGCAGAAAGGATCACAATTAGTCACACCCCCTTCTTTGCTTGTATTTAAAAGAAACAGGAAAAGAGATAAATCATAAGACATTTTACACCAGTGTAACAAAGTAGCAGTATGACTAATAACTTCTCTGACATCCCTATCTATGACTGTCCCTATCTCAGGGACAGTCATAACAGGATACACAATAACATTCCTTTTCTTCCAAGTTAAGGCTCCACCTCCCAGCCTACAGTGGATGTTCTTTCTCCTTTATGGCAGTGTCACCTCCTCTCCTTTGTTATCACTGACAACTCAGAATCATAGAATGATTTGGGTTGGAAGGGGCCTTAAAGATCATCTAGTTCCAACCCCCCTGCCATGGGCAGGGACATCCTGCACTAACTAGATCAGGTTGCTTGATCTTACACATGAAGAGCCTAGCCCAGAGGGCAACTCTCTAAGTAGTGAGGCAGAAATAATGCAGCTAAGTTACAGAAAGTAAAACTCAGCAAAGTTTACTTTCTAAGGAGTTCAACTGGGTTTTTTTAAAATGATTCTTCTAACTGATAGCAATTATCTTTTTTCTTCAGTGCTAGGCTGCATGTCCTACTGCCAAACTAATACTTTGGCACTTCATTTCTAATGGATTTAAACTGAAAGAGGACAGACTTAGATTAGCCAGTAGGAAGAAATTCTTTATGATGAAGGTGGCAGGACACTGGAACAGGCTCGTCAGAGAAGCTGCAGATGCCCCATCCCTGGAAGTGCTCAAGGCCAGGCTGGATGGATGTTTGAGCAACCTGGTTTAACCCTAACCCTGACCAGGGTAGGAGGGTTGGAACCAAATGGTCTATAAGGTCCCTTCCAACCCAAGCCATTTTATGATTCTAAAATGGAATCCTTAGTATCATATGCCCACATCAGTCATTTATGTCCTTAGAATGCTTTACCAGGCTTCTCCTGTACTCAATTGGAAGACTCTCTAAGAATCTCTAGGCATTCCCTTATGGAATTGTTTGCTCACAATCTAGATCAAAGAGCAAAGTACATGAAGATGCAAGGATGTACGAGCAAAACATGTTGCCCAACATTTGCCAAAGCTACTTCTGAAATACCCTCCCTAATACAGGTCAGGGATTTGAACATCAAGGGCAGCCTTGGCTTCAGCTACCAGGAAATGGTGACATTATCCTAAAAGGAGAGGATGTGCTGACCCTACTATGAGCAGGTGGTTGGACTAAAGGATCTCCAGTGGTCTTTTCCACCTTCAACAAATCTGTGATTAACCATTTCTCCTTGAAAAAAACAAGAAACTATTTTATAAGTAGGCTTGGTAACAGTAGGTTAACTCTACCTGTGGAAATAGAGTCACAACCATGATCAAAGAGTTCTCCTAGAGGAGAACTACTGTTGGTTCTTCTGGCTTGCTTCCCATCAATGGCATCCAGAGACTGGTAGATAAAAAGTCCTATTGCGCCCAAGATATATGCCCAAAAAGGTGCCTGAAAAGAAATTCAACAAGAAGTCACCAGGCAGTTCCCAGTTTCTCAGCTGATAATATACTCATTAAAGATAAAATTAAAATTAATGAACCAAACCTCAAGTTTTTAATTCTACATTTTCCTATTGCTATGGCTAAATCAAAGTCCTTCTGCAAGTCTCTATGTGAATTGTGGTAATTACTATAGTGAACTCCTGCAGGTACACCAATGAAATAACTCTTTTCATTTATTTAAAAACAACCCCTAAATTTTAGCTTCTTGTCTGCATCAACTAACTTATTTTTCCACCATAAAAACATTTTCATAATTATTTGTATCCTTTGTGCTGAAAAATGTTAGGAAAACCTTTATTAAAGAAAATAGAAGCAAGACTCAAGAGTTCTCATCAGTTTATGAGATGGACACTTAGATTATTTGCTCAGATTAACAACATAGAGATATAAAATCCTATTACATTTTACCAAATAAAGACTTCAGCTTTAAGGAAAAGATTTTTTCCAACATCTAAAAATTGACTACATAGGCACTTAGGACAGAGGTTTCAAGATGTTATTTCCTTAAGTACAAAGGAGCAACTACATCCTTAATACAGACTTATCAGAGTTTCAAAATAAGTTCTGAATCACATCAGCTCTAGTCTTTGGTTCCAAGGAATTGTGCTGCAGTAGTGCCTTTCAAAAACATTGTTTCTGTACACATAGGATGTCTTCCTTGCCTAGGTATTAAGTTTTTACTAAAAATTACAACACATTTTTCACAAAGTACAGGTAAATTTTTTGCCTTAAGTAACTTCCAGCTGTATCCTAAACAACAAAAAGCTTGGGAAGAGAGTCAAAGTTAGGTACAAAAGCTGGAAATCTAACTTGCAAGTGTAGACAAATGAGCAGCTGGAGGATGTCAGAGAGCTGAATCCTTGCCTGCTCCCAGGTAGAGGAGCTCTGTGATTCCTCTCCTGCAGCATGAACCATCAGAGAGTTGAATCCTTGCCTGCCCTCCCAGGCATTGGATCAACACCATGACATGTTATTTCCCAAGGCCAGTAAAGGCTATTCCAACAGATCAAACCTCACTCTAAGGCTTGGCTGCTTTGCACAGCTTTGAGACAAACAAGAGGCAAAGAATTACAAGCTCCTGCTATAGGCAAGGCCCCTGGATGTGTAAATAAACCTAGAAAACTTAGAAAATTCTTAAAAGAATGTTAAGGCAGCCTTTCCCCTTCATTCAAGGAAACTAAGAAAAACTGTCATCACAGATCACGTTAAAAGCCTTGAGGAGGTGAAAGAGGATGATCCTGGGCTGCATCAAGTGGAGTGTGACCAGCAGGTCAAGAGAGGTGATTTTGCTCTGGTGAGGCCCCACCTGGAGTTACTGTGTCCAGTTCTGGAGCCCTCAACATAAGAAGGACATTGAGCTGTTAGAGCAGGTCCAGAGGAGGACCACAAAGATGGTCAAAGGGCTGGAGCAACTGCCTTATGAACTGAACACAGGCTGAAGGAGTTGGGGTTGTTCAGCTTGGTGAACAGAAGGCTCAGGGGGGACCTCGGAGTAGCTTCTCAGTACCTGAAGGGGGGGCTACAGAAAGGCTGGAGTAGGACACTTTAATGGGATATGTGATGGAAGGACTAGAAATAATGGATGTAAATTGGAAGGGGGTAGATTCAGGCTAGATATAAGAAATATTTTCCTGTGAGGGTAGTGAAACACTGGAAGAGGTTTTCCAGAGAGGCTGTGGCTGCCCCCTCTCTGGAGGTGTTTAAGGCCAGGCTGGACATGGCACTGAGCAGCCTGATGTGGTGGGAGGTGTCCCTGCCCACAACACGGGGGTTGGAACCTGATGATCTTTAAGGTCCCTTCCAACCCGAACTATTCTGTAATTCTGTATTCTCATTCCAGCAGACATTTAACAGGCTGCTATCTGATAGCCTTCCCCAGAGATGACACTATAGAACCTCAGGTGAAGTGATGACAACAGGACATGTTTGATACTTTCCAGTGGAATTTATTTAGGTTTCTTCTTCCTTGTTAGCCCAGTTAAACAAAAGAATTGGGTTAAATCAGGAAGTGAGTTCTTTGCCATCTTTTGAAAAATTTTCTCTCCTCTGACAAGAGGAGAAGGGCAGCACCTGTGGACACCAGGAGGAGCCTACAGCTACCCTGGGCTGGCAGGAGCCACCTGGAGGAACAGAGAGATCAAGGGGCCTCTCCTGATGCAATCACACTTGGGTTAGATGTTCTGCAGGACCACAGCAGGTACCTGTCAGCCCCCACCCAGTTCTTGCTCCCCACCTTTCCAAAAGAAAGCCATTGTTCAGGTATCTCAGGATATAAAAGCAGAATTAGGACCCTGCTGAAGCTAAGAATGTTTTGTTCGTGGTACAATCCACACTCTCAGGCTCCCACAGCACTCACACCAGTTTATCAGGATAACTCTGTTGTAGAGAGAGTAACAGATATTCTCAAGCAAGGCAACTCCCAACAGTGAGAAATCAAGAAACCACAGATTTCACCGTAGTCCTTTAAAGCAGCATTTTAAAGACATTTCCAATTCTCCCCTTGACATTACTGTGAAATGCCCCAAAGGTCATGTTTTATGATTGTCCTCCCTGTGACATACTTCTGGTTATGAATGCTATTGAAACTTGTCATGCTAATCCCTGGTTTTGACAAGTAACCAGGCAATTCTGTGCAGGACACCACTGTTTTTTTCTGCCTGCATTAGGTTCCCCTCTTTTTGGAACCATCTGCCAGTAACTGGAATAGATTTTGAGTTTGCTTCAAAATAATCAGATTCTCTATCACAGAGAAAAGTATCCAGTGCTGAGTATACTAAACAAATTCCTTACCCACTCTGCATTCACCTCTCCTCCTCCAATGTGGGGTAGGTACATCACCAATCAAGTCATGTGCCAGAGCGTAGGCAGCTTCTTGCTTAATTGAATCATTTCCATAACTGAAACATCAGTCAGGGAACAGAAACCTGTTATGGCACATTTCTTTTTTTCATCATTAGCCATAATGCTGTATACTTCTATTATCATAAGCTTCTGAAATGCAAACTCCATGGAAAACAGCCTCAATTCTAACCAAAATAGAAGATGTGCATGCCAGCTACTTCAGTTTCTAAAAGTGTCTACAATCCACAGAACATGAAGGAAGAATTCTCGTTCAAAGTTAATATTATCTACAATTTCTTTATCTCAAAACAAGTCTAATGCATTAATAGTAAAAACAAACAAGTACATCAGGTTCAATTCAAACTTTTGCCCAGAGAGGCTGTGGATGCCCCCTCTCTTGAGGTGTTTAAGGCCAGGCTGGACAAGGCACTGAGCAGCCTGATGTAATGGGAGGTGTCACTGCCTATGGCAGAGAGGTTGGAACTTGATGATCTTTAAGGTCCCTCCCAACCCAAACTATTCTATGATTCTCTTATTAGGTATTTTTGACAAAGCAATGGCTTTTGTCAGCTTGCAAGTTATGTTCAGGTATGACCATTAAGATCCACATTATTTTCATTAACTCATGCTGGGACAAATCAAAGCAACAGTCCACCTGGACTCCAAAATTAAAATGCTCTTTCATCTTCTTCCAATTCAGCATCATCTGCATCTATTAACAGCTGTAAGCAGATGCATCTTGTCCCTGCCTATGGCAGGGGGTTGGAACTTCATGATCTTTAAGGTCCCTTCTATGATTCTATCTATGTCTCTGCAGTTGAGAAGGGGAGAAGATTCCAGTAAGAAGAGAGTAATGGTTGTCTGAGATAGCTCAGAAACATAGTCTGGAGCTTTTCATCCCCAGGCTGTTAGCTCAAATTTAACCCAGAAAGGTAATAACCAGAGGTCCCTTGTGATGGACTACGCATTTAGCAGATTAAATGAAATGCTCTTAATCCTTTCATTGGTAAAATGGTAAAATAGCATTTTCCAAATCACTGAAGGCGAGCAGAGTTTTCTCAAGTTTCTAATAACCACGGATTCTCTCTGCTATCTGCCCTGTCAACACAGCTACAGCTGCCATCTCCTCTGCCTTCTCACATGCCTGGCTCTTCACTGAGGGATGTCCCCTGCCAGCATCCCAAACTGCACCCAAGTAGTTTGCAAATTAGAGAAGTGGGAGCACTTGTGAATGCTGACACACACAACAGAAAGGTCAGGAAGCTCCCAATAATCATCAGCTTTTCACCGATGAGGTGTTTATTATATCTGCCCAGAGTTATATCCTCTCCAAGCAAATGTATTCTTTGGCTGGAGCTCGATGTTATTCTCATGGAACTTGAAGAGAATACAAACTAAGGCGGGGGGTAGGGGGACTGAGGGGGAAGGAGGCTTCTCCAATGAAAAAGGATGCCTGAAAGATGATACAACCCCACAATCTTGTCACATGCAAGTTTTGTACATGAGGTTTGGTCATTTGTTGAATCAGGGGGTGTATAAACAAAACAATGTGTGGGCAGCATTTGGCAGGTTTGTTTCCTTCAGGAAAAAGTGTAGACTGAACAGCAGTCCTCGTTCATCTGCTCTCATAATTCCACACCACAGAAGAGTAAGGGCAGCTGCAGAAGACTTTATGTGGCAGAAAGATCCTTTACCACTTGTTTCTAGCAAAGTTCTCAAGCCCAGAGAGTTCAACAGCCAAAGCTTGTGTAACATTTAAGGATTCAGCCCCTCTCAGTTTCTCATCACGTTTAGTCATAATCTCACTTCCTCAGTCTAACATCAGTTTTACCCTGTTTCACGCAGTCCCTCTCTGGAACAGATCTAGGCTACAGAAGAACATTTTTACTGGACTTCCTCCCTCTTCCCCCCAGAAATGGGTCATTTTTCTCACTTCTGTGTTGCACAAAGCACTATGTACAATTGTACTGACAGCAGGAGAGCAGAAGGGGCTGTTTAAATCTGTATTAAAGCAGAGGGAGTGAGCAGGGAGGAAATTATTAAAAAACTGAAACAATATAGGTGAAGTGCTTTTCATGCACATCAGTGACTTCCTGCATTCCTTTAGCATGCTCCTCTCCCCAACAAGCTCCCTCTGAAGGAACTCCTATCCTGTGCTGGCATTCACAAAGCTTCCCTGTCTTCCTTTATGCTAAATACCTTTATACCAAACATACTACTGAGTAGTTCATTCTTCACTTGTAGGAATGGGCAAGATTCCCCACCTCACTCAGTGCTTCACAACTCTCCTTTACCAAGTCAGGGGCTTAATGCTCCTTCCCTCATGACTCCAGTTCATACCAGCTTTTCCAGTTGACCCTCTTTTCTAATTCTTCGTTTTCTCTCCCACAAAGCTCATTGTGCTCTTGCTATTTAGGTAATTCCATCCCTAGCAATATCTCCCCTTCATTTCCTCCTATGACAGGAAAAAAAAAATAAGGAAGATGCCTCTTTCAGTTTAAAAGATGAGGTCCAGGGAGGTTGTTGCTTTGGGTTTTGTTGCTGTTGGTTTTTAAAAGGGGTTTTAAAAAGTGAGATTGAGAGAAGCAGAAACAGCACCTCACCAATATTCCACTCCTTCCAAGTAGTTAACAGTAGAGCTAGCTGGAGCCACCTAGACCCTTCCCAGCTTTTTAAATAGCATGTTTCAGCAAGGTATAGAACCCTTTAAAAAACACCTTGTTAGCAATTGTCCAGGGTTAGCCATCACAAGCCTCTCTTCCCTCCCTTGCTCTCTCTGTGTAAGAGCCCTTGAGCCTTTGCTCCCTTTCACCACCAAACTGCAAATCCATAATCCATGCTTTTCTCTTCCCGTTTCCAGTAACCTGCAGGAAAAGTGTAGAGAACAAAAAAAAAGCCCTTCAAAAACCTCAAATAAATGAGACATGACAGAACTTAAGAAGCTGAGAGCATCCAGGACTAGCCTTTATCATTGAATGAAATCTACTCTCATCAGTTTGGGCACCTCTTTGCTTAAATCATTTTGCTACAGCTGCTACAAGGGGTTTTTTTTTAATAGAAGTTCAATACAAAGTAACATTTACTGTTAGCATAAACTTCTGTCCTAGAATTCTAGGTTCCCATGGTGTTTTAGAGACCTGTTACTGAGCTCAAAGAATTACCAAATCCAGCCCATTCCACGAGCAACCATGAAAACAGCAGTTTCCTTTCTCCTTTTTAAGAAGATAGAGAATTATGTTTAGACAGATTTCTTCCTAATGCTGATGCAAGAAAAAAAAATTACCATGTTGGCATTCCTCTGAATGGGAAGGGCAAACAAGAGATTCATGAGCAAAACTAAATGAAGTAATTGTAGGTACTTCAGAGCAGTTATTTTGCAGCATAATAAAACATCTGCTGTTCAATGGTGGGGTTAGAAAGGAAATCTGTACCTAAGAAGTGCTCCTTTTACCCTTAATGCAGCAAATACACACTGCTCATACAGTACAACTTTTACTAATTTAAAATATTAGGAATATTAAAAATAGGAATTAAAAGAATAAAAGAAAAAAGGAAGAGAAAAGGAAGAGAACTCCACTTGCAGTTACCACAGAGAAAATATTTCAGTCCTCTAGAGATTGTGACATCTGCAGGTTGCATCCTTCCCACCCCAACACCTACTGGTGTGGCAGTCTCACCTATTATTTTTATAGATTATGGTCCTAAATTGCACAGAGAAGGAAACTAAACAAATATCTACACACATAGATTTCTCTTACAGCAGTTCAGGAGGAGCACTATCTGCTAATAGCTTAGCTACAAATAAGGTGGCTTATGCTGAAATGAAGATTTATAGGTGACAGTCATGCAACCCTTGCCCCTACCAGACAAGAAGAACTACTGAAGCAGACAATATATTATAAAGCAAAAACATACTGTGCTAGTCTGTAACAAACTGTCTTTTAGTGGCTACAGAACACTGAATAAGGAAATAGCAACTAGAGTGTAAGCTAATATGGGAGCACTGTAGGGTGTTAGACATTAATTGCATTGTGTGAGGGGGAGGAAGGATTATTAACCTGTGGGATTCACTGCAATGGGGCATAATGGAAGTACAAACAAGTTCTAAAGAAATAATCCAAAATGCAAAATTATGAGGCAGAAGGTGTCTGTGAGGAAATAGATTAATCAGTTGCCCTTCTAGCAAGCAACAGGAGCAGAATTCCCTGCTGAGAAACCTCGAAATCACAGTCTTTTGGCAGCTGGAAGAGCATGTCAGGGAAAGATCTCTTTCTAAACATCTGCCAGCAGCTATTCTATGGGGGATTTCAGCTCCCAGTCTTACTTGTTTTGGATGATCTGCATAAACATCAAGACTTCAATGTGTCCTATAAGAGACTAGGTTGCCCAGAGAGGTTGTGGATGCCCCCTCTCTGGAGGTGTTTAAGGCCAGGCTGGACAAGGCACTGAGCAGCCTGATGTAGTGGGAGGTGTCTCTGCCTATGGCAGGGGGGTTGGACCTCGATGATCTTTAAAATCCCTTCCAACCCAAACTATTCTATGATTCTATGACTAATAGAAATGGCCCACTTCAAACTCATTAGGAGAACAAAACAAAACACAACTGAACAGAAACCACGTCCTATAAAAAACAACCAAACACCTAAAACAAACCTCTGCCTTTTATTTTAACTGAGTCTTCTGTCCAGCGTTCCTACACTTCCACCAAGGAAATATAACAAGTTCTTGCTGGTCAATCAGGCAATCAAGACTTGCTGATGCACGAAAGAAGTGGGTCAGCAGTATTAGAGAGGAGATGCTGAAATGCCCCCTGCTATTAGTTCAGCCTGCAATTCAATCACTTTTAACAGTTCCACCTTCCCCCCCAGCCCTTTCAGCCTACACATTCAAGTCAGAAGCACAAAGGAGATATTACAGCAGCACATATCACACCTAGTAGTGTTGCAAGAGTTTTAGCTTTTTAAAAGAAAGCCACCTAGAACCATGACATCTTAGGCAGAAGACAAGCTGAGTCATTAAATAAGCAGAAGAGAGGTAACGATGCAGTAAGTGATGCAGTGAGACACAGTGAGGGCTATTTTCACAATACAGAAGCAAAAAAACCCCAATAAGATACAGAGCCTGGCTTTATACTACCTATTTTTAATGTAGACACAAAGAAGCTTTAGCCCAAACTTATGAAAGGTTCTTACAAAATTCAGCTTCCTCACATTGAAACTCAGTTCTTAGTACTCAACCTAAGCTTTCTTTGAATGAGTAATTCCCTGGGTGTCTGTAACACAACCTTTTTGCTTTTCTTTTTGTACAAGATTCCTCAAAAGGAAAAGAACTTAAAACTTTCTGGGCTTTTTTTTTTCCTGAATAATAAAGAGAAAAATACAAGCATGTAGTTGGCAAAAACTAAGTTAAAGGTAGCAGTTCCACAAGTATTTTCATTCTGAGTGCCACTAGAAGACATTCTGCAGTTTTCTACCATTCACCCTCATGGCTATTTCCCCTTCTACAGGCTGTGACTCCACCTGGTGATGCACATCAGGAAGCCTTTAGGACTGTACCAAAACAAAGCAGGTTTTGATCTGGATCAGGTTCCTCATGTGCCTGCCACAAACACCTCTAATACAAGGGCCAAAGCAACTACAGAAAAGGTTCATTTCCCTCAACAAGAGCACTCCTCGAAGTAGGTTATTAAAACAACCCAAACCACCACCACCTCTGCCAATAGGAACCAAGCCCATCAGAAGGCAAAAAAAGCAAAAAATATTATTTTACCCCTTTGAGATATTTGACCTAACACAAGCAATTTCCCCCGATTATTTCCCAGACTAGCTAATCACAAAGATTTCACGCTGGGAAGCTTGTAAGAGGCTGGGAGCTCCTGAAGCTGTCAGAGAAGCTGTAGGCAACACAGTTCAGGCAACAGCAGCATCAGCCCACAGTTCACATGCCTGTTTTCCCTACAGAAGCTAAAGCAATTAAGCGTTTTCCACACAAGGAGGGGAAGCACTTGAGCTAGCTGTCAACTAACCCATCTGCAACACAACCCAGCTCCACCTCCAACCTAAGCAACATGAGCCACCAGTGTGCACTCACAGCCAAAAAAGCCAACCAAATCCTGGGCTGCATCAAGAGAAGTGTGACCAGCAGGTCAAGAGAGGTGATTTTGCCCCTCTACTCGGCTCTGGTGAGGCCCCACCTGCAGTTACTGGAGCCCTCAACATAAGAAGGACACTGAGCTGTTGGAGCAGGTCCAGAGGAGGACCACAAAGATGGTCAAAGGGCTGGAGCAACTGCCTTATGAGGACAGGCTGAAGGAGTTGGGGTTGTTCAGCTTGGTGAAGAGAAGGCTCAGGGGGGAACCACATAGTAGCTTCTCAATACCTGAAGGGGGGCTACAGAAAGGCAGGGGTAGGACTTTTGAATAGGATATGTGATGGAAGGACTAGAAATAATGTGTGTAAATTGGAAGAGGGAAGATTCAGGCTAGATAGAAGAAAGAAATTCTTTATGGTGAGGGTAGTGAAACAGTGGAAGAGGTTTCCCAGAGAGGTTGTGGCTGCCCCCTCTCTGGAGGTGTTTAAGGCCAGGGTGGACAAGGCAATGAGCAGCCTGATCTAGTGGGAGGTGTCCCTGCCCATGGCAGGGGGATTGGAACTTAGTGATCTTTAAGGTCCTTCCAATCCGAACTATTCTATGATTCTATTCTTCTATAACACCAAAGTGGCCTCAGCCACTGCTGAGGGAAGTGCTGCCTGGCTCCTGGGCACATCCCACACATTCTCTCTCGGCTGGCCATACTTGGTACCTCCACAGCCCCTCTGTTACACCCTTCCTCTTGAGGAGAAAGGGAGCTGACATAGCTTTTACTTCCTTCCCAATAAGGAGTCCAGGCAGATGTGCAGGGTGGGTGGGAATGATGGTCCCTGGAGGAGCCTGACCTCACCTTAGCTCCACAGCACCTGCCATGGTGCAAGCAGCCCTTCAGCTCCCCATCCCCCAGCTAAGGGACAGGGAGCAGAGAGGAACCCACTGTGACTCCCTTTCACATCAGCCCTGCAGAATTTTGGAACCGGAGCCTTAAAACCAGGCAGATCCCTGCTACCCTGAAGTCTGGCCCTCAAAACCACTGCTCCTCTCATTCCTCAAGGCAGAGCCACAGCCCTTCTTCCCGCAGGAAAGGTTGCTTTCACAAGTCACAGAGCACCAGGGATGTGGGGTCACCAGCACCCTCGGGAACTGTCAGGAAGTAGTGGGGTGAGCAGGACCCACAAGGATAAAGCCACAGCAGGATCTATAAGGATAAAGCCACGGTGGCCCCCGCGGGGCAGCGGCTGGGGTAGGGCTGGTGGGCTGAGGCGAGGAGGTTGGGCTCCAGGGCCTTTCTAAGGGAAAGGCGGTCCTGCTCTAAGGGCAAGGAGGAGGTGGTGGTTCTAAGGGCGAGGAGGTCCAGCTCTAAAGGTGAGGAGGTCTGGCTCTAAGGGCAAGGAGGGCTCTAAGGGCAAGAAGGGCAAAGAGGTCCGGCTCTTAGAGCAACAACGAGGGCTCTAAGAGTAAAGAGGTCTGGCTCTAAGGCAAAGAGGTTCGGCTCTAAGGAAAAGGAGGTCGGGCTCTAAGGGCAAAGAGGTCCGGCTCTAAGGGCAAGGAGGAGGAGGAGGCGGCGGCGGGCCCGGTCGGGCCGTACCTGCTCGGTGGCGCTGGGGCAGTAGGCGATGAGCGGCAGGGCCGTCAGACAGTTGAGCAGGAGGCCGCCCAGGGTGATGGCGTTGGGGGCCAGCCACAGCGGCAGCCGCTCCACCAGCCAGGCCCAGTAGGGCTGCAGCCACGGCTCCAGCAGCGAGCGCCCCGTCGCGCTGTAGCGGTGCTGCTCCAGCCGCTTCAACTGCGCGGGGCTGAGGGGAGCGGGCAGAGCCCACAGCACCGCCATGCCGCCGCCGCCACCGCGGAGGGGAGCGGGGTCAGGACGCCGGCACGGCGGGGCCTCCGCGCACGGGAGGGGAGCGGGGTGAGGAGCGGGGTGAGGCCGCCGCTCGGGGCGGGGCAGAGCACAACGGGAGGCGGAAGAAGCCGACGCCCAGCGGCGGTTAACGCGGAGCGGGCGGTCTCGCCCCTGGGCCGCCGTAGGATCATAGAGTCATGGAATAGTTTAGGTAGGGAGGGAGGGACCTTAAAGATCATAAAGTTGCAATCCCCTGCCATAGGCAGGGACACCTCCCGATAGTTCTTTTCAAGGGTGGAGAGTCCTGGTGCTGGTGGCCAGGATGAGGGCAGAGGGATTCAGTTCTGTGCCACTGTCACTGTATGTCAGCCCCCTCCCTGGAAGTGTTCATGGCCATGCTGGACGAGGCACCAAGCAACCGGGTGTAGTGGGAGATGTCCCTACCCATGGTAGGGGCGTTGGAAGTAGATGATGTTTAAGGTCCCTTCCCACCCAAACTATTCAATGATTCTATGTAGAGTACCCCACAGCGTCCCATTGACTCTTGCTTGGGTTGTGTTGCAACCAACAGTCCAAGCTTCTGTAAAACGAAGTACTATGCTATGGCACATAAAATTACTCCACACTTGGAACTGAAGCCCCCAAGCACCAACAGCAAGTGCAGCACAACTCAGAAATGTCAGGTTTTGTAGTACACAGTGCAAACTCCTGAGCATGGGCACTTGCATGGGGACACGCTGGCATGATGTGATCATCAAGTTGAAGGTGCAGTGGTGAGTGGGCAGAGCTAGCACTCCATCCCTGTTAGTAGAGGGAAACCCCTTCTCTCCAGCACTGCTGTCCCATTTCATAGAATCATGGAATAGTTGGGAATGGAAGGGACTTTAAAGATCATCAAGTTCCAACCCTCCTGCTATAGGCAGGGACACCTCCCACTACATCAGGCTGCTCAGTGCCTTGTCCAGCCTGGCCTTAAACACCTCCAGAGAGGGGGCATCCTCAACCTCTCTGGGCAACCTGTTCCACTGTTTCACTACCCTCACTGTAAAGAATTTCTTTCTTATGTCTAGCCTGAATCTCCCCTCTTCCAATATACATCCATTATTTCTAGTCCTTCCATCACATATCCTATTCAAAAGTCCTACCCCTGCCTTTCTGTAGCCCCCTTCAGATATTGAGAAGCTACTATGAGGTCTCCCCAGCACCTCTAGTGGGAGATGTCCCTGCCCATGGCTGGGTTGATTGGAACTAAATGATCTTTAAGATCCCTTCCAACCCAAACTATTGTATTCAGACAACCTTCCTGCAGCCCACAGGACACCACAGCCTGGAGGAAAGGTGGTACCCTGTGTTATTTGCCAAGGTGCCTTCCACCACACCCTGCCCCGGGGAGTGGCCATCCTAACCCCTTATAGGTCACAGGCACACTGTGTTATGCTCTTTCATCTCTCTCACCCACTTGGAGAAGATGCTTCAACACAAATATGTGCCATTCCAGAAATCATGGCACAGGAAGGTACTTGGTCACATGAAGGATTTTCAACATAGCCCTGGCTCTCTTGGATTTCTGAAGATAACCAAGTACTGTATCAAATCTAAAGCACAAAGTGTGAAATGCAATCTCTAATGATTACTGCATAACCAAATGATAACTTCTTGAATTTCTTTTTGAAGTTATTACATTGTGAGTCACGTTTCTGCCTGGAACAATTCGCTGGAACAATTCGCTTGGCATTTGAGATGAGAGGCCAAAACAGCAAAGAGAGGAACTGCAAGCAAAGAAGGGGGTAATGCATAACATAATAAAGAAAGACTCACTGGCAGCCAATGGGACAATGTCAAAAGGGTAATGTGACACATTAACAACCTGCCAAATCCCCCCAGTTAACGGGAATGGCCAGCTTTGGAGGAAGGTAAAACACTATTTCTTAATTCCCTGTGCATTGCTGTCATCAATGAGCATAATGGTGCTGGTGTTTATGGAGATTGCTCAAGGTCTTTGTGATACCAAGAGGAAAGGAAGAGGAAAAGAAGTAGGAAAAGAAAGGTAGAAAAAAACAAGTGGGATAAAAAGTGAGAGGCACATGAGTAGAGGAAGAAATAGATTCCCTACTCAATTTATCACTGACTTTGAAGAAGGATTTGTTTTCACTTAAAAAAGTATTCAGCAACAAGACATAAAGCAAGAGAACACAGAATTTGAAGTACAGTGTATTTAAACTTCCTGCACTTCCTCAATATCCACGATACAATTTTGCTTGCAAATGGTCTCTGCTTCAGCAAAAGAGCAGCTTTACTTGTCAGTCAGGATGACAAGCCTTGGAAATCAACTGACAGTAAGTACACTGTGCTTAAAATAGAATGCCTTTTGCTCCAGAATCTCAAATTGCAACAAAAGACATTCATAAAGCTCTCTAAAAGACAGCAGTATTGTACTTTTTGTTTCCCCTAAAAAGAAGTACAGTAAGCATGAAGCATTTTTTAACAAATACTAATTTTTTTAAATTTCTGATTTTCATAAAGACCTCCTTATAGTCAGCATATCTCTGTATAAGCATTCTTAAAAAGATTTGCATGTGTTTTGTGTGTGCACCCTTTCTGTATTTGTGAGATTGTTTTCAATGAGGGAAAAATGAGCTGGCACTGGCCAAGATCTTTCAATGCAAAATGCATAACTACAATGCTTGTAAGCTCCATGTGCAGTAATTTGAGTGTAAGTCTAAGTATTTATACTACTCTATCACTTATTTGACAGATGGTGTTCTATGAGCAAGCCAAGAGAAAGCAAAATGTGAATATACAGGAAATTAAAAAAAAACAACTTATTAAAGGTGATACTGAAGTATAACCTCAGCACACACTAGTTGATGGAGGGTGTACATAGCAAATGGGTAATATGAATGCAAATAGATGAAGCCTTAAACTGGTTTCACGTATTATGAGAACATCAAGCAACACAACTATAAGCCATGAAAGTCCTGTTAGCTTTACTTCTCCTGGGGCTTTTGTGTTTTGCTCTCATTCTGTCTCAGATGACCAAGTTTTATTTGCCATTCTCTGTTGTTCCTGCATCTCCTTCATGTTCACTAATTTCCTTGGAAATTCCACTTGAGCTGACTTTTGTGAAATTTCTTCTTGAGAGCACTGGGCTGTATCTTTTATAGCATGGTACTCTGCTGCTTCTGTTCTCTCCAGGTAGTTTTGCCTGTAGTTTTTGTTGCCTTCAGCGCATCTTCATCTTAAAAGCTGGTATTAACTGATTTAATTAGCTTTTTTCTTAATTATGTGGGTTTTGTCACTTTATTTCATCTATCAAACTCTGTCCTTGGAGAATCCCATTAGACAAATCATCATAAATCAAAGCTGTCTTTTGTTATTCACTATTTAAAGTTCTGTGGTCTGCTGAAAATCTTTTTTCTATCACACCCCATTCGTCATTCCTCACAAAGTAATTTTCAGTTAATTTTTAATCCAGAGGCTTGGCTGGCCAGCACAGCTAGTGAGACCTTGAATTTATAGCATCTTAATGCCTACTCATTCCAATTCCACCCACAGCCCAACACCCTGCACTTCCTATTGGCATGGCCCATCTCCAGCCTGGGGACAGACAATGGCAAGAGCTGAGCAACACAACTTTGGGAGGAATTAAGGTCATCTGAATATTAACGCCTGCTGTCCACAGAGTGAAAAGGAGCTTAATTCAGCTTGGCTTTTAACTCTGCTGGCATCTGGTGAGCAATTAAGAGTAGCTAATTCCATCGTCAGGGAGGCTGGAGAAGCTGTGGCTACAGAAGGTGGCTTCCAGGATATGATGTGTGATACAGACTCATAGAATAGTTTGGGTTGGAAGGGACCTTAAAGATGATCTAGTTCCAACCCCCCCTGCCATAGGCAGGGAGACCTCCCACTAGGTCAGTCTGCTCAGTGCCTTCTCCAGCCTGGCATTTAACACCTTAAACAGGGTTGAGGGGGCATCTACAACCTCTTTGGACAAGCTCTTCCAGTGTCTCACCACCCTCACCGTAAAGAATTTCTTTCTTCTATCTAGCCTGCCCCTCCCCTCCCCTCCTTTCCAACCATTATTTCTAGTCCTTCAATCACATATCCTATTCAAAAGTCTTACCCCAGCCTTTCTGTAGTCCCCTTCAGGTATTGAGAAGCTACTCTCAGGTCCCCACCAAGCCTTCTCTTCACCAGGCTGAACAAGCCCAGCTCCTTCAGCCTGTCTTCATAAGGCAGTTGCTGCTCCAGCAACTGTGGAGGCAGCTAGATAAGATTGATGCTGTAGACATCACTGCATATGACTGCACATGTTACTTTTTGTCTTACCAAGAAGCACCAAATCACAATAATGTTAGCTTTTGGTGTTGATGATAATATGTCTCAACAGAATGATAGTGTTTTAAGTGAGGGCTGTGAGCTCAAGTGCTTAGACCTGCATGGCCTGCATTCCAAACTGACCTCTCCCACAGCTTTCTGCACTTCAAAACAGATAAAGGGATGAAATTTGCTTCTTAGCTTTTCCTTTTTTCATATGTAGGTGGGAACCCTCTCTGAAGGTGTTTAAGGCCAGGTTGGAGAAGGCACTAAGCAGCCTGATGTAGTGGGAGGTGTCCCTGCCTATGGCAGGGGGGTTGTAACTTGCTGATCTTTAAGGTCCCTTCCAACCCAAACTACTCTATGATTCTATGAATGTATAGGAGGGAATTGATTTTGACAGGATTGGGGTGAAATAGAGGAAGGGAGATTCAGTAGTATGCTGTACAGAGGAAATCACAAAGATACAAAGAAGATAAAGAAGAAAATGGATCTCAGAGAGAGTAAAATTTGCTAAGCGAAGTGATAATATACATTCAGAGCATACAGAAAATGTATTTCCAAGGGAAAGAAGTGGTCACCCAAGAGCAAAAGCAGCACTTTTGCAGTGGCAGTTTGTAAGGCACTGACATCAAATAACTATCTTGTAATATTGTACTGATCTAAACAGACCTTTATCTTTATGAACCATAATTGGAGATCAATCATTAGCCAGTAAGCACATAACATACCTGGCCTATACAGCCAGAGTGAGAACTTGTTAATGAATGACAGGGTAATAAAGAATTGACAGCCTTGCCTAATTATATGTGACCTTGTGTCTCACAAGCTTCAGAGTTTGCAGGAGATTTAGATACATTTGCTCCTACTCCCAAAATATTTGGGCATTAACAACAACAGGAGTTGGGGAAGTAATGAAGCCATTTTGCCTTATTTAAGGAAAAGTTTAGATTAGACATTGGGAAGTTCTTCAACATGAGGGTGGTGAGGAACAGGTTGCCTAGAGAAGTGGTGGAGGCCCCATCCCTGGAGATATTCAAGGCCAGGCTTGATGAGGCTCAGAACAACCTGATGTAGTGCAGGATGTCCCTGATCACTGCAGGGGGATTGGACTAGATGACCTTTGAAGGTCCCTTCCAACTCAACACATTCTATTATTCTGTGATTCTATGCTTTGAGTTCCTTTTCTGCTGGGATACCTCCGAGGGCTGCATGAATAGCTAAGGGGGTATATCCAGAATGAGAGAAACAGTCACAGTTTGCATATGTAATATTTAAATATTGAGAACCTTGCATGTATCCATAGCATTTATCCCCACTCATGTTCTGTGTCATGTATCTTAAAGCATAAACCCACTGAGTTGGGTGACTGCCAATGCTGTTTTCCACCCAAGTTCCTGCCATACAATGTGTGGAGAAATGTGATAAGAGGGAAAAAAAACCCATAAAAAAATAATAAAGAAGAACCTGATAGATCTTAAACACTTAATATTTATTATACATTAAATAAAACAATTTCAGCTCAGTTGATAGGCTGATGGCTTTCAGTTTTAGGAAATCAAAACTTCTACAGGAAGATATGTTCAGCTTAAATGATCATTAAGTACTTATGTATTTATTACCTTATAGTAAAACCATATTCTGTTTAACAGTTCTGTGAATAGGATACATTATCAGAGAGGTATGTATTCCAAAGTTCTTATTGCACAGCTACAGGCTAATCCATGTCTGAGAAGGATATGCTTTGTTACCACCTAGTCCAAGCTCTCACTGCCTCCTCGTGCTTATTACACAGCTTCTCCTCTTTCCTTATTAAAAAACAGAACACAATATCAAACAAACAAACAAAAAAAATAAAGCTGAACATTACAAAACGTCTGTTGTCTTCAGTTCATTTCATTTCAACCCCAAAGCAATCCCATGCGTATTCTTTCTTTTCAGTTAAGAGCAGGGAAGGAAAAACAAAACAACAAATAAGAAACAGGAAAAAAAAATAAAAATGAAAAAAAACCCTTCCAGTCTCCAACCACACGTTTCTTCTGTCATTGCAAGAGCTAAAATGCTGTTAATTCTGCTACCAATTTCCAGCGTGGTGGGAGGAAACACTGTGGTTGGACTCTCACTTCTCCTCGCTCTTGTCTGCCTGTACTTCACGCATATATGAATCAATGATATGCGGAGGCACACCATCCATCAAGAGTCTGAAGAATGAAAGCCCACCTGCAAACAAGGAACATGAAAATCTTCAGGCTGAGGGTCCCTAGAGCAGTGTCTTTGTGCCTTTATTCTTCTGATGCAAGAGACAAAGATTTAGTCAATCTCTATTGCATACTTTGTTTTGAGATGTGATAAAATTCACCCTGTTCAAAAGTCCAGCGGGAGATTCAACTGGTATTTAATCTTTGTACTTTACAGAACTTTCCTGTCCTCTTGCGCAGGGTGAATTTCATTCCTGGGTTGTCATTTTTCTCACCCACCCCATGCAGCAATCTATGCCTTTCATCTCAAATAACCCTCCCTCCTGGGTTTCCATCAGGGTGGAGCATAGTCAGAGATGGAAGTCAGCCAAGAGAGGACAATGGAGAACACCTGGCCATGATGAGTTGTGGAAGACATGCAGAGACATTCAAATTCTTGCTTTGTGCAATGGTTTATAATTGTTTAGCAAAATATTTACCACGTTGCTTTAAAATAACAGGCAATGGGTGTAAAAATATGAAGAAAGGCCAGGACTTTAGATAAAAGTACCTTTAGGCTCCAGAGAGAGGTGATGGAAGTTGAAACTTTCATCTGCTGTAGAATTATTTTGGATTTTCTTTTGAATAAAAAATAGCCCACACATAATCACCTTGTATCCAGGTGCTTACTCCTGCAAACTTCTAGAGTTTTCCCAGGGCTTGAAGCTACCAATATGTAATCTCAAAGCTGTGGAAGGTTCTGCACTGGTGCAGAGTGGATACTTATTCCATATTTGTGGCCAACAACTTCCTCAGTTGCAGCAGTGAGTGTCCATATGCAGAAGCCCCACCAAACAAATGAAAGTTTTGTAGTCAAAACTTTGTTTCTTGTCTCCATGAAACTGCACATTTTTATTATTTTCCTGCAGTTCTATGGTGATTAGAGTCAATATTTACTAAACAGGTATCAGAAGCACCATTCCCAGACTTTTAGCACTACGTGTTTTATGGCTGTGGCTTTGCCACTGTGAGGAAAAAAAGCTGAAACAAATCTCTCTTAAATTACTTCTATAAAGCAAATTTATAAGAAAGCCATTGGAAGTACTCAGAGGTTTCATTGGTCTTCTGGAAAAAGGGATGAGGCAAAAGATTATGAGTAATATTAATTATTCTAGCAATCCAGGACAAAATATTTCTTTCAGGGCCCAGCAAAAGATGTATTGTCTAATACATTTTATAAAAATAATCCAAATTAAGAGTGAAATTCCATGCCATTGAAAAAAAAATGTTGTGCCAGCTAAACATGTGCATTTCTGTTAATTACATTGAAATCAAATAGGATTTGGAAGGGCCAGTGGGAAAAATGATAAATATTTTGCTAAAACATTAGTCTGCTCTTTCTCCAGATGAAGGGTGGTATTTGGTGTAAGAAAACTTTGCATCATTACTGTTGCTCTTACAAATCTGCATGAATATTCTGTTCTGGAAGTTGCAAAACCACCTGCTGATAATACACTTACCTTTGGAGCCTTTTCTGGAACACAACAAAAAGCTTTAAAAGCAAAAATACATCGCCAGGGTGAAGATTTTGCTGTCTCAGAATGCTTCAGCTAAATGCCACTGAGCTGATGCATACATAAAGCATTTATCCTGAGTACAGATTTTAGGTTTTTATTAAACTTTCATTAACACATGGATTATCCAATTAAAGTGCAATTAGTTACTAGCAATTATGAGAGTGTGCTGTCTCATTGAACACTGTCATTGCTGCAGAACTCTCTGCTCCAAACACCTTAGGTAGATGCACAATACAGACCAAAAATCAGCATGCTTTTTTTTTTGGCATTCTCTTCAACTCATGGTGTGCAAGTTGTGATATGAATCATTCAGTTTAAAATGAAATTAGCTGTGGAATAAACATTTCATTTTTATAGAGGTGTATCCCAATATGAAAATAATCCACTGTAAATACAAAATGCTCTTTTATTTCTTGCTTTTTTTTTCATGCTCACTAACTCATGCACTGGTAACTTCCACTGAGGCATGCATTATTGGAAGATAGTGGGATGTACAACTAAGAGGAATTCCCATTTTGTAAAACTATAATAAAAATCTGAATTTACAGACATTAAACTTACATGCTACTACTTTTAAAAGAACATTTTCATTAAGTGAAATAATGAAAATCATGCCATACTAGGCAGACATTGTATGACTTGTAAACAGACATAAGCTTCATATGCAAGAACCATATGAAAGCTTACCTTAGATGACACTATACATTCAAAAATCCTTACTGTGTAACTAAGGGAGAGAGAGAAAAAGAAGTAACAGTTTAATCACAAGCGCAAAAAAGGAGAGAGAAAAAGTAGAGTGAAATTATGATTATGTCGGGATGGCGTTTTAATCCTTAGTCATGTCAAATGTGGAGGAAAAAAAGCACATGAGAGTATAAGGTAGGGGTCCAGTTCCACTTCAAAATTATCATTAATGTGTAAAAGCTATATTAATATGTACAGGTGACTATAACTCCTGCAATTAGTTGAAAGTCTACATTGGAACCAAATTATGCAGCTGGTATTTATGATAAAAAAAGTTTCAAAATGTAGCTTCAAGGAAGCTAACACATATATATATATAGTGTTTTCCACGAGGGAAAAAAAGCGCACACGGAACACCGAGACTTATATATATATATGTTGAAACTGTAAGGCAAAATAATCAAGGATAGACTAATAACATACCTGGGCACTAAAATAGATACTTTGCCACATAATCATATAATGTAAAGCATGCTACTTGCTCTATAGGAGCCCTTACCTTCAATTGAACATTTTGACTCTATGAAAACATTCATGCATATATTTATATATTATATACGTAGAAGCATTCAAATTTGTGCCTATTGTAGCCATTTAAGATAAATACCTTAACACTTCAGATATTACAGGAGCATTATCTAATCAATTTCCTTAAAATGTTTTAGGTTTAGAGCAGTAAATTTGGATGCATATTCTGGAGACTACTTTTTGGGCATCTCTGATATTTTAAAACCGTGCTGCCAATATTCTGTATTTAAGCGAGTTCATTAGCAAAATCATCTCTGTACAAAGAACCAGATTCCTTGATTCCCACTAAAAATTTGAATTTGAAATGGTCTCCAGAGGAAACAAAGAAAAATTCTGTGCTTGTGGGTAAAGAGGTTTTCTCTGATTTCAGCTGGATCAAGATTTCATCCTTAGATTCTGTAATGCAAGCTCAAGCATGAGTCATCCCCGTCAGCACTAACTTGGAACCAAAGGCTATAATTCTGAAATAAAAAAATCCTTTTGAGCATAGTAAATAAACTTATATTTGTTCTTTCAGTAATTCTATGAGCTAACTGACAAGCTAGCACTTTTACGAACTTCTGTCTTCAGGAGAGGTCCCAAGTGTTGAGGTCAAAGGTAGTCACAGTCATTCAATAAATTCTTTATTGACAGGTAGTCCTATGCCCAGTGGCATAGCACAAATACCTCCCTTCAACTCAGATGATAAAATCTAACATTCTTGATTAATTTGGCCTTCTTTGCTCATGTACATAGACAGTGTATGCCATGAGACACTAACTAGGCTGATCCAAGAAAGCAAATAAATACACACTTTGCATGCAGAAAATGCATTTGCATGTGGAAATAGAGGAAGGGAATGAAATGGAATGTCCAGAGGGGTATGCTTATTAGAAACCTGATTATTCCCCGACAAGAAGAAGGGTTCTCCTGGGTTAATTACTCCATCATATATCACTGTGGAATTAGAATATTTATAGGAGTATTTATTCGCATTTGAAATTCCTTAATACCTTATTTTTAACATTTCTCATACAGCATCTTTGCTACCATCAACCTATTAGAGTGATCACCGACCTCAGTTTCTCTCTTAAGACAAACATTCCCCAAAATTATTTATTTCATTATAAACAAAGCAGGGTGCTTTATCTGCATCTTTTCGTTGACCTCAGTGAAGCTGATAAGGAATAAATTCCTTACTGAGATTTACATCCATAGGGATCTACCTCAAACTTTAAGAATATGTACTTTGCATTTTTCTTAGGTACCATACGTGTGTGTAATTTTTCAAGATATCTGACAGTTACTGTTTTGTCTAAGATCTATTAAACAACTTTTCCAGCACATTTATATTTACAAAAAAAAAAAGCTACTATGGGTGCAGTTGCACTAAACAGCTCATATAACTGCCATCTTTTAGTTTACTCAGCAAAACTGAAAGCACAAGAATTAAGTACTGTTTACCTCAAATAATATCAGTAAATGCAACCCTTTTTATTTTCAGGACAGAATTAGGGGGTTTTTATTATTGTACTCAATTATGATTATTTTTTTGAGAAATGAATGCTTAATTTTGTAACAACTAGGGGTTTTAATTTGGCACTAAAATACTCTGAGTGAATATTTTAAAAATTAAAAGTAGTTTATGAGAATATTCACAGCCAGAGTGTTTATAGCTACTCAGTTCTTCCAAAACTGTAAAGCTGGAAATCCTAGACTTCTATAGCTTTCCTTATGCTGTCTGATAAATTTCACATCTCCAGCACCTCAGAAATAGATGGATAAAATAAATTCTGGGCAACATCAGGAAAATTGATCTTCTGCAATACGTTCAATTGTTATGGAGCCCTTTAACATCACTTACTGTCAAAAGATCTTTTAAGAATAGGACTGTGGGTACCAGATAGGCTTGAACCTATTGGTCATGTTCAGGCAACATTCAACTGTACCTCTTAATTTTAGAAATTCAGACCCTGATTGTTACTTGCTGGAGTAACGCTGTACCAATCTAATGCTATACACATGGAAAACCACACACACACTGTGATCCCCTTCCAGTGAGTCAGAACTCCATAGCTCTTTGGCTTAGTGTGATGAGCAGTCATCTGAAAGCCTTTTTATATGAACAAACAGGCTGGGAAACTTAATGATCATTCAACAAGTAAGTTAATAGAAGAGTAAAATAAGACATAATCATATTTTTATGCTCCAGCTGTTTAATATTCATTTACCTTTGTCTGGATCATGTCTCAAACCCTGAGCCTGCCCTGGTTTGCTGGGGTACAGCTGCTCTACTCACTTAATCCTATTCTCTTTGAATCCATCAGCTGAACTTACAGGCACATCAAGAGTGTCAGCGCAGAGCCCTTAACAATGGCTGTCCTGGCTATAGAATCATAGAATAGTTTGGGTTGGAAGGAACCTTAAAGATCATCAAGTTCCAACCCTCCTGCCATAGGCAGGGACAACTCTCACTAGGTCAGGCTGCTCAGTGCCTTGTCCAGCCTGGCCTTAAACACCTCCAGAGAGGGGGCATCCACAACCTCTCTGGGAAACTTCTTCCAGGGACTCACCACCCTCACTGTATCCATTTCAGAACACTACTTGAAAAAACACATGCACAATCATAGAATAGCTCAGGTTGGAATGGACCTTAAAGATCATCTATGAAATTTAAAAAAATTGTTGGCAAAAAAATCATCACATTGTCTCATCTGTACCTAGTGATCACTTTAATAAATAGAACTGAAGCTTTTTTTTAAATTACTTCTAATTGACTAGAAAAGGAACTGAACCTTCCAAGCCCATTTAAGGTGCCAGCTCATAAAGAAAGATATTAAATTCCCCGTTGGTATTGATCAAAGGCAAAAAACTGTCTATGCCTCTCTCTTGAAAAACTGAAACACAGAGCAGCTTCCACTGCTGGCGAAAAATTTCTTTGAACTGTTGCTTGTTAAAAGAGTGCCTGAATGATGACATGGTGTTTGTATTACAGTTCTAAATCAGTTAACTAATTGTTCCTGATACACAGAGAAAAAAATATTACAAAAGATCAACAGAAACATCTGTTTTTCACAACAACTGGAAAGAGAATTACTGAAGAATAATATGCAATCCTTGGCAACATTTGGAGTTTGGACTTCCTAAAATGGAGAGAGAATAGTTAAATAACTTCTCATCATCACCATTCTTTACATTACACACAAAAGAACTTAGTTATATGAAGGATAGAAATTAACAGCTTTTTTATATTTAAAATGTAACACTTGGTTCTATTACAAGGGAAATACTGAGGACTAAAATGTTGCTACTGAGTGTAAACATGCATAAGAACTTTAGAGATTGGGGATTTAGGAAGTTTAATGAATTAGCAAATTAACCTGGCCTTTCTGTGGAAAAAAAGAATGGATGAAGCAACCTACTCAGGTGATGACATCTTCTGTTATACTGTGAAATAGAAAGTTTACTTTTGGTTAAGAACAGCCATTCTTGCAGGATGAGGAGGTCACCTTTTGAACATAGCAATTTATAAATAAGTAATGAAAATTAAAGAACATAGTATGCATATTTTTATCACATCAGTTAAACGTTCAACTTCATTGATCAAACATTTATTGCAGAGCCTTCTTCCTAGCAGATTTCAGCTGTGGGACAAGATACATCAGAAAAGACAGAAAATGGAAATTGAAATTCAAAATAAATACAATAAAATCCATGAGGACATTAAATATTGTGCCTTTCATTATAGACCAGTGTGATGGGAATAACATCCATCTACCCTGAATCTCCTTTTTGTTCCTTAGTTAGACACTTCCTATCAGCTGTCTTTAGGCAGCTTTCCTTATTTACAGCATCAGATAATTTTTTTTCAGAAGCACTTTGCTTATTCCACAGTTGAAACAAAAGCTTTTAGTGGGAGTAAATCCAGGTAAATATGATCCTATCTTTTCTTAGGAAGTATTTTCTAAAAAATAGTCTCTGAGATTATGCATAAGCAACCCAATCCTGATATCCTAATCATTGCTAAACTACTTGGAATTCATTAAATTAATCTATGATGAAAATAAACATATGTGTTCAGCTGCAGAATACTAACTTACTTTTTCCTCTTTCCTTATATTTGCCAATGCCATAGTTGTGAATACTTTGTTGTAAAAGCAAATATAATCAACTAGCTTATGTCCTTGGGAATTATATTGCTCTTTGCTACATGATGTTGCCAACAAACTTCATTGGAAGCAAATATTTGTTTTGTTTAATAAATAATTTTAAAGTAGACAGTCTGCCCTGAGCTAATCTTCTTTTTCTTCATGCCATCTGTCTCGTCTCCAGGATGATTTCCTCAGTGTTTTCCCAAAGAGCTCTCTGGCTGAGTCTTTAACTAGAATTTCTCAGGCCGGAAGAACAGCTCTCAGTCACAATCTTACATTTTGTCACTTGTAAGAAGTCCTTGCAGGCACTGAAGAGGTGAAGGGTGTGGAGAGGGGGAAAAGACTATCGAAAAAGCACAGCACTAGTCCTCAGAAAGACAAAAACCAACTGAAATAGTTTTTTTTGTCCTAACCATGTCACTGTTTTCACCCAGGAAAGTTAAATGAGTCGTTTGAACTGCCTTTTGCATTTGCCTTACAGAGTTTTTACTCCTGTGTAGAAGGAGTTCAGAAAAAGAGAGTGTCTGCAATGTTTGGAACCCCTTACCTTTTACTTCCAGTTTGCAATCAACCTCTGCCTCTCCAAGTTCATTGACTGCTTTGCAGGTGTAAGTTCCTCCATCATAGGGACTGGGTTTGCGGATCTCCAAGGTGCAGACGCCCTGGTTGCTGAACATTCGGTACCTGGGGTCATTCATTATGGCCACTTTGTTTTTCAGCCAGGTTATTTTGGGCTGCAGTGAAAAAAAAAAAGCAAGCTCACATGCACAAATCTGTGAACTGAAACGTTTCTTGATTTTTTTGTGGTGTTCAGTTGAAAATATGTAATCCAGAAATCATACCGAATAAAGTAGAGATAGAAAGAAAAGAGTAATTCTTAAGTGAAAGATGATCAGGGGCTGCATCTCTTTTTAAACTATAGCTAATCATGAATATAAGCCCATTATTGATATAAGTTCCTCTGTAATGATAGCAAACATCTGAGCAATAGCTTTTGATAACCCCTTACTCTGAATCAGTAAGAAAAGCTTGGTTTTTCATACCAATTTGCACACAAACTCTGCGAACAGCAAATATTCTTAAAAATTCTTTGACTCCCATTTTACTAGCTCAGTTCAGTCTCTCACAATAGCTCACAAAAAGACATAGCTCAAAAGAAATTGGAAGATGGACTGAAAAGTTGGTGTGAGAGTATTCCTGCAATGCTCTTTCTTAAATCATTATTAGATTTTTACAGAATACTTCTGGCTTTTTTTTTTTATTAGTAATAACCTTTACTGATACATTAAGTTTACAGCTGCTGTCAGTGCAAGTCTCACTGTAGCCCAGCCTTTTCCTGAAATTGTGCCCTTTCACTGAGTCCATTTAGTAAATATTATAATTAATCATAGAATAATTCAGGTTGGAAGGAACCTTAAAGATCATCGAGTTCAAACCCTCCTGCCATAGGCAGGGACAACTCTCACTAGGTCAGGCTGCTCAGTGACATATCCAGCCTGGCCTTAAACACCTCCAGAGAGGGGGCATCCACAACCTCTCTTCCAGTGTCTTACCACCCTCACCATTAAGAATTTCTTATATCTAGCCTGAATCTCCCCTCTTCCAATGTACATCCATTATTTCTAGTCCTTCCATCATGTATCCTATTAAAAAGTCCTACCCCTGCCTTTCTGTAGCCCCCTTCAGGTACTGACAAGCTACTCTGAGGTCCCCCCTGAATCTTCTCTTCACCAAGCTGAGCAACCCCAACTCCTTCAGCCTGTCTTCATAAGGCAGCTGCTCCAGCCCTACAACGCAGGGTAGTACATCCTGTTTTGTACTCTCCAGAGCCTCATTTTGCCTTCAGCCTGGCTTGCAAGTGAGACCAGTAGTAAAAATGCTGGGGGTTTGGGTTAAATTCTCTTGTTCTGTAAACAGTGCTGTTGTGAGCTGTGCTGTACCTTGGGGTTGCCCCGCACGCTGCAGTTCAGAGTTGCATTGTAACCAGCCACAGCAAAGGTGTTGACTAGAGGCTGAGTAAACAGTGGCCGTTCACTGAAGTCAAAATCATCGTAAACTGGGTATTTGTAGACTTTACCTGTGAAAGGAAAAGAAAACATTCAGAAAAAGAGTGCTGGTGTTGTGATGTGTGCTGCTTTAGGTGCCAACCTGGCTCTAGTAAGTGCACTTGGAAGGGAGGCTGGAAGTGACCCTAGAAACTGACTGCAGCTGTTGGTCATGCTAGAGGATAGATGTCTGAGAGCTAGTCTACAAGTTCCTGAGTAGGTAGTATACAAAATAATATACATTTATTCTGAGTCCTTGTGTGCGTGCCCTGCATTGCAAACAGGACACATCCTGCTATACTGCAGGATGCCTTCCTTTACAAATTATCTTCACGCTATTGCCAATTGTTTTTCACAGTTATGATTACAAAATGTCTCTATATCTGAAAATCCATTTTTCTTACTGCTTCATTCAGTACACAACTTTTTAGTAATAGTAGGGAGGTCCAGAATCCTGTGCCTTCAGTCATTCAGCCTGGCTGGGTGGGATGTACAGGATTTCAGTCCTCTGCATCACAGGAGTCATGTACTCCTTTCTTTCTTTCAGAGAAATTGAAAGGCGATCTTGTTGGATTTTCTTCGTTTAAACCACCTGTTTGTAGAATTTCCCTTCCATAAAGGCCAGTTAAATTATTATTATTATTATTCTTTATAAGGTTACAGTACCATTTCAAACTGACATTTTCTGAAATGTCAGCATTTCTGACTGCAGAATAAGAATTTCTTCCAATCTGCCTGCAAGAGATGTGAAGTGGGGGTTATGCTGATTTGTTGGATCCTGCCTAAAATGGGCCCAAACACTTGCACAGTTGATGCCAAGTCACCACTTTGAGCAGAACACCTTCTGTACTCCTCTTACAGATCTTGTAAACCTAGATCTGCCAGTGGCAGCAAAAGTCTGGGATCCAAGGTTGCAGAAAAATGTCAGAACGTGGGAAAAATGTTCAACTCTTGACTAAAAGAAGCCAACTATGAACTACATGGACAAACCAAGAAATCCTAATATGAAACTACTCCACCCTGCTGAGACCACATCTGGAGTATTGTGTCCAGTTGTGAGGTCCTCAGTGGAAGAAGAACTACTTGAGAGAGTCCAGCACAGAAACAAAGAGATGATGAAGGGATTGGAGCATCTCCCTTCTGAGGAAAGGCTGAGGGAGCTGGGGCTCTTTACTTAGAGGAGTGGAGACTGAGGGATGACCTCATTCATGTCTATAAATATGGAAAGGGAGAGTGTCAGGAGGATGGAGTCAGGCTCTTCTCAGTGACCTCCAATGATAGGACTCGGGAAATGGGTGCAAGCTGGAACACAGGAGGTTTCACAGAAGGAGAATTAAAAACTTTGTCAGGGTGGGTGGCATGGGCTGCCTGGAGAGGGTGTGGGGTCTCCTTCTCTGGTGATATTCAAACCCCACCTGGACACCTTCCTGCACCTGGTCTTGGGGCTAAGAATGCATCTCAAGGCTTTAGAGATGTTGCCTTATCAGCCAGCTGGCCATTCCAGCCTCTGAACATACACTCCCTCCACCCCTTCCTTTGAAAAAAGGAATGGATGTTTAGCTAACCATCCTTTGCAATCAAAGCACTCTCTTTGGTCATTGTTGCATCCTCACTGAGGCCACACATGTTCTCAGCAAAGACTCTGAAGTAGTACTCGTTTCCTATGACGAGCTCATTAATGGTGGCACTGGTGCGGTGGTAGTGCTCGATGACAGTGAACCATTCCTGCAAGATGCAAACACAGAGAGTGTGAGCTTCCCCTCACCCCCCTCCTCTTACTCCTTGGCCTTTCTCTCTTCTGGAAGAATCAGCATCGAGCTTGTGGGAGCAAGAGTTTTCCTTTAAGGGAATGTGAATGGATACTGAAATAGCAAAGTCAGCAGTAAGGAATTATTTTATCTTAGATGAGTGATAAAGGGAATACCACAGAGCTGAGCAGTGAAAGCCAAATGAAAAGGAACCCTTACTAAGTAACCTCCCTCTCATAGTTGGGAGGGTTTGTATTAAGAAATCCATTAATACAAAAAAAAAGTTGTATTGGATGAGGCAAGGCTCCTTCATTCAAGTCCACACTGCCCACAGAGCAGGAACTACTGTGGATAGGAAAAGCAGTAGCTCATAGTGCTGTGTGGTTAAACATCATCACAAAGGCTAATGCACTAATTTCCCCTCTTTTCCCCAGAGTGAGAGTTTACAGGAAATGTAATTTTCTGCAGGTGGCCCTCAGATATCTGAAGGCTCAGATGGGCTGGTGGTTTTAGGCTTCCAGCAGCAACAGGATGTGTGATTTCTATCCTACTACTGCACAATGTCTAACTGATAAAACTGAGATGAATGAATTTGATGCTAAAAATACAACTCATATAAAGTGCAATATGACCATGGCAATGTTTCTTTACTCTGCCTTACAGAAGGTTCTTGCTTTTCTGAAGAAGAACTGTGCCACAGTTTGCATTCTCACTGCAAATTGATACTGGTCATTTTAGGAGCCAGCTGTCCTCTGGGAAAACACTTTTCTGTAGGCATTTAGATGTGCCATAATTGCAAAATTCAACACTGAAGAGAATATGGGGACACTGTAACTTGAATGATCCATGCCCCTCGAGGGAGGTTATTGCCTTCTCCTTAACACAGTGATTTAGAGACAGAGGACATCAGCTTTTCTTACAGTCTGAAGAGAAATGAAAAAAACTAAGGATGGGAAGGGAAATAGTGACACAGGAAGAATTAATTGGTCAGACCATGACGCAGATCAATGTATTAAACTGGGTGGAAGGGAGGGGTTGTGGATATAAGGAGGCAACAAAAGGATTTCTATAGATAACACAACTCCCAGAATATTACTCTAGATTTTCCAGTGTTTAAATTTGCACTGTTAAATGTAGGAATATCACTATTGTCTTTTAAGGAAGTTTAAAACTGGTGCTGGTGTATTGAAAATAGTGAACATCTACATATTGCACTTTCCATCTGTAAATCTCCAAGTGCTTTACAAGTTATGTATGTAACATTTTTTCATGGACAGTAAAGAGAAAGGTGGTAAGGACAGATGACATTACAAGCTGGAGAACAGCAGCACTAAATTTTGATTCTGGTTGTACCCTACTGACTTTATAATAAATATTTTGGGGGTTTGTTTTCTCTGCTGAGACAAAAACAAAAAAGTAGAATTACTTCCCTCAAATCTACCTGTCTTTTTCTAATTTGTCCTTCTTTTTCAGGCCATCTGAAAACATTTTAATTTTTAGTCTTTAGACATAGTGAAGAGGTGATTCTTAGAATTTTTAGAGATACCTTGCAGATTTCTGGGCACTGACTATTTTTATTTCTAAATTCATGAGTACAGCAGCCTTTGAATCATCTCCTCATTACTTACCATGCTCTTCTTGTCTGCCTTTTGAATAGTGTACCCAGTAATGGCAGCATTGCCATCATCTTTTGGTGGCTTCCATGATAAATTCACATTCTCTCCCCAGACGTCCTCAATAGTTACAATCTCTGGTGGGCCTGGGCGATCTGTAAGAAAGATAGAGCAGCTGAGCTTTTCTATTTATTGTTTACTATCTCTCTTTCTATCCACTTAGTTTGATTTCTCTCTCTCTTCCTTAGCCAAGTAATTGGACATGGAAATTTATCACAGCCAAGAAAGATGCTCTTTGGGATTCCTCTGCTTTCCTATAGCAAATAACACTGGGGACTGTTTTTCTGGCATACATGGATTTCCACTTCTTGAAACATACCAACAATCTGAATGTCTATCGTGGCTTTGTCCTCCAGATTCTCTACTTCCACTTTCATGTCATATTCTCCAGAGTGGCTCCTTTCTGCCTTTCGGATGAAGATGATGGTGTCATTTTCAGTGTTACGGATGTTGATTTGGTTTTTGTCAATTGGAGAACCATTTTTCTGCCATGATACTTTTGCCCTCGGCCTTCCCTGTAAGAAGCCATGAAAAAAATTGAGTATGATTTTGGGAGAGAAGAGATTTTGGAGAGAAAGATGAGTTTATTTCTGCCTAATGCTCTGAAAGAAACAAAATTCTTTCTGAAATCATACAGCACTTGACCTATAATTGTATTAATTCACCTAAAATGCAGCATTCTTTCCTTTTTTAATTTTTTTTTTTAAGGAACTGAAAATATTTGCAAATTCTGGCTAAATGAGACAATTAACTTTCTAGCTAAGTTTGACAATTGTTTTCCATTTTTCTCAAATGAAAATGAGAAAAAAACCTGATAATGCAGAACGAAGTATTTTATGCTCTGAAACTATCTACATTCTACACTGGGATTAAAAAAGGAAAGTAGTGGACTAAATCTCCAGAAATCCAAAACTCTTCTTTCATTGCAGCAGCAGTTGAAATACTTGTTAGTTAGGGTGAGTTGGCATCTTCTGTGTGCCATTTTTATGGGCCCTGTAGGCCCCAGTTTACGTACTTAAATTAGAATGAATTTCATGTGTTTTACCATGGCATTTGCCTTCCAGAGGCAAATGATTGAGATGCTGTCCCAAAAGGGTCATCTCACACCTTTCTGAGTGCATTATCTCAGAGAACAACCTTAGAATATTCCTTTAAGCTCCCAAGAATAATGTTATCTTGCAGTATATTGCTGACCAAACTTTTATCAGAAGCTGGATTATCTGCACCCAATATATTTAGGGGTGCAGAGATGAAATAGAAATGAATTCTGCTGTAATTCTCATATTCAGAAGAGTAAGGACCCTAAGGTAGAGAAGCAGTCACTGCTGTAAAAAGTATGGAAATGAAAGTTAACATGATGCTGTGGGAAAATGTGTACTATATCCTTGTAAAGAGTCATATTATAGCTGGGATCTCAAACATTTAGAAGTTGCAGGAGACAGTGAAATTGCCCCTTTTCCTTTCTCAAGAGAAGAGAAAGATTAAGTGCCAGTCTCATCTCTGTAATAGTTTTACATTTTGGTAGTGATTATTTTACATGTAATGTCTACTGGGAGTCAGTTTGTCTAATATAGTTATCCAGTTCATTACTTTGCTTATTATTCACTTATTTGCATAATGTCTTTGAGACATCAAAGCAGAAGCTTTCAATCACTTCCTGTGCTTCCACATCTCCTTATGTTAACTTACTAGCTGACCAAAATTACACAGAAGGAAGTTAAAATGCAGCAATATAAGATAAAAGTAGTGTTTTCCTGCCAGCTTTCTCAGTTCTTACCTGGAAAGGAATGACAAGATTCACAGTTTCTCCAACTCTTCGAGTATAAGTTTGTTTTAAGTGTCTTGGTAGACGAATCTTTGGAGGTTCTGAAAAAAACCCAGAAGTTTATGCTTGACTTTTGGCTTCTTTTCTGACTTAGGCATTACTGTTGGGCAGCAGTATAAATAGGAAACTCTGTCATCTGCAATTTCCAAAAGTGACTAATGAGTGGTACATCTTAAATTTCTTGGTCTTATAATGTCCCCCTCTAGAGGGAGGTGACACTGCCTTATGGCAGGGGGGGTGGAACTAGATGATCTTTAAGGTCCCTTCCAACCTGAACCATTCTATGATTCTACAATTCTATGTCATGTCTGATACACCACTGTTTTAGGAATAAGCAAAAAATTTAGAGCAACTCAATATAAGCAACATCAAGTTCAAGTTCTGAAGAAAAAAAAAACTTAAAAGGCTGAGCTTAGAAATGAAACCAATAATTATCAATCTTGTTAAAGATTTCTGCCCACTGCATGGTTATTTTATGAAGCTATGTCATTACTTTTCAGTAAGTATTAACCTTTAGAAATCCCCAACTAAAGCAGAGAGCACTTGTGGATGAGTGTAAGCGGGAGTATCTTACCTATCACTTCCTTGACTAGAATAGGCTGTGGGTGGTACCTGGGCTCACTTTCACCAGCAGCATTCACAGCTTTTACTCTCACAAGGATTTTTGAGCCAGTGGGGAGGCCATTGATAGTAAACTTCGTTTTGTCTGTCAGCTCTGGGTTAGCCACGATCCATTCATCCGCTGGGTCAAGGAGGATGAATCAAAAGAATAGGGAGTTAAAAATACATCCACTGTATGTCTGAGGAACATTACAGAATGGTAGCAGATTCATTATATTCTGTTGTCTTTTTCTAATTATGCTATAACATATTATTGATCCATTTTAATTATATGTAGGAAACATTTTTCAAACACTTAAGCGTTTCTTCTGATTTTGTGTTTATCATTAGAGAAACAGATGCTTTTATAATGTGCCTATCATTTAATTTTCAGAGAGAAAACTCATCAGTCTTCCAATTCAACTGATGGAAAAAGAAGGATGTGGAATGTATTTCCAAAAGTACTATTCATTGTTTTAACAGTTTTCTTGGAAAGAAACGGGTTTTACAGTTAAATTCAATATCACAGTTAGACCACTGAACAAAATACCACTGCCACCACAGGGTTGAGAGAAACACAGAATATTGACAAATCTCAATGAAATGCCATCTCTTCTGATGCCTTTAAAAAAAAGGAAGGCTGTGTCAGAATTATTCATGTAATTACAGCATTCTTGGATTTGTTTTAGGCAGTTGCATGTAACCTGTAGAGCAAAGCTAACAGTACAGTCTTTAAAAAAGCTTCAACTACAAATGATACTTTCTTTTTCACCCTGTCTTCTGAACAGAACACTGATGGCACTTTGATATCTGGAGCTCAAACTGATGCACTAGCAAGTGGGTACCAATACCTTCCACATCAAATAAAGAGAGCACTTTAATACTGGCACAGAAGAGAAGAGTTCTAAAGTGAGAGAACCCTGCAGACTTCACGCGCAATGCTGTGGGATGCTTTCATGAGTGTGGGTCTTACTTTTGGGAATAAAGTTCTCCTTCGAGCTGCTTCGTTCAGCTTCTGGCAGAAGAGGATTGCAATCAATGACTGTTTCTCAGACAGGTTCCCCCTCCCCTTATACATAGTCTCCAGAAAGTTCTGTAGACTGTTTCCCCTGAAATTGACTCTCAGAAATTTATCCTTACATTTATGAAGAGAGTTTTTCTTTCATTAAAGAAGATACATGCCCTTTGTTGAATACTATACCTTCCAGGTTAAAAGGTGGCTCCACTGATTCTTCAGACAGATCTGTCGATATACCTTGTGAGAATCCATCTTTAAAATTAATCAGAGACACCCACTTTCACTCAGATGGAGGGTTTTGTCAGTGGTTAGCAATTACTGTTAGTAAGTATGCAAAGATAGATGCTGGGCTTTAAAGATTTAGAGGATCTGTATTTAGGGAGACTGCAGGGAGTAAAGAGGTAGAGTGCATCTAGATCAAAGAATAGTTATGCATGATGCTCACAGAAAAGATAAAGGAAGAGGAAATAAGTTTTTTCTTTTTTTTTTTTTTTTGCTTGTTGACTGATTATAGTCTTGGAAAGATGTAAAGAAAGAAAAAGACAAAAGTAACACCTTGAAGAGGAGGAAATGAAACAAAAGGATGATGGGAGAAAGTGTAAGAGGAGAAGTAAACATATCATAGAAGAGTGAGGAAATTCAGAGAAAGATTCTGAGTAAGAGGGACAGTAAAAGAGAAGTCTCAGGGAAAAAACTCAGGGAAATATAGGAAGAGAACACATTTAACTAAACACAACATAGAAAGAAAGTTAAAGAAGGTCAAGACCATGGATGATGACAGATACAATGTAATCGCTAAGACTTTATTTCCTGTACAAAGCTATGACTTCCTTGGATTTTCTGTAATCCTAGGCTTGGCTGTTTTCAGAACAGTAAAAATATGATTGTAGGATTTGTGCATTGTTCTGGCAAATAATCTCAACTGAGGGAGACACTACAAAGTGCTTATTTACTAGCTGCAAAAACACATCATCTGCAGGTGTGTTGACCCCTTAAAAGTGTACAAAACAAGGGCCAGGCTCATCAGACTACCCCTGAAATGTTGAACAAGAATGTGCTGGCAGCATATATTACTAGGAATCTGCTTCCCCCATGTTGGTAAGATTTGGTCTTTTCCACATCACCATAGCAAGAGGTTGAAATTGGACATTGTAAACTAGCCCTGGGAAGAGGAATTCAATATTTCATATTATTCCTACCTATAGAATATTTAGAATATTTCATCCAGATATTCATAACGAGACTTCAGTTCATTAATATACTCAGTTAACTGTCAAAGGTTTAGGAAGTCCTGGAGTCCACCATGTTGATCAAGTTACAAGGTTCAGACAAATACCAATCTTCATGAGGTCAAAACATTGCTTATGATTCTTGTAAATTATAATTAGATAAATGTATATCACCTTCCTATTTTCTGATTTTGATTTCTCTGTTAAGCAAGTATCAAAAAAACCCTCTTTAAAACTGCTTTGGCAACAGTGATGGAAGAATGGAAAAAATGAAGACAAATGAGTTTACAAACAGAGAACTAGAAGAAAAGAATAGAAGAATGAATACAGACATTCATAAAGAGTATCTTTTAGTTAAATAGAGTCATTAAAAGTATAGAAGAAATTAGTCTGAGGTAGAACAAGCACTGAAAGGACTGAGGAAAGGAGAGGCAGTGCAAGAAAGAAAAGACTGAATTTGCTTCCTCCTAATAACTTTCATAACATATATACATAAATAATGCCAATTGTGTATATATAGATGTATATTCATATATAGGAGGCATATATAGATATACATAAACACTCAGCTGTTTAAAATACACTGTACTCACTGTATTTTAACTGAGGCAGGTAACAATAAAATGAGAGACTTAACTGCCATTTTATTGTACCTTGATATGTTTTAAACCTATCTGAAAAAAGAAAAACCAACAACAAACAAGTAAATAATTTGTTCCATTGAACAGGTATCCAGTTATCTTCTGTCTAATAGTCCTGAAAAGATAGATTTGGAAGATTCCTTTGAACACTGTAATTTGCATTAGCATATATACATTTCTTATCCTCTCTTGTCTCCTCATTTGGAAATGCAATGTCAGAGGGATTATGGCAGTGCCATGTTACGCTTTTAATTCTTCCCCTCCATCCTACCAATGCTAACCAGAGCATAATATACAGCATACACAGAAATCCTCACATTGGCATTACCCTTTATATTCCAACACATCTCGCTTGTGCAACAGAAACATTATTGGAATACTGCAACTTGATGTAAGACTTCATGCTTTACTCCTTCTGACCTGCTCCCTCCTCTCCCTCCCAATAGAAAAGGAAAACCCTTCCTACCATTCCAGCTGTGTCTGCCTTCAGGCAATCTTCTCCACACCTCAGAGCTTCTTGCAGTCTGTTCCCACTCCTTACAGATATTCAGCTCAATATTAGAAGATGCTTAGTGCTCCTGAGAAAAGCCATTAGTTCTTCTTCACTTCCTCTCCCACTCTGCTGAGTGAGAGCTGGGGGCTCTCTGCTCCTGGAGTGACTGACCACATTTGTAAACTACTGTTTTCCTGGGTTGTCTGAATCTGAAACTGGTGATGATGTGAATGACAAGTTCTGTCCTCTACCTCTTGTCTTCAGGCTGTGGATTGCATTCATGAAAACCTTTCACTGAATTTAATGCCTTTATGAAAGAAGGTGTCCAACTCTTCACTTGATTTCCAGTGCCAAAGAAAGCTGTGTCCAAAGATTCCAGTGATGGGGTCTCACCCATTGCCTTTGTCCCATGGAGGCTGGGTATTGCATGTACCACTCCAGTCAATTTAATACTTACCCAGGAGTCACTGGATTTTAATTTTTGAAGATAGAATTCATTTGATGCCAGCTCAGAGAAGAATCTGCTAGAAAACACTAGGTTCCTGCTGCTTGATCACCGAAGAATTTTAGTTTTAAAATATAAATTGTATTTCCCTATTCCTTGCTATTTTCTTCTTGTATGTTTATTCCATTTCTTGCATCTTTGTCTTTCTCCTTCATTTCTGTATAGATTTATGTCATAGGTGGACATAGCTGGAGATCCTGCATTTAACTGCACCCAAACACTGCAGAAATTCAATATCCAGCCATGAATTTGGCCTGGAAACTTATACAGCCTGCTACTGGGGAATCTGTCTATCCTGAGTGTTGGGAAATAGCACTTGAAGTAGCTAATTTGTAATCTGTCAATGTGGGAATTTGCTATACTAAGGACCTCCTGTCCCTGCATTCCAGCCAAGCTGTAAGTATTTTGGACTCATAAATCCACTCACTATTTCTATTCATTCATCCATTCATCCATCCATCATCCACTCTTCACTACCCTGATTCTTCATTTAGCTCAAAGAAGGGTTTAACATGGTACTTGCTTCACTGTAATGGATTATATGGCTTTTGATTTGGATTTCAGATCAAATGTAATGGTTAAATCCTACATGAAGGATCTGGAATGTAAACCAAAGGAAACCTGAACACAGCCCTGCTGCTGGAGGTTTTCTGACTGACTAGTCTCTGCCTTAAAGTAAGAATACCTGTTATCTGTAGAGAAAAAATGGAGAAAGTCTCACCTACTTGTGTGTAGGTGACTGTGAGTGTGTAGGTTACCATGAGTAACATACCACAGTTGTCATCACTTACTTCCTTCAAAGCAGTACTCTACAACATAGCCATCTAACCCTGCTGCTCCAATGTGGTCTGGTGGCCTCCACTTCATTGTAACTGAGGTATCAGTCACGCTGTCCACTGCCAGGAGAGTTGGTGGGCTGGTAACAGCTGAAGGGAGCAAACAATAGGGAGAAGGCAGAAAACAGGGTTACAATGAAAGGCTTGCATTTCTGGAGTGCTTTCCTTTAGTTTAGCATCATCGGCAGGATAAATCCTGCCTTCTGTGTGTTTCCACTAATTCCTTCCATGGCTTGGCTAATTTGAACCTCTAGGAGAAGGAGGTATCTCATCCCAGACATGCTCACAGCCTAATTCCTCATCTGAGGAGTGAGATGGAAAAAGAGCAGTGAAAGGAAGAGAGGAGAAGTTGCAAGTAGCATATTCTATGGCTGCAGGTATTTTCTGGCAAGAAGAGAGCAAGATGTAGCATCCACCTCTTCCTCCTCTGCATTGTGGGAGTGCTGCTGAGCAAGGTGGGAACCATTGCTGGCTGCCTGAACAAGTCACCTTTCTTTTACAGGGGCTTATGGTTGTCCCAGCAGTTTGAAAAACTCATTTCTTTATATGAAAAGGACATCAATTTAGTCCTTCACTAGGTGAATAGCAAGGTCCTCTAGCTGTTAAACTAAGAGCAATCAATAAAATGACATGTAGAACAACATAAAATAGTCTAAAATTCCATAAATTCTGGGTGAGATCTAGCCTTATCTGGATTGCCTTCAAAAGGATATAGAAAGTTTGTGATTCCTTTCTGGGGAAAAAAGCCCCAATTTCAGATAAAGGGGATCCAAGAGCCATAGAGTGAAGTTCAGGATGGTTCAAATCATGGTTTTATCCCATGATTTACTGCAATGCTGGGCAAATTAACTTAAATTTTTACTGTTACTTTTATGATAAATTGTATGCCTGTGATATTGCTTTTAGTTGGAACCTGTGTATTACTTGTGAATACTTGTGCATTTTAAAAGGACAAACTGCTGTGTATCAGCAAATGTATAGAGTTATATAATTAGATGTCTGTAATAATGTATTAATGATAAATTCATGAATGCCTACCCATCTCTATGCTCTAGATTACTTACCTAAAGGAACAAAGGACTTTGAAGGCATGCTTGGTTTGGAAATGCCTATTGCATTAACAGCAAATACTCGGACCTCATAAGCAACACCTTCAATCATCTTCTTTGGCTCAAAAGTTGTTTCTTTGATCAGTTCAAAATTCAGCCTCATCCATCTGGAGCTTTGTTTCTTCTTCCTTTCAATGAAATACCCTAGTGACCAAACAGAAATTGATTATAATAAGTAGTGGAATGAAGCTCAATAGTGAGGGGTCTATTTTTTTTTTGACTGCCCAACAGTGCATGCTCTGGATACACCTCAATATCACCTAGTCTCAGAGTGGTTTAGNGACAAGTTCTGTCCTCTACCTCTTGTCTTCAGGCTGTGGATTGCATTCATGAAAACCTTTCACTGAATTTAATGCCTTTATGAAAGAAGGTGTCCAACTCTTCACTTGATTTCCAGTGCCAAAGAAAGCTGTGTCCAAAGATTCCAGTGATGGGGTCTCACCCATTGCCTTTGTCCCATGGAGGCTGGGTATTGCATGTACCACTCCAGTCAATTTAATACTTACCCAGGAGTCACTGGATTTTAATTTTTGAAGATAGAATTCATTTGATGCCAGCTCAGAGAAGAATCTGCTAGAAAACACTAGGTTCCTGCTGCTTGATCACCGAAGAATTTTAGTTTTAAAATATAAATTGTATTTCCCTATTCCTTGCTATTTTCTTCTTGTATGTTTATTCCATTTCTTGCATCTTTGTCTTTCTCCTTCATTTCTGTATAGATTTATGTCATAGGTGGACATAGCTGGAGATCCTGCATTTAACTGCACCCAAACACTGCAGAAATTCAATATCCAGCCATGAATTTGGCCTGGAAACTTATACAGCCTGCTACTGGGGAATCTGTCTATCCTGAGTGTTGGGAAATAGCACTTGAAGTAGCTAATTTGTAATCTGTCAATGTGGGAATTTGCTATACTAAGGACCTCCTGTCCCTGCATTCCAGCCAAGCTGTAAGTATTTTGGACTCATAAATCCACTCACTATTTCTATTCATTCATCCATTCATCCATCCATCATCCACTCTTCACTACCCTGATTCTTCATTTAGCTCAAAGAAGGGTTTAACATGGTACTTGCTTCACTGTAATGGATTATATGGCTTTTGATTTGGATTTCAGATCAAATGTAATGGTTAAATCCTACATGAAGGATCTGGAATGTAAACCAAAGGAAACCTGAACACAGCCCTGCTGCTGGAGGTTTTCTGACTGACTAGTCTCTGCCTTAAAGTAAGAATACCTGTTATCTGTAGAGAAAAAATGGAGAAAGTCTCACCTACTTGTGTGTAGGTGACTGTGAGTGTGTAGGTTACCATGAGTAACATACCACAGTTGTCATCACTTACTTCCTTCAAAGCAGTACTCTACAACATAGCCATCTAACCCTGCTGCTCCAATGTGGTCTGGTGGCCTCCACTTCATTGTAACTGAGGTATCAGTCACGCTGTCCACTGCCAGGAGAGTTGGTGGGCTGGTAACAGCTGAAGGGAGCAAACAATAGGGAGAAGGCAGAAAACAGGGTTACAATGAAAGGCTTGCATTTCTGGAGTGCTTTCCTTTAGTTTAGCATCATCGGCAGGATAAATCCTGCCTTCTGTGTGTTTCCACTAATTCCTGCCATGTCTTGGCTAATTTGAACCTCTAGGAGAAGGAGGTATCTCATCCCAGACATGCTCACAGCCTAATTCCTCATCTGAGGAGTGAGATGGAAAAAGAGCAGTGAAAGGAAGAGAGGAGAAGTTGCAAGTAGCATATTCTATGGCTGCAGGTATTTTCTGGCAAGAAGAGAGCAAGATGTAGCATCCACCTCTTCCTCCTCTGCATTGTGGGAGTGCTGCTGAGCAAGGTGGGAACCATTGCTGGCTGCCTGAACAAGTCACCTTTCTTTTACAGGGGCTTATGGTTGTCCCAGCAGTTTGAAAAACTCATTTCTTTATATGAAAAGGACATCAATTTAGTCCTTCACTAGGTGAATAGCAAGGTCCTCTAGCTGTTAAACTAAGAGCAATCAATAAAATGACATGTAGAACAACATAAAATAGTCTAAAATTCCATAAATTCTGGGTGAGATCTAGCCTTATCTGGATTGCCTTCAAAAGGATATAGAAAGTTTGTGATTCCTTTCTGGGGAAAAAAGCCCCAATTTCAGATAAAGGGGATCCAAGAGCCATAGAGTGAAGTTCAGGATGGTTCAAATCATGGTTTTATCCCATGATTTACTGCAATGCTGGGCAAATTAACTTAAATTTTTACTGTTACTTTTATGATAAATTGTATGCCTGTGATATTGCTTTTAGTTGGAACCTGTGTATTACTTGTGAATACTTGTGCATTTTAAAAGGACAAACTGCTGTGTATCAGCAAATGTATAGAGTTATATAATTAGATGTCTGTAATAATGTATTAATGATAAATTCATGAATGCCTACCCATCTCTATGCTCTAGATTACTTACCTAAAGGAACAAAGGACTTTGAAGGCATGCTTGGTTTGGAAATGCCTATTGCATTAACAGCAAATACTCGGACCTCATAAGCAACACCTTCAATCATCTTCTTTGGCTCAAAAGTTGTTTCTTTGATCAGTTCAAAATTCAGCCTCATCCATCTGGAGCTTTGTTTCTTCTTCCTTTCAATGAAATACCCTAGTGACCAAACAGAAATTGATTATAATAAGTAGTGGAATGAAGCTCAATAGTGAGGGGTCTATTTTTTTTTTGACTGCCCAACAGTGCATGCTCTGGATACACCTCAATATCACCTAGTCTCAGAGTGGTTTAGGAGTTATTATTAAATTTTTCCAATTGGAAGCTATTTTATAGTCCCCTGATTAGCTTTTGTGCCCATGTATGAGCTTTTTTTTTTGTGTTCACTTACTGCTGCATTTTGTTCAGAGTGAAAAGGGTCTGATTCTTCTGGCCTCGGGGTTCATCTGACTTTCCTCTTTGTTCAGTATATTAGAAGATATTCCAGTTCACTCAGTAAATTGTTTCTGAAATCCTTGCTGACATTCAAACAGGCTAACTCTCCAAAATTAGGTATAATAAGAGGTTGTCTTCCAAGTAGGAGGATTATTAATGTGGCAACATACAAAATGACAAATCTCAAACACCAGGTAAAAAAAAAGTAAAAGACTGAGTTGCTACTGGATAATTGAAATGCAGCTCTCCAGGGCCTGAGCTAAATTCTGATCCTATAGGCTCCATTATTTGGGGTTTGTCACTTTTGTCTATATCAAAACATCACTACAAAAGGAAGAGACAAAATTATGTACCTAAGATGGGTGATCCACCGTCATTTGCTGGAGGTTCCCAGGTCATAACACACCAGTCTTCACCCACCTCAGTCACATTTGGTGCTTGAGGAGGATCAGGGACATCTGTTGCAAACAAAGTAAATATTATTGTTTTAAAAAATAGTTGTTCTAACAACTATCTTCTTTTTGCTTGGGTTGAAATAAAAAATGTCAAATAAGAAACAAATCTGGATGTATTTAGAAGTGCAAATGGAGTTTCTAATTAGGAGAGAAAGAAGGTGTTTGTGTATCCTGAGAGGTGGTTAGGAAGAGGTAAATGCCAAGATCTCCAGCGCAGTTGAGACAGTTGAGAGGCACTTGAGTGCAGAAGTTTGGCCCCTAGGGCAAAAAGTGTCAGCAGGATGATTATTTACTCCTACTTCTATGTCTTTCAGTCCTTCAGCATTGGACCTTAATATCCTTGCAACTCAATTCCACATCTGAAACTGTGGACTAACGTGGGAATAGAAGTTTTCTAAGAATCTACAACAGTGTGCTAGCTAGAAAGGACAGTATTTAGAGAGGACATCCTTCAGATAGAGGGAGAACATCTGTTGTTGGGGTGCAGGAAAGTAGGGTTCTCCAGGGAGAGTTTATTGGGAAGGGCTATGATAAAAGACATGGTCACGTGCACTGCTCTGCAAGACTTACCAACCACTTTGATGTTGATGAGAGCTGTGTCCTCTCCAGCCTCATTCTTTAATGTTATTCTGAAAGGACCTGAATCTTCCCTCTCAGCTGTGTCAATGACCAGGCAGCTGCTGTCTGGGTATGTTTCTGCTCTTATTCTTCCACTGTCTGTGATCCACTAAGAATCAAAGAAAGTAGAGGAAAAGGTCATGTTTTCTGCTCTTGAGAATCCAAGGGCTTAGAAATCAAAATCCCAATGCAGTAATTTAGCACTTCAGCAAAAATACTAAAACAGCTGTAAGAAAAAAGACAGAACTTCTGTCACAAAAAAGATGGAATTACTGGGGGACAAATAAATAAAATATGGTAACTGTTCAGTACTCACTCCAACCATTGCATCTCAAAAGGAGGGGCATTAGGTTGACCTGCCTTATGAAAAAAACCATGCTTTTCTCAATATCAGCTATTATTACTTGATAAGAAGCAGTGTATTCTCTTGAAAGTCAGTTTGAAATGTAATCGCTCAGTTTTAAAAGTCAGAATTGCAATGGTCAGTAGTTTGTCCTCCCAGATTTCAAAGGACTCTCCTAGTATAATTCCCTGTATGTACAAGTCCACAGTGGTGATAATATAATCAGTATTTGAAAAAAAAAACTAATCAGAGATTTGAAGATAGGTTTGATGAATCCAGCAATAATAACGTGCTTTCACTTGCACACACCACAGTGAAAATTTGAATGTGAAACCTGGCTTTTTAGCATTATGCAGTGAAGTATTATCTGTGCAGTTTTGCATTAAACCATCAGATGCATGACACCAATTACTTAGCCTAGAGTTTCATTCAAGACTTGACACTTCATCAAAATTTTGCATTTTTAAAACCTGGACTATTTAGTGGCTTTCCATCGAAACCTGGTAGCCAATTTGGTCAGTCAGTATGTACAAAGGAGATATTTAGTATTATTTCAATAGTATCCTTTTGTGTCTTACTTGTCATTCTCCTTTTGCAGTTTATTTGCAACAAACTGTCTTTTTCCATCATGAATTTCATCCTTTTCTCAACAAGATCCACAAGGCAATAAATAATATTTATTCATTTTACCCTTTATTTTTGATCCAAGAGAGTTCTTAGGATTAAAATGCATCTTCTTGTTTTCTGCCACTAAAAATCTGTGTCTCCAAAAGGCTAAAGATTATCTTTTGAAAGAAAAGAGCCCTTGTTAAGAAGAAGAAATATGCATAATGACAACATACCTTATCCCCTTTACTCCACATGACTTTTGGAGTTGGCTCACCAGTGATGGGGATCTCAAGTCGTAGTTTGCTTCCTGCCACTACTGTCACAGTGTTGTTTTCCCCAAGACCATCCAGGTGGAGTTTAGGGGGATCTGAAAAAGGAGAGATTTGTCCAAGTTTGCCAGTGTCTGCCACTTTAAGAGTTCAGCGACCTTGCACAGGTCTGTAACATAGACATGTTCTGTGGTTTTTATTTTTCTGATATTTTTAATAACTGCTTTTTTGATAGGAATAAATTTTTTTTCTCTAAGAAAATAGTTGTCTAATGAAAAATAAATCATGGCAGCATAGAAGTTTTTGAATAGTAGAACCATGAAAAAGAAATTAAATAATCTGTCTTCCTGACGAAGAATTACTTATTTTCCAAGAGAAATTTTCTCCAGGTGCCTCTTGAGAATTTCCATTGCAGGCTTTCTAGGACACTTTTTATCATGCTTGAGATCTCCCTGTTCATATAGCTTAAAAGCTTAACCTAAAATAATTTCTCTGAAACTCAAATGGTCACTTTTGTGATACCTCATGTGAATGGAGATAAAATGATAAATACATATTTGCAAATTGATTTAATGCATTGGAAGTTGTATTGCTGGGAATACCCCTCTAGAATCCCTAAACTTTTAATACTCCCTGAATCTTGCCAGTATGTTTTCTAGCACAGCCATCCCACTTCTTAACATCTATGAGGAAGCAGTAAATATGTGCTTATTCTACTAATCTTTTACCAAACTAAATCACATTTTGCAAAGCCAGCAAGCCAATTCTTCAAAGTTGGCAGCACTGTATATCCGGAAAAAAGGGATAGCAACAGGTGTTTTACAAAAAAATTTAGTAGTGGTTTTGGTCTAAAAATTCAACACCAAGAAACCTTTCATGGGGAACTATGGGCAGATCCTGAGCCCAGGAAAAGTACTCTCTGACAGTCACTTGCCCATTGCCAAAACAGCAGTTTTCTGGCAGATGCCTGCTCAGAGGAAACAAACTGATTGTAATCAAGGATATTTTACATCCCTTTTAATCTCCAAAGGACAAAGAAAAAGATGTTACCTGTAAGTCAGCATGCCACATACTTACCCACAACATGTACTTTACATGGGATATTAATGTTATAGGCATCAGGTACAAACATGTATTCTGCCTCATCATCAACAGCAGCACTTGCTATAACAAATCTGTGGATTCTGTAAAACAAATGAAAACTATATCAATATAAATTGGTTTTGAAGTGTGCTTAAAGCTATAATGAAAAACTCTGAAAAGTTTAGGAGTTTAAATTTACCGACTAAAAATCCTATGCTGGCTGTTTAGCAGTATTTTAGTTGATTAAATGCTTTGTGATTTGTGCAAAATATTATTGAGACAAGCATCACATAATGTAACAAAATATAAAATTTTTTGTTTGAATATAGGAGAGGAAAAATACAGGATTGTAATGTCTTTGTTGGAGTGATTCTGTGCTGTTGACGTGAGATTGCAATTTAATTGTTCAAGAAGAAATGTTTAGGTGATCCTATTCGGGGATTGTTATGAATATTTTTTGAATAATTTTTGTGATGGGATCCTACTTACTATTTTTTTGCCAGTGTAAAGAAATGGGTGAGCAAAACATATGCTGAATTTACTACCTAACTGTGTTCTTCCAGTATGATGATATTTTCTCTCTCCTCTCCCCTGCTGTGGCTAAGCTTGTTCAAGAGAGTTAGGACGTATCTGTGTGTCCTTCCTTCTCTTTCCTTCACCTCATCCTGAGGACCTACATGTGTTGTGGGGAGCTCCTTCACCTTATATCAGTCCAAGGGCTCATTGCATAGCTGGCTCTTGCCCCTTACTGCAATTTAGTGAGCATTAGTGCAAATATTTCATACCCTGCTTCTCAAAAGCACCTTCACAAGTGCAGTTCCCCAGTGTGTGAATGACCTACTAAGCTGAAGATGCTGTATTTAAAGTAGGACCTTTGGCTGGCTGGTTGGTTGGTAGGTAGTTGTTTTTTGGTTTTCTTTAAGTGACAAACTTTCTACAAAAAAGAACAGATCATAAATTAAAAGGCACCTGATATCTCTAAGTACTTTACTTAGTCTGAGCTGTCACACAAACAGAAACTTTCAGAAACACAGATATTTAAAAGCTATGTGTTTTTAATAATGAATTAAAATTATTTTACTTTGCTACTTAATGTGCCATGCTAACTCAAACAATGTCAACAAAAAGCAACAGCTTAAGCTCAGGTGGATCAAGGATTTGATTACTGTCCTCCACAGCCAAAAGAAAGAAGATGAAAGGGGACAAGGAGCCATGGCTTTTATGATGATAAAAATAAATATGTTTGAGATACAGAGGTTAAGCTTCATTAAGAGCTAATTTTTAGTGAAGTAATCTATATATCGGCAATTCTCAACATTCCAACAAAAGTCAAGTCAATACACAACCTTCTTACCTTCCTTTGTGATAAAGCTTTACACGATCACTGGCTTCGATCAGTTGCCCATTTTTGTACCATTTCCCTTCCACATTCTCAGATATCTCACACTTCAGGTGTATTTCCTGTCCAAGTCTCACAGTCTGGTCTTCTAGAGCAAGTGATATCTTCAGTGGTCTCACTTAGGGAAACAGGAGCAGAGATGTTAATATTAATAATAAAAGAAAAGTTCTTGATTCTGTCACAGAGCTGCTACTGGCCTTCAAATCAGAAAAATGCTTCAAATAATAATGTTCTCAAGTTGAAATACCAGGAATATTTGCTTGTAAGCTGCATAAATGAACCTCTGATCCCTTAGACAGTGTCACTTAGTATACCTGTGCCCTGATGGGGAAACTCCATGGATATTGCTAGTACAAGAACTAATCCTAGGAGCATAATATGAGTGTTGTCCCCTCTCTGTTGTTCAGGTGCTGGATGTAGGGTGTTTCTATTCGCCAAAATTAAGTAAGAAAATTTAAGTGAAGTCCTGTCCCCTCAGAGCTATATACTTGAAGGAGTTGCAGCCCATTTTTCCCATGGCCTAAAACAATCTTACTGCTCTCATAGCTCTCCTAGATGATCTGAGATAATTTGGAGATTTACTAAAGTATTTAATCACAAGTGGAAACTGTAGATCTCAGCCTTTTTTGGTCAGGCTGGTAACAAAGGCTGATTGGGCAGTAAACTTCATGCACCACTTCTTATTTTTGCTAAAGTGACTTCTCTCACCCAATTAGTACACAAAGATACTTCATTCTGAGAGCTGGTGCCCCAGTTCACTTCCATTTTTTGGAAGATTAGATGTTGTAGACAAGTGAGTTCAGGCTGAACGCTCAGTACAACCTGTATACAGTGACATTCTCTGACTATGATCTGACACAGGAAACAAGGAGTGATAGGAAAGCTAGTTGGAAAACCCTCAGAAGAAGTAGCATGAAAAGAAAGATGACAGAGCCCAGTAGCTATGGAGGAGAATTTCCACCTTTGTAGTAGAATAGCATGAATTGGTTGTGTCACAGATGACCATTCATACAGAATTTTTAAAAAGCAGTAAAAATAATACAAAACAGTGCATGTTTATCCATAACATGTGATAACTTTAGAGGATGGGCACATACATTTTGCTAAAAGCTGCAAATATTTTAAAGAAATATTGCATAAACAGCACTGAGGGAACTAGACAGCCAGTGTTTATCCCTATGAGTTCAGGTGAGGTGACCCTGATACCTGCAAACAGCAGGTGTGGTTATCAAACTGCTTATTTTTAGCAACTTACTTTTCCTGATTCTAGCTAGAAGGCTTTGGTTTAGCTTTGCTGTGAAAACCAGAAAGGATTAAAGAAAAGCGTGTACTTCCCTTGAAATTTTCACTTCATTGACCTGTTAGATCTTTGGGTGGATAGATTTGTTTTCCATCTTAACAGAGTGACAGAGGGTTTTCAAGCAGGACTGCTACTCCAAATATATCTAAAGGGAAGTCTGTTCTGGAGATTTGCAGCAAAGAAATTGCTATAGAAGATATATTTTCCTTTAAACATTTGGGTAAAGGCAGGCAAATTATTGTGTGCGCTAGTAAACTGTGATATACAAATTCAAGAGCAAGATGTACTACAGAATGATGGAATTATACTTACATTCAACTGAAAGCTTAGCTTCTGATTGGCCTCCAGTTGTCATTACTGAGTAAGTTGCATTGTCATTTTTTGCAGCTTCCTCTATGATCAAAGTGTGCTTTTTGCCCTCAACCTTGATTCGATACCGAGATCGGGGATCATTGGGAAGTTCTACACCATTTCTAAACCTAATAGGAAGGAGAGAATGGTTATTCTTCTATTAGAAGTCCTGTGGAAATAAGACTGACATAATCTGAAACTTACACATAAAACTTTAGAAGTCTTAAGGCACAAGGAAAGGTCAAACAATCACATCTCTAAGGATGTTTTTGCTGTTGCTGTAATTTTGAACAGTGTTTTCTTGAGATTTTCATATAGATTTTCAGGCTTACTGGTATAGAGAAAGCTATCTCCTTTTTTTTTACCCACAATTAAAATATTCTGGGATTTATTCTTCAAGGAAAACAGTGTCTGTTCAAAGTTTGGCTCACCATTTCACGTTTGCATCATCTTCAGACACTTCACAGCTCAGTTCTACTCGTTCACCAACATAAGTGCTGGTATCTTCCAGGCCTTTGGTCACCAAAATTGGAGGATCTTTGGAAAGACAGAATTACAGAATAACAATCTAAGAGGCAAAACTGAGTGAAAGGTTCTCCAAAATCATGCTATTATAGAAAATGACAGTACTTTAAAATCATAATTCATAAAATCATTCAGTTTGGGAAAAAAAACCATTTTAAGATCATTGACTTCATCCATGAACCTAACACTGCCACATCCACCACTAAACCATGTTTGTAGGTGCCACATCTATGTGTCTTTTAAATATCAGTGCCAGTGCAGCTTTTTCTACCAGAAATCAGAAAAACCATTGCTCATTAAAGTGCTAATAGGAAATGTTGTGAATGAAAAAAACACAAACCCATCATTTCTTTATGGGATTCCTGCCTTGCATCCCTTTTTATTTTGCCTAGACAGGTCAAGATATGAAGCTGACATTCCCCTATTCCCTCCCATAGATCCCTCTCATAAAGTGGTGTTTTCATTTAGGCCCTACAGCTCATTGCACAAAATAAGATGACCTGATGACATAACACACTCCCCTTGTTGGTTTAACTCATTCCTACCTTCAAAATTAAAGTTCATTTAATAGCAAGGGATGGCATGACAATTATCCTATTTCATTTGTAAGGAGGATGGTCTCCATTATTTTAAATGGCATCAGAAATATTTGATGATTCTTTTCTCTCACTGTAAGGCTTTTTTTTTGCTGTTTGTTTCCTGTGAGTTGTGAGGGATGCCGTGAATATTATTAGTAGGACTACCAGCACTGCTGGAGTAAAAAGGGCGAAGCGATGGCCACTCATTCATAGATTTTGATTAAATCTGTGCAGATGGAATGAAAACTAACTGCAAGAAAGCCAGATGTGAAGTTACTTGGAACACATCAACTGGGTCAAGAGATCAAGGTCATCAGGTGCCTGATTTGGTGTTAGGGAAAGCCAATGCTCTGACAAACAAGTCCCCAAAATGGCTTTATCATAGAATCATAGAATCATAGAATAGTTTGGGTTGGAAGGGACCTTAAAGATAATCGAGTTCCAACCCCCCTGCCATAGGCAGGGACACCTCCCACTAGACCAGGCTGCCCAGTGCCTTGTCCAACCATGAAGGGGACCACAGCCCCACCCATGGCATAATATGAAACCAACCATACCCCCATGTCAGGTTTTTCACCAAATTAATTAATATGGGATGAGAAATAAACCCAAAAAACTGGTCAGGGATCCCAGAAATGCTCAGTCATCCTAAGAGCTGCCAGTACACATAGAAAAGTACACTGAACCAGAACCTCCTGGTTGATTTCTGTTGCACCAATTTGTAGCAAGTGAAAGAGGAGGACATTGACAAATTTACCTCTCACGAAAAGTTCTGTGGAGCATTTCTCATCACCTGCTGTTACATAGTAGCGAGCATCATCTGTCATCGTGCAATTATTGATGAATAGAATTCGCTGGTTACCTTTGTGCTCAAAAATGTATCTGTTTGAAGAGAAAGTCAGCAAAGGTACATTAGTAAAACTGGTGGACCCGTTTTGTTTTACATAGACGATTCTTAAGGGATTGCTAGAGCTCAAAATCCTTTTTTTTTTTTTTTTTTTTTTTTTTGGGACTGGAAAAGTTGTCTTGGGAAGCAATTTCCAAGATTCAAGTCATAACAGCAACTTTTTCCAATTCACAAACTTTCTAGCAAAAAGAACTGGGGAACCTCAGAGGAGTTTCTCAATACCTGAAGGGGGCTACAGAAAGGCTGAGATAGGACTTTCTAATAAAATATGTGATGGAAGGACTAGGATTGATGGATGCAGCTTGGAAGACGGGAGATTTAGGCTGGAGGAAAGAAGAATTATGTTCTTCTCTGTGAGGGTGGTGAGGCACTGGAAGAGGTTGCTCAGAGGGGTTGTGGATGCCCCCTTGATCCCAGGAGGTGTTTAAGGCCAGGCTGAATGAGGCATTGAGCAACCTGGTGTGGTGGGAGGTGTCCCTGTCCATGGCAGGGGGTTGGAACTAGATTATCTTGAAGGTCTCTTCCAACCCAAACTATTCTATGAGTCCATGATTCTGTGATTGATTCTATGACATAGGGTGACAGCAAGCATCTTCTGGCTTATTCCAAATTCACAGGCTTGGATGATACAAAAAAAAAAAAAAACCCAAACAACAGCAGGCTCTGAAGGTCTGAAGGAAGGGAAATAGAAATAAAGAGGAGTCTGAAACTCTAGATGAGTAAAGATGAAAATAACCAGTAACAGGACACCATCCTCATTCCAAGACTCTTAACATTTTTGTGAAGTAAAATAATAACCAAGGTTAAGAAGTCAATATTATTGGTAAGGCCAGATGGCACAAGAGATCAGTAATGGGATATGGGGTTTTGGTAGTGAGATATGATGCCTTTCACCTTTATGTCACCAGTTTAGATTTGCTCCAGGCTTGTAAAGACCAAAGCTTGTTAGCATTTGACAGCTGCTTCAGCAGCCTGGAAGAAATGCACTGGAGCATTCATTCCACGTCCTTCCTCTGGAGACATAGCCATATAGCTACCTGTGAAACTTTTCTGAACTGCTTAGGGCAGATGAAGGGCTGAAAGCAAAAAGTAATATCTTTATTATGCTTTTTTTTTTTGTTCACTATGAGATCTGTTAACTAGGAGTCTTTCACTGACTTTTGCAGCAATAGGATGAAGGAAATCTTCCCCTTCTCTTTGTCTTTTGCTAATTGCTGCTTTTCACAAGGCCAGAGGAGAAATTTGCTGGAATTTAATGCATTTCAGGAGCATCACACTGAGCATTACTGGTTGCACCAGTAGCTGTGTCTGACTTTCGTAGAATAGTTTGAGTTGGAAGGGACCTTAAAGATCATCTAGATTTTCTGCAACAGATTGTAGGAGCAGACTCTGCCTACAATAAGGACTGGGCTTAACTCCCAGCCATTACTTTTTCTGTACTCAAGCATCTGCACCTGAAAATCTGCTTCTTCTAGATAAAGCCAAAGAGTAAACCAATAATGCAGGTGAATACAAATGAAGCAGCTTGAGTTCCTGTGACTTGTTGAGTGTGAATTAGGTCACCGAGCTAATGCAAGATTTTTTGGCTTGAGTGTGAACTGTGTAGTGGAAGGTGGGACAAACCTCATTCCCTTTTCCTCAGGTGGTTTATGAGTAAGTATAGGATGTTACACATCTCTTAGCACCCAGATAAGAGAAAGGATAGAAAGGGTAGAAAGGATATGACCTCCTTCAAATGTACCACTGAGGACAAGAAATTTATTTACTCACACTGTACCTTGATTTTTTAAAAATTACAAGTAGGAAAATGACTCCATGTTTTGTGGAGAATCTTTAATTCTCTTCTCTTGAGACAGGAGTGCATCTGCATTGATATTTAGCATGCAGTGGCATGAGCAATACAGCATCACTTGCATAGTTTCCACATGTAATGAAATTCTGATTATTTCTGAATAAAGAGGTAGATCTATACAACTCCTTTGTCAAGGAAGTACATGTGTACCCATTTTATTGCTTACATACAATAAAACCACTTACTTTGCACTTGGTCGTATTTCTTGGCCATTTTTATACCACTTGAGTTCCACTGTTGGATCTGCTAGCTCCACCATGAACCTTACTTTACCTCCTTTGTCCACCTGGTATGCAGGATCAAGACCTTTGGCAAAAGCTGTTGTGGAAGCCAAAAGAAGTCCAGAAAACTAGTAAGAATATGAATGCTGAAAAGACATTGCATAAATCTCATCAAAGCATGAACACCACACATGTTATATACCACTCTGTGTCTTTAGGCTGGCCCACATGAATCAGTTCATTTTCAAAAAACATTAAAATAAGTGCAAAGCTGGGCAGATCTGATGAGTCAAACAAGATGTGAGCCAGTATCTCTTCATGACTTTGCAGTATGACTGTATTCTGAATAGGATTGGGTAGACAGCTTGCTGAGTGCTATATCAGAGCAAACTGGCACATAACTGGTTCCTTGGAATAATTTACAATTAATCTGTTACAAAGAACTTCTCTATTAGCACCACCACTCAAGTTAACAGGGAATATTAAGCTAAAATTCCTTTTGAGCTTCCCTTTATCAGAATGAGCACACTGGTTTGTCTATAAGCCTCATTAGCTTTCCTGATTCTTTCCGTAGGCTGCAAGATACATGTTGCAGTTCTACATGGGATAAACTTGTGGCAAAAATATTGGAAAGCAGGAAAAAGTTGTCAGCCTGTGAATCCCAGTGGGGCTTATTCACAAAGATTGTTTGAGATGTGAAAATTTTGGCCAAGATACGCTGGACAAGGTAAGGCCAGATGCAACTCAAACAGTATGAAACACTTTAACATCAGCATTCAGATATTTCCCCACAAAAAAGTTTTATCCAATGGAGAAATTAGTTGTCCTTCAAAAATAAATACTGCCTCAAACAAATTCTCTGTAGCTAAGTAATCAGTTTCTGCTGAGGTTTATATCATGAATCTGTCTGATTGCAGGAGACTGAATGTATTGACACAAGAATAGAATTATAAAATCGTAAAATGCATCTTATAGAATCATAGAATGGTTTGGGTTGGAAGGGACCTTAAAGATCATCTAGTTCCAACCCCCCTGCCATGGGCAAAGACACCTCAGTGCCTTGTCCAGTGTAAAAATTTCCAACTTCTAATAAAGGTGGTGTGAGGTTAAAAGCAATCAGCTCTCATCCTGTTGCTACCATAGACATTTTCTCTAACATCTAGAGTCCCTTCTGCAGGGAAAACCTACTGAAAGAACCTGATACAGCTGGCAGCTCCAACCTACTCAACAGGGTACTGGGGAGAGGAAACAGACAGACAAGTTCCAGATGCTGAGATGCCCCTTTTCTCAGTAAAACATCCAGGAACTTCCACATGATGCACCTGAATAGGAAGCAGCTCTTTCTGCCAGCTGCACAATTCCTTCACCACCTTCCAGCCCTACTCCAGATTTCTGGTGCAAGGTGAGGAGTTTCCCTGGGGATCAAGCCCTTAGGGAGCTCCACGGGATACAGAAATTGCTCCAGTGAGTGGCTCATCTGAAGCTCATTGACTCCATTTCTCTCTCAAAGCCACCTTTGGACAAACTCAGCAAGAGGAAAATAGAAATAAGCATTAAATAAAATTTAGCAGTAGCAACGTAAGACATGTTATAAATGTGAAGTAGTGGATCAGGAGATCAGGCAGATCAGGCAGCTGGTGGTGTGGAGGATTTTGTCTGTTCAAAAGGGTCTCCTCCAGGAAGCCAGTGGAATAGCAGTTGCACATATAATTTTTCTCATTTAATGCAGGGGGAAGGGGTTTTAGCTTGTGTGGGATTTCAGCTCCATACCTGCACTCTTCTTCACTTCCCTGCGCATGCGCTTCAGCCGCTTTAACATGCCCCTGAGGTCAGTGATGCCATACTGGAAGGCAATCTTCTCATATTCACTGGGATTTGCATTCTTCAGCAGCTCCCACACATCTACCTCAGGCTCCTCTTCTTGCTGTTTAACCTCCCTAGCAGCAGCAAAATAAAATCATGGGAGAAAAGTTAGCAGGGCTTTATGACTTTGTAAGAAAATGTGAAGCTGAATCTATGGGTAGGATAGAAATGGCTTTGATCAAAATTTGAAAGCTGCTATCATATTTTCTTATTCCACTCACTACAAGTAGGACAGCTGGAGAATGACATTTGCCACTTTATCTTACACTTCTTCAGGGCAGGATTTCAGTCTAAGTTTTAATTTGGTCTTTTCTGATGTAATCAGCTATGAGATTTGTGCTACTCTAATATAGCATGTGGGCTAATCCCATGACAGTTTTATCAGCTGTAACTTGAGTGGAATCAGTTACAATTTATGATGGCAACATTGAGACCTTCATCCAATCTGCACATTTCATAATTGCATTAAGATGCTTTCAAACCCTGAGACCCTATAACTGCTACTAGGGCTGACCAATGGAAATCCAAGGAACTCTGTATCTGTTTCTAGTTACACCAGTGCTTCTCAAGGTTACTTAAAGTTGGCATATGGATAGGGACTGGAGATATCCACAGCAGCTTGGACTTGCCAGATGGATCTGTTGGCTTCCATGTTTGTCACAGTCTTAAGAAGTGTTTTCATAGGCCTGTGTGAATAGCATCACTTTTATACAGAAGTTTCAATACTGTATTTACTATCTGCAACTCCAGGCTAAGACAACCAATGAAGAGAAGTATAATTATTTTCACAATGGCAGCTTATTCATGGAAATGACTAAAAAAATGACATTTTTTCAAGATTGACAGCTTAACTCAAAGAAAGGGAATTGCTAGAACTAACTGGGAATCAGAGCAGAACTCTCTCCCTGTAAAATCATTAGAATCAGACCAGGATCATTCGGATTTGACCTAGTTGATCTAATGAAATCAGTACTTTTGAGATCAGAGTGAGAAAAGAAACCTTTAAGAAACAAAAATAAGAGCAAGATTGGAAATAAGACAGTGCTATAGTTGAGATCAACCAAGCCTGAGAGAATTTCCTTTAACATACATAGAAGTAACACTGAGAATCCCTGAGAATCTCTTTATGGTTGCATGAAGAACCATAGAAAACCACTTTGCTGATTACTAGCATTTGTAAAATGCCAGTGTTGCTTTAAAAAAGAAAAAATCTTCTCACTGGGTGGTCTTTGAAATACTTACATTGTTACCAAATTATATTCACTGTTATCAAATCATTGTCAGTCTCAGGTGAATAATTTTATATTTTGATCCTTTTGCTTTTCTCTGAGCTCTTGATAGAGGGCAAACCATGCTTGGTGTGTCCCTTGCTAGGTCAGTCCTCTCCACAAAGTCACTCTCAGAGCTTTTCCCCCCTAAAATGTGCATTTTGTTGAAAGATGTGTCTTTTAAAAAAAAGTACCTAAATGCTTGAGTGATTCGAAGGTTTTGCCCCTCTTGGAATTTCGTGGTTTTACAGATCCATTGTATTGAGGAAGAGTAACCAATAACAGGTTGGATGACTGGGATAACAACTGTTTGGTCTTCCTGCAAGACCATCACGAAATTGGAAAAGAGGCAGAATATAGACTCAATGCATTTAGTTTTTTTTTAAAGAAACATGTTTCAAGTATTATGCACCACAGATGAAACGTTACTCTTTCCTTGGCAATATAACAAAAGGGAAGGAATGAACCTACAACATCACCTCTGCCATAAAAATGAAGTGAAAACATGTATTTTCCTTCATAAAAAGGAATATTAATATGCACACTGGGGCATAATTAGCAGTCTTATTCAATTAAGATCAGAAGGATGAGGTTGCATTTCAGTGCCTGAGGCAAGGAGGGGATGTACTGGTTTGACCAGTATCAAATAATGGTGTTTGAAAACAAAAAGTTCACTTTTCCCATTAACCACGTGATAGGTACACTATGTGTTTGTGCCTAAACAGTATTTATCTTACAAAACTAGTGAGTTACTTGTTAGTAAAGTGATGGCTCATAAATCACATTTCTCTTTCCACAGAAAACACCAAGACTTTTTCCATGCAAGTATCATGCTGCTAATAAAGCACCCAGCCAGCAGTCATGAGAACTGTCATCGTAAGTTGAATTAGTATGGTGAAAAATCAAACTGGAAATTCTAATTAGGGATGAGAAGATTAAAAAACCAAAGACCTGGTGTGTTTGCACTGATTCAGATAATTCATTCACTACCTGCTTCTACGTTTCTTGTTTGATTTAGCTGCTTAAATACTATCCTCAGCATCACACTCCATGAACCCATTGTGTGTGGTTTTTCTGCATAATTAATACTATGTACTGTGTTTTCCTTTTTCAGAGTAAGTGGGAGATGACATAAAAGTTCTTTTTCTAATCTCTGCAGTCAGTTGCAATTTATTTCCATGACACAGAATTTCTGTGATGAATTTAATGAAATAACTAATTAAGTAACTTGTCTTAATGTGTGATAAGACTAAGCTAGGTTTAAGTTCTGAAATAGCTAGAGGCATAACTATTGCAACACCAGATCCTCCAGAATGCTGATAAAATCAAATCAATATTTACCCCAAGAGGTAAATTAAACCTTTGCAGATTTTTATTTTTGTCACCAGACTCAATTTTCTGAACTCCTCATCCCTGGGTAGGAAATTATCTCCTTCTACCTTCCATGCAAGCACAAAAGAAATAGCAAGTAAGCTAAATGTTATCAGCCTCTTTAGGTTGTGGCTCACTTTTTTTTCCCCCAGTCCACTCAGGTCTGAGCTTTCTTTTCTGCACACTTAAAGGTACAATTAACTGAACATTTGCTTATTATGCTATAAGAATGATCGTTAGAAACATTGAAAAAACAAGAAAGGGTCAGAAAGTTTATAAGAAGTTATTGGGGCTACACCTGACTCTTTTTGTGTGTGAACCTACTGGTTTGCAATCCACACCTGCTCACTGCATCACTTGGTTCTCACCTACGTTTCAGGAGACCACTAAAGTCAAGTTCTCCTGCATCGTCTTGTCCATCACCGCTGTCATTAATAGAAAAAGATCAAATCTTTGTTTAATACAGGAAGACTTAGACAACACACCTTGCAAACACTCTACACATCTCTCATACTCCACACTGCCCAGACACACAGATAATGGTATAAAAATCAACACAAACTTGTATTCTTTTTCACATGAATTATGTTTCCCTTGTGAAAAATAACACAAAGGTTTGTATTGCTTCTGGTTATACGTCGGTGACAAATTTTTGTAACTGCATACATAAATTTGCCAGGATTTGTGTTAGATTTCAGTAACACAAATAAATGTGAGCTAGTCAGCACAACGAGCTTTGTTTTTCATTTCCATAATGTATGTGCATAAAAACAAAGGGCTTGTGCTGCTCTTGTGCTATGAATGTAAAACAAAGATTTGCATATCTGGTGATTTTTTTTAACAGTGCATAACTGTGTCAAATTCTGAATGCAAAGCATTGCATTTAAGATTTAACCTTGCTCCAAACAAAGGGAGAAATCAGTTTAAAAAGATGAAACACCACATTGTACATTCTTACGAGACAGAATCACAGTCCTGTGAAGGTGCATTACTTTCTAGAATGTGACTTTAAGCATTAATACATTATTATAAACCATGTGTAGGCAAAAGAAATGCCCATAAAACTTGTAAAAAGTAAGGGCAAAATTCTGCAAATGTTGCTAAATGATGTCAGTATTTCATCGCAGATTTTGCATGCGAGATATAACTTAGAGAAAGCAGAAAATATTCAGGTAACTTCATCTTCTTGGGCAGAATGTTTACTGCAGTTCTTTTCTAAAAAGTGCTTAAGAAAGGATTGCACCTTGAACATAATACCATTTACATTCAGTCTTTATTTCAAATTACTCTAAATAAAAGCAATTACTTCTAAATCATGACTTTGTTTGCATGTGTGAATTAATAAAAGGCATTAATTTTCTGTTTGTCAAAAATTTTCATTCTGAATAATTCTGTTCTCCTGGCACAGTTTTCATCAAGATGATGTCTATTCTTGTTTGAATTACTATTTTACCACAATCCATACTGTTTTAAATTGCTCTTTTATCACAAAGGTAACCAATACAGGAAAAGACAACATTCCTCTTATGATCAAAGCAATATATTATTTGTCGTTTTTCTGGAAGGATGGTCTTATGACACACATTTTACTGTAAGATAACATGAAGTCAAATCCTATCTTTTTGAAATCAGTGTGAATTTTCTCTCATTTGATCAATACACTACTGGGACAGAAACTTCCATACTGTAGCTGACAAATTTCAGGAAACATGAAGCAGAACAGTGAATTAAAATACAATTTTAAAATCCTCTAAAGAAATAAATCTGCAATTGACTTAAATATTCCATCTTCCCTTAAAGCAATGGCACTGTAATTTCACAGTGGAGAGTTTAATATGTGTACTGTCTATATTGTTTAACTACTTCATTCTACCTGCTACCAACCACTCTAAATCACGCTCCCTTAATCTTTATTTTAAAAAATATTTTTAAAAAATAGTTGATACAACTGTCTGTCAAGACTGTTGGAAGTTCTGTGCATGCTACCAGCCTCCATTACTTAGGAGCTTCATAGGAGGACTGTTTGAAGTTACCTTCTTTTGAAAGCAGATCTGATGTCGATGGATGGAGCAGCTTGGGAAGATTCTATGAGATGACAAGAATTGAAAAAACATTAATTGAGATTAGTGTAATTTATGTAATAAGATTGATTTGGCATATTCAATTTGTTCAGTTTCTTTCTGAGTGATCTCAGTTCCTGCTGGTCCTTTGGCATTAAGTTCTGATAAATGTGGAGCTGCTCAACACTAAGTTTACTCAATTCATTTCTCTAAAATTTCAGCAGTTCTGCACAGGAGATCTGAGATGTTCCTCTCTGATCCCCTTCCTGCCTGTACACAGGCTCCACTGGTTGTTAGCCCTGGCTTTTAGAAAGACATCCATCTTTCTCAGTTGGGTGCTGCAGCTGTGTTTCATGTTGTGCCAGTACAACTGGTCTCAATGGAAAAGACAATCCTGTGAGTTAACATTTGTCAGAATAAGGCCTTTTGTAACACCCAAGTAGACAGAGGCACAACTGCTCAGTTCTCTCCACCTTCTGCTATTCTTTATTTTGATGAAGGGTGGAAGAAATAGCTTTCTGTGGTATCATCTTATCATGCCTCAACAGGGCACAAAGGCACCTGTGTGCTGTGATTACTCCATGTTCCTCTGCTCGGGTGCTGCCTGATGAAGCCTCTCTCTGAACAGATCCAAACCCAGCTCTCTCCCTTGTGTATCTTGTGAGCCTGATTTGAATCCAATGCTAGTTTTACCTGCCAGTCTTTCTGGTTTTTTGTTATGCATCTGGCTTGCTAACTGCCAAATGCTCATTTAAGGCACTTCAGAAAATTATCTGAGCTCTTTGCCACAAATTCTAGAATTTAAGAATTCTAAAATTTTAAGAACTCTAAAACTTTAGAAATTACTTTCTTAACTACATTTACTTACTTTAATACATTACTTACTTTACTACATTTTAAGAATTACTTTCTGTAAAGTTTCTGAACAAAACTAGATGGCATTGCAATTGAAAAAAAAATAAAGTTATTTTCATAAAGCTATAAAGTGGAATCTCACCAGTGACTTCAAGGTCAAAAGAGCAACTATCAAACTTGTCCTTGTAAGATACTTCACAGCGATAGTTCCCTGCATAGTTTTCTTTGGCTTGAATGATGTGCATCTCAAATGTGTGGATCTAAAAATCAAAGATAATTGTTAATTCATATGCATTTGCATAAAACTGAAGTCAAAAACTTAGTCTTTCAGACCTAGACCAGGAGAAAGGAGCTACTTGAGTGCAGGACCCTGTAAAGAAACTGGAACTCAGAAATGGCAACAGAGAGGCTTGACTTTCCCCTCCACTACTCCACCTGTGCTAGGAGAGCAGAAAAGTTCTGCTGCTTTGCAGGGTCAGAGATTATCACTGAAATCTGCATGGAGAAGCCAGGGTTAGAATCAAGTGCTTTTGAGTTTCTACACATTATCCTAAACTGATCTTCAAGCTTTCTTTGGAGCTTTGCCCCCATAAGAAGGAAAAGCAAAGACACACCTTGGTGTGACGCTCAAAGGACTCCTTCAGCTGCAGGTGCTTCCCTGCTTTACTGGCCAGGTCCATCCATTTGCCTTTAAACCACTTCACATTTGGCTTTCGGAGAAGGTCTTTGGCTTCTACTTTGGCTATAAATGTAATATTCCCACCTTTCAGAAAAGAGAAAAGAAAAATGCAGTCATTGAGGAACATGTGGCTGGCCAGAGATGTCTGTACAAGTTTCTTTTACTGCTGCTCCATGTAGTCTGCAAGGACTAGCTCTGCCACAGCAGTGAGAAGGAGATGGAGCCACACAGGCTGTGACAATACTGCAGGGTGGCAGAGCTTAATGATGTTGGGCTTGGAAGCCCTCTGCCCACATCAGTGTTCAGCTTGAGACACTGATAAGCAGGATTCTTCTTCTTCTCTTCTTCTAAGTGAGGCAAAACTCTGTGTTGTTACAGGTGAATTGATCCCAATTTTAGAATTTCCTTTCTTAAACCAAGCACAGGCACAGGGGGACCTCAGGGTAGCTTCTCAGTACCTGAAGGGGGCCTACAGAAAGGCAGGGGTAGGACTTTTTAATGGGATTTGTGATGGAAGGACAAGAAATAATGGATGTAAATGGGAATAGGGGAGATTCAGGCTAGATATAAGAAAGAAATTATTTACTCTGAGGGTAGTGAAACACTGGAAGAGGTTGCCCAGCGAGGTTGTGGATGCCCCCTCTCTGGAGGTGTTTAAGGCCAGGCTGGACAAGGCACTGAGCAGCCTGATGTAGTGAGAGGTGTCCCTGCCTATGGCAGGGGGGCTGGAACTTGATGATCTTTAAGGTCCCTTCCAACCCTAATTATTCTATGATTCTATTCCTAGCCTACCAGGCAGTGGTAACATGAATAAAATCCAGTTTGTAAATGAAAGCTTGTAGCATTTCGTGCCCTTCTATCGTTAATTCTTTAGATTGGGAAGTGAAGAAAGAAATGTCTTCTCTAGAAGATAATCTGAGAGTAGTAGAAATTACTTCAGTTTTCAGAATACTACTGCCCATCCATCCCAATATTCATGGTGTCCAGAGGAGAATACAGGTAATAAAATTTACAGAATCCTCCCAAAATATTCCTTCTATTCAGAAACCAAGGAAAATAGTAGATGTGTAGAAGCTCCCTCAGCTGACCATCTCAGGCTTTTGATTTTATTTCTAAGCACTTACCAACACTCACTGATCCGCTCTGAGGTTTTTCCACAAATAAAGTGGATCTTTGAGAGTCATCACGTTTTTCTGCATCTTCTGGTGGAGCTCCTTCTCCAAGAGACCATACTGAGATGCAGAGAGAGAAGGAAATGTCAGTCATCTGAAAGTGCTTTACTCCCTCCAAAATACACTTACCTGAGCTCACTAAACTCTCTAGCCCTATTACCTTTCTCTTCAGATACCCTGAAAGATATGTTTTTGTTTGCATGGCATCCATTGCTTGGCTGTCACCTGGTATACAGTTCCTGCAGGAACTGTTCCTCTTTGGTGACAGAAAATGAAACTCAGGAAGGAAGAGAGGGGGACCTCATTGGGCATGGTGGGTACTCCCCAACTTGAATGGCACCAGCATTCAACCATGGGTGCTTTACAGAGGCACTGCACAGGAGTCAGCTCTTTGTTTTTCAGAAGAGGTGGAGTTTCTGAAAACACAAACAGCTGTAAGCACAAACAAAACATGTATGTTGAAGTTTTAGTGGGTGTCTCTCTCTCAGTCAATTGTACAAGCTAGTCTTTTCCACCTTGTCTGCAAAACAGGGCAGGAATGAAGCTTTTATTGAACTTTTTTTTTTTTTTTTAAACTCTTTTTTTTTTTTAACTTTTCTTGTACCACAATAGAAGCAGAGTCAATACCATTTCCTGCTGCGTTCTCTGGCTGATCCTTCTCAGAGAAATAGCTTGTCAGATGGAAATGCTCATGTCACATGTTCTGACAAAATACTTTCTTTTCTGAAAATTGAAATTCAGGAGCTGAAATGGTCCAATGGTGCTGAAAGAAGTAGGAAGTGAGTGGTTTCCCCAGGGCAGAGAGCTGTGCCAGCAGAGATTTTTGGGTTTTTTTCTGATTATCTGAACAGCCTTGGTTTTATGCAGTTACATCCTGGATAAATACATTCAAAACCATGATTGAAACTAATTCCTGACAGAAAGAGCTGAGAGAGTAAGGCAGTGAGTGCCTGTTTGTTACCTGCTCCTTTTCTACAGAGTGCATGTCTTATATGGCAAATAGCAACGATCAAAGTGCCTCATCTTCTTCCTGAGGAGTTATGGCCAGTGCATAGGAGAAAATGAGTAAAGCCAGTGCTGCCCTGGTAGTACTGAAGAGCAGAGCACAGGAGGAAATGTAGAGCTATAATTAATAAAGCCATCTGTCACTTTCAAGTCATACTTGTGTCTCTCTTTTCCCCCTTAAACCTCTAGTTGTCTCAGAAGAAAAAGTAGCCTTAGGTTTAACCAATGCTGGTTTGTTTTCATAAATAGCATAAATGAGGAACCAGTCACACAACACTTCTCACTTAGTCAAATGAGCAAGTCCAGGTCTTGAGATGAAAAGTTCCTTTCACTGCTCAGGATTCTCTGCAGAAACTCATTGTCTTTCTACTATGTGGAGATTACTGCTACAAGAGCCTTTATAAATCCTAAAAATTTCTATACCTCACAAATACAACACAACTCATGGCAGCCATGGGGAAAGGCAGCCAAACTACTTTTATTACCTTGAAGTCTACTAGGAATTTTTAGAGGATACAGAAATGTGTGGCATATTAAGGACAGAAATGCTAGATAGCTTTGCTGTAAAGTCTTTCAGTGACTTTTAGGCTGTGTTCCTAACACTTCTGAATATGTCTGCTTGTACAATATTTCTTGTTTGGTGAAGACATACATGTATATACACATATAGATGAAAACATATACACAGACATAGACAAACATAAATATATATAGATACACATCTATATATACTCTCTCCATGATCAAGATGTTCAGATTATACCAGTATAAGATGCTAGTATGGAAACAAGGTAAAAACAAATGAGAGTTACTGGTGTGAATAGAACGAAGTGACAACAAGCTTAATAAATGGAGGAAGCTCACATGGAGTCATTAATTCAGCACAACGTGAAATTACATGTCAATATTATTGTCATCTTTAGATATTAACTTTTTCTCATTTATTAAACATACAGAACAGAATGTGGGCTTGAGGCTGGTGCAGGGGGCTGGCATAGGCAGCTATGCCAAGGTCAATAACCATGGTTGAAGTACCTTCTGCTCATTGTGTTCCAGAGGCTGCAAATCCTGAAACCACAAAAGTGGGTACAATATGCGTTACCTGCCAGGGTAGGAAGAAAAAGGGTTATGACTTTGCTAAGTTTTTTTTCTCCCACCGTCCTTTGAGCTGTGAGAAGAAGCCATTCTCCTACAGTGTCCTGTGGGTGGGATGCAGGTAAGCCTCTGTCACCCTGTAGGCTGAGGAGGAAGGGAATAATTGCTTATCTATCTATATAAAAATAGATATAGATAGATAGGTATGTATGTATGTGCAAAACACTGATACAGGTCCTATCTTGTGCATCAGAGCCTTTTCTCACTCCTTTTCTCTAAGCCTAAAAGCTTTCCAACAGCTTGAGCTTGTTGCTGTATAAATAACTAAAATTAAAATTAAATGCAGTCTTTAAGAAATAAATTGTTACACAATAATATTATGAAAAATTGGGATTGTTTTAAGGTGTTTTCCAGGATATCTCACCTGAATCTTTTCTTTCCGCAGGCTTAGACATCCCATCTGAAAGGGAAGAGCAATTTCGATGACACCAGCTCAGAGATCACCAGTTTAACTGACCTCAGATCGTTGGGATTTAGAGAACATTGTGTCTTCATGCAAAAACATTAGACTAGATACTTATGGCAGGACCTATGAGGAACTATTTGATTACCAGAAAAAGGGAACAGCTGAAATTAAGAAAAAAAAAGGAAAATCTTTCCCCCTTTCTTATGAATTAGCTTAGTTTAATTCCAATTCAAATTTTCCTGTTCCATCTTACTAGTAGATATTTAGAAGAGTTCTGTGAAGCTGATGTTCTCTTCATGATTTGTGTAAGTCCACATAACAGGTGAATTTATGTTGTTCAATATTTACCTGAGGGGACAGTTTCTTGAATTATTTAAATAGTCTATCTATATTGAGCAAAATAATTACAAACAGTTATAATTAATTTTTAGGATTTATCAATTGAAAATGTTACTGTCATATTTAACTTTTACTTTTAGATCTCTACTACTGTAAGTCAATGTACTGCTACTGACTGGACAGACAGCATGCAGCTCAAAATTAACAATGCAGATTTTTTGGGGAGCAATATTTTAGGGCACTGAAGATAATTAAGAGCATGATTTTCATCTAACTCACTGAGAAGTGTTTTCTACTGTTCAAAATCTCTGTCTCATTCACAGTTTATTTTAAAAAAAACTCGTTAAGCAAGCAATTGAGAATTTTTGCCCATGCCACATCCATCATGATGGACTCCTGTGGTGTTGTTTTCCTTTTTACTGCCAACAAACAAAGGCATTTTATCTGCCAGTGTGGCACCAATGTGCTAAGTACATTCAAACTACATTGTAGGTCACCTGGCCTAAGGTGAGGTGGTGGGCAATTATTTGAATAAAACAAGTCATAAGGCATCTGTTTTTATTTATAATTCTGAATTCGCTTGCAAATCTAATCTTAAAAATGCACTCCATGTTTGTATTTAGGAAAAGATTAGGGTTAATTGCTTTCAGAGCTGGTATTTTACTTTCCAGGGGCAGAAGTCCTACCAAGGGACTGAAAAGGAACTTATCTGTTATGTAGATCTTGTACTTCTAAACAGAGATTAATTTAATGTAAGGTACCTCAAAAATGTTTTCTCTAATCACTGTCTTTTGGGTTCTGTACAACAGTTTGGGCTCGCTCTTCTTTAATAGTCAAGAGGAAAAATACATACATACATACACACACAGCACACTACCACAGTCCTAACCTGCTGGTGGAGTACTAACTGAAGTGTCATCTTCATCTGTGAAAAGAAATACAAATAAAGAAGTACATAAAGAATTAGAAAGCACAGACGACCATCTGCTTTAAAAAAACTATGTGAAAATACAAAACCTGCAAAAGAAAGGGAAAGAAATCATGACAGTCAGGAGCATTCACAATGGAAGCTTCAAAATGATGAAGAAAGCTTTGCATAATTCAGTAGCTGAAATGGTAAACCTTAATGTTTCAAGCAAGTAAAAGAAAAATGAGATGTGGACTGTGATCTATTATTAAATCATGAGTTTATATGAAAGCTGCTGAGTGGTTCTGTTTGTTAGAGATGGAATCCACAGTAAATACAAAACAGCCACAATGAAATCAAGGTCAATCACATATCTGACCTGAGGAAGATGCCATTTCTCTGATGTCCATGTCTGCAAGTAAAATGTGCACCATATATGCATTCAGCAATATTAAATCAAGATGTGCAACAGTTAAAAATAGTCCCCAGTATTTATACTTTGCACCTATTTTATTAAAATATTCACTTAAAATGCTAGGAACAAACAACCAATTTTCACCATAAGAGAATAATTCAAAATAAGGACAGAACTATTATGATCACTCTGAATTTTCCTTTTAATCATGCTAAAAGTTGACCATCATCAGGTATTAAGTAGCTACATAGAATTGTTAGGCACATATTTTAAAATGTTTAATCTCATAGAGTATTTGAGGTATATGCTTATATAAATGAGAAGCCTGAGAAAAGATGAAGCTGTAATTAAATCTGAAATGCTGTAATCATGATTATTAGAAGAAAAAATAATACTATCCTTATAATAGTTTCCTGCATCTTTTTTTATTTTTCATGTTGACTAGAAACCTCAGTAATACCAGTTTCTGGTAAAAATATGCAAAATTCTTAGTGTCTTAAAAGCATCTAATGGTAAAGCAATACTAAAATTACCTCCAAAGCAGTTGAAAGCTTGGAATAAACTAGATATATTTAGGATATTATAAAGATGTCTTTTACATGGTATCAGAATGTCATCTGGAGAACATTTCAAAATGATGGAAAAAGACAGTTGAACGAGAGCAACTTTAGAAAAATATTAGCCTTTTTTTTTAGAGGAGGGTTTGTTTGGTTTTGGGATTTTTTTTAGGGTTTAGATTTGGGTTTCAAAATCAAATTTAAACTTTGAAATTGTCCTTTAGTTAGACCTTAAATTTACAATCTGACTATAATTTTTCAAGGACAAATGTAGTAACTGTGATAATTCCACATATCTAATATAGTAACATTTTTATAAATATTGGTCTTTTTTTTTTTTTGCTTGCTCAAGCACTGAAAGCTGATTTAAAGTCTGTTAATAGAAGTTAATCACTTAAATTATAACATTTTACTCATTCCTTTTGAATGATTCATCAAATAATTTAAATATACCTTGGGAGGAAGATGTCAGTTGTAAAAGGCAGGCCTATAGAGGAAGGGTTAATGTGTTATGTGTTATTTTCTTATTCATAATAAAAATTAAGAAAAAAGAAATTCTTTAGTGGAAGAGCTCTAGGAGATCTTATCACCTACATCATCCAGTGGCATAAGCAGATGCTGAAGATGATTTTTAGAGAAAGCATAATAAGGTGATGTCAGATATTTTTACATATTGTACTAGCAACTAAATTGATGCAAAGCCAAGTCATTCCACTGCAAATATTTCTCCATATTTCACAAAAGTGCAAAGCTCACTTTTAGATCTTTTTGTCAATGATGTCCCCATTGTGCTTGATGATAGATTGAAAAGGTACAGAAAAAAATAGTTCAGACTGCAACAGCAGTGACTGATATGCTTTCTATGATGAATAATTGTCTTGTGCTAGCTATAAGTTGTATTGAAAAGAAGTAAAAATCCTTAGCATATCAAAGCAGGAGATAAAGCTATGATCCCTAGTTCCCTCTTCTTCTGTAACTAAACTTTCAACAGCAATTTTTATTTTATAATTAGCAATCTGTTGTATGACAAGAGCTAAGAATGAAGAAATCATTTGTTTGACAGTACGTTGATGGGATGTACCACTCTGGAGCTATTTTTGTTCTTTGTCTTCTACTTATGGCAGATTTTCATTAAATAAAATAATTGTTTATTCCTTTGTATTTAAATAAGTACATTAACTGAGGACCAGATCTCTTGAAGGTTTTTTAGAAATAGAAATCCCAGAAGTAGCTGGTGGAAAAATCTTATATCCACAACCAGTGTAACCTCAACATTAAAGTTTCTGACTTTGAGTAGAAAAATCTGTCAAAATGTAAGTAACAATTACTGATTTGTGTATGAACTCTTGATATGAAGAATTTTAGACCTTCTACTTTCTTTCCATTTGGAATTTACCATCCTGCTAATTCTGCCATGCATTCCACTCCTGATAAACTTGCAGGCACCAAAACCAAATTAATCTATTTTTACTTTTCCCTTTTTGGGCTCTTTTGAAGAAGACATGTCTGGTGCTATGAAACTGAATGGGGGGGAATTTTGAACTTTACTCCAGTGGAGCAGCATCTCGAACTTGATTTAATAATCTAAAAAATATGGCAAATCAATCTCTGTTGTTGCTCACTGTTCTAACTCACTGGCAACCAAGGCATGAATTATGAGAGGGGACATTTAGGCAGGGAGGTAAACACAGCAGAGTGGCAGTTTTGCTGTCACAGGTGAATCTAGAGTGCCTTAACACTTATGTGTTAAGTGCACAAGTGTTCAGAGGTAAGACAGGGAGTAGATAAACACCACAAAGAGTGTTTGTGTTTATTACTAAATACAGAATATCTCAATTGACTGGATCATTTTGGGTTACATTGTAATTTCACAGTTTAACCCTTCTGAGACCAAGAGTATGAAATTTACTTCAATTGCTTATCAGATTTTGGAAGAGTATTTAGCTGTCCCATCCAGTGGACTTGGCACTTTGACTCTAGCAGCTAAAGTACATACATACAGCAGTGGAAGTTTAAGAAGAGAGATGAAGTGATATGTCAAATCTGGATAAATGCAAGGATGAAGTATGCAGACTTTTTAGTAGATGGTTGGATGGAACCTAGAGGAGAAGATATCAGTAAAACATGCAGAAATTTTAGTAGCTCTCTGAATGGCTAGATGGCACCTAAAAAAAGGAATGAGGAAATTCATTCTAAATTTCAGTCTTTTTCCAAGAAATTTGAAATACATTTACAACAATATTGAATGTATTTGATTATGTTAAAATTAAAAACAAGGGCAGGAGAATGTAAATTAAAAGAGCATGAAATTGTAAATTTGGTAAGATTTTTGCTGAATAATTTTTTATTGTGAAAATAAAAGGGTGATCATCTATGTCCTGACTTTTTAGTAAGTTACTTCAGCTACTTTTCAAACTAGAAATGCTATAAAAGATGAATGTATACAGTGTTATTTTTATTTCTTTGAGCTACTGATTTACAGTGAAATAACCACAACATGACAAAGAATTTATCACACAGTTTTCCATTTCTTAACTTTATAGTGAACATAAAGGGACATAAATATCTGATTTCACACAGACAATAACCACTAAAAAGATATGTAACAGTAAAACAGACACACAGAAAAAGGTGTACTTTATCTTCCTAACTTCTGATAACTTTGCCTTAGAAATGAGGGGAAATTATGCACTACATGTTTAATGTGGACTAGCAAGCCTGTTTTTTCAAATATATCTTGACCATGCTGCAGAGGGGTTGTCCTAGATTCATAGCATGCTTTTTCTTCTTAGTTATCTGCAAAGAAATCACAACAGCTAACACACAGGGATTGTAGAGTTGCTGTGGAATTCAGAGATGAAAATTTCACATCTCATTTCCATTCAGGAGAATTCCCAAATCTGTTACTTCTCGAGCTAGAGAAACAGTGCTATAAATGGCTTGTACAAAAGCTAATCTCTAGCTGGTTGTATCCTTACTTCCTTTCAGTGAAGAAATTTTTCCTATTATCCAATCTGAATATTATCCCCTGGTGTAACTTGAGGACATTTCCTCATGTCCTATCATTTATTACTTGAGAAAAGAGGACGGTACCCACTTTGCTGCAACCTCCTTGCAGGTAGTTGTAGAGAGCAATAAAGTCTCCCTTCATCCTTTTCTCCCTCAGCTGCTCCCCTCTAGACCCTTCACCAGCTTCATTGCCCTTCTCTGAACACTAAAGGTGGAGCCTCATCAGTGTCAAGCACAAGGGATGATCATTGCCTTAGTTCTACTGGTCTCATTTTCTCATTCATACACTTTCTAGTGTAGATTTTGGAAAGACTGTGAAGATGGAACTTTTGACTTTTTGTGAATTCTTCTTGTCATAAAGATTTTCTTCTGATGGAATAACTCTTAGATAATATACTTTCCCTTAATTGATGATGCTTTTCAGCAAAGCAGGAGGTGATAAGGAACAATTGTGCTCTCCCTGATTGAAAAAAAAAAAACCCTAAACTTCCAAACATCTGGCAGTGGCATCTCTGTTGCTTTGCAGAAGTGACAGTTTCACTGGAGCATAGCAGAAGGTCATTCCCTCAATGAATTTGGATACAGACTTTCACTGGAATTCTTGCTGAGGTGGCTACTGCCACCATCAACTGAAATGGGAAATACTTCCCATACAGGACCTCAAGCAATTTTTATCAAGATTGTTGCAGGGTAAGAATCTTGAAAGCATTTTTTCCAGTTAGAATTATCTGTGTTCTTCACTAAATTCAAATTAGAGACATCTAATGCATAAAAAGATGATAGAAGTGTTTGACAAGTTACCTACCATTTCTTTGAACAGTAAAATGTAGACCTGTTAAGCAGTGGGGTAAACTCCATTCGTGTTCAGTTTGGGAACAAACATTTCTCTCATATCAAAATTAAAGCAAGCAGAACTAATTGCTGGAATAGCTGGAGGCAAGACCTTCATTGTTTTTCCTATCATTAGGCATGCAAATTATTCTTGAATTGTGTTTCCATTACCAAGATGACAGATTTGATTACTCACACAAAATGTTGTGTGTCAAAATAATTGCTCGATGCAGAGATAGCTGGCAAAGTAACATGCACTGAATCCTGCTTCAGAATTTTTATTTCCAAAAGGATGCTTGAATCACACACCCTCAGTGTTTATATTTTGTCTTTGCTGAGAAAAAAATAGCCATGTGTGACTTTGCCAAACAAATCTGCAAGTATCAAGCGTGCATCCAGTCTGTCAAAAAGATTTTGCCTGGAAGAAATCAAAAGCTAGAATACATTTTCAAGCAAGTAATTTCTTGCTTTGCCTTGAAAAATCACAAGCCTGCCAAATGAGAAGCAAACATTGCATCAGTTGTAAGGTTATTTTTGTCTTCTTTAGTCTTTTTTCAGAATGAAGAGAAATAAAGCTGATTTACTTTGAAATAAGCTGTTTGAATTCTACTTTGACAGGGAACATAAAAAGACTGTTTTGGCCCAGTTCCTTCAAAAGGTATCTCTGTAACAGGACAAAAAAAAAAGTATTTAAATGTAGTAGATTTTTAACTGCATTGCAAGTTATGTATTTCACAGCAAACAGTCCTCAGAGGCATTTTTTAGAATTTGAAATGAGCTCAACTGCTGGGATCTCAGTGAAGAGCTAAAGGCTTTCTTTTTTTCAGCTGAAAAAAATCTGTTGGCCCTTGCAAACATGCAATGCCAAATTTCTGTAGTCCAATAGAAGCAACTTTATTTAAAAGCTTACAGTTTATTTAAAAGCTTGGTCAATGTGAACCTATGGCCTCATTTAAACATGGTTTTCTACTCATGCAAATCACATTAAATTTGTTATATGAATTAAAGAGCTGATACAAATACTGTTGCTAAAGTTTCAGTCTTCTTTACAAAAATTTTTGGATGTGGGAAGCTTCACATCACGACTCTGAAATTTTGCAGCAAAATTCTGAATTAAAGCTCAAGCCATCCAGCATTAGAACAGCATTTAAGAATGTTCTCCTTACTGTCTGTTTTTTCAATGTAATTTCAGACTCACCTTTACCCTTTCCAGTTCCATCCTCCTGTGGTGTTTTTTGTTCTGTGTAGGAAGTACAAGTATATTTTTGAGAGGATCTTAAAGCAAAAAGAGAAACTTACACAGCATTAAAAAATAAAGCAATATTCTAGGTTCTGCTAATATTGAAAACCCAAAATTAAAGGATTATTGATGTACCTGTATGAGTAACATACAGTTACAAATCACACAAAACATTTTCCAACACTACTTATCAATGGATTTTTTTAAATTAGTTGTGTGATATTAATGTTCCTGTACTCAGGAAGAAAAATACTTCTTTTATAAGTAGTAAATTTATGTCTCGTTATTTGGCTTATTTATAAGAACCTGTACAATGAGTTACATATCATTATTTGGAATGGAATTGGATCAAACAAGAAATACTACTAAATACTAATGATATCCAGAGCTCCATCACCCTAATTTTTTTACCCTTAAGCCAAAGTAATAAGGAATAAATGGTATTTGTCCAATGTTAATATTTAAAATTAGCTCCCTTTACACAGCCAAATCAATTACTGATTCTATTGTTTTTTAGCATATACTACTTTCATGTAATTTACATCACTTAAATGTTCTTCATATTTAATTTGGAAATTCAAAAGAGTCATTGCTGGATACTTTTATCATTGGGCAGAAATATTAAATTTTCTACCTTCTTTTATGATAAAGATAATAAAATGATAATAAAAGAAGTGCAATCTCTTCCTAACTTTCCTACATATCATATCTTTTTATCTTGCTGATCTCTATAGGATAAAAGATACAAAGAGTATATTTAGGGCATTCTTGATAATTTTTCTTCATTGTCATCATAATAATCTCTTCTAGGCTATTTTTTATTTTCAGTTTTCCTGATCAGAATAGTTGCCAGCTTGTAGAGACTTCAAGAGGTAAATGTACATTATCTTTGACCTCATGCATGCGTGAACTTGGTCTGTATTTTCAATGTGATAAATTTCTATGTTTTCTTTGTTTCATTATTTGGTAGTATTCCTCTTTGGTTCCCCATCTCATTCAATTTTTCAGACACAGATATTTAGAGACTTTTGAGTTGTGCTATCTTCTTTTTCCCTGTCTGTGAGCAATGACTTTCTGGGGTGAACTTACTTGTCAGCTGCCTGATAGAACATGGGTTTGGATGGAGATCAATGGACTGGCATTACTCAGATGAAGCTAAGGTAACTTTTGTGCCATGGAGAAAGCATATGTAAGAACTTGTTGATACTATGGTTTTCCTGATTTCTTGTTCACATGGGCATAACCATACTAACTATGAAAATAAAACTTGAAATTTGTAAGACAAGCACATCTTCTGGAAGCACAACAGTCTCAGGTGCTTCTCTCTCGGTTTGTTAAGTTTCCAAGCTCTGGTTACCATGTTGTTATTCTTGATCCAATGTTCATCTACTCCTCCTTAGTGGGAATTTTGCTACAGTAACATTTCCTTTCCAAACCAGAAATGGGATTAGAAGAGTTCTTTTTTTTTTTGGGCAGGTGGTAGCATGTCTAAGTACCCTTTGAAAATCCCATCATGACAAAGTGTTCAGCATCCTAGAAGACAGCATAATTCAGCCACTGAAGTTAAGCAGCTATCAGCTTCCTGTAACCTGTAGGACATTTGCATCCTCATGCAAACAGCTAGTCTTACACTAAAAAAATAATTTGAATCCCAAACACATAGTCAGGCAGAGTGAAGTGACAATATCTTATCTGGGCAGGCTTTATTACTGTCCTCTCACTTTCAGAAGGACAATTAATATTATGTCTATGCAGCACCTAGACTCATGCAACTGTTAGCAGGCAAATTTACACTTTTTACACTAACCTGGAGGTGGTGGAGCACTCTCTGTTTCAGTCTCTGAAAAATGAGGGAAGAAGACAGAATTGAGCTTCAAGTAAATGCAGACATTTTTCACACATTTGGTATATGCTTGTAGAGTTTGGATTAACAATATTTTAATACAGTTTTTTCTTTTTTTTTTACTTTTACACATGCAACATGTGGTATTTTCAGAGTTACATACACAAAGGCCTAAAGCTTATGTCGTGTGACACAAAGGTACTGAACTGATTCAATCTGGAGAGATAAAATACTCTTAGAATCACAGAAAAATTTAGGTTGGATAAGATATTTGAGTCCAACCATTAACCTTGGACACTGACAAATCCTCCGTATCCCTAAGCATCACATCTACACATTTGTAATGTGTCCAGAGGTGGTGATTCATACACTTCCCCAGGCAGACTCTTCCAGTGCTTGACAACCTTTACCTAATATCCAGTGTAAATGTCCTCTGGCACAACCTGGAGCCATTTCCTTTAGTTGAATTGCTTGTTGGGGAAAGAGATCAACCTCTACCTTGCCACAGCCTCCTTTCAGATACTTGTAGTGAGTGATAAGGTCTCTCCTGGCATGCAGGTCATCTACCTGCATGTATTCATATTAATTGATATAGTACATTTTGAGACCTTATGGCAATCCCAGTTCAGGACAGTCCTGGTCTATCCTGGAATCCCATCTGAATTCCAAGTTTGCTTTTAATTTTTTACATCCATTGGTTTTGAACATAAGTGTATAACTTGACACATGGACATGTTTTTATCTGATGATATCCTACATTTAAGCTGACTTTCCATCAACTGGAATATAATCTGATATGACTTTAATTGGAAAGTCTAGTGGATCCACTGACTTAGAATCAGACACAGGGAATCAAGAAGCCTTTTTCTCCTTTTAACCACACCATTACATCCAGAGTTCAGTACTGAGTTCAAGCAAAAAAGGAAAAAAAATCATGTTTCCTGTTCTTCATAGAACCTACAGTTTGTTTATTCTTTCTTTCAATTATATGTATTTTTTTCATTACTAATAACTTCCCTTTCAGACACGTGATTCAGAAACTAGTCTTTTTATCCTATTTAAATGTTACCTTTTGTAATGACAAATTCTCCAATCTAACAACATAAGAACAAATTAACTAGATAAAAATTACTTTTAAAATGTTAAAGGAAGCTGATTTTCAACCTAATAAAGCCTTAGGACTCCAGATTGGATGAAAACATTAATATTTATTGGAGGTAGCATGTTTACCTGTAGTTCAACTACTTGCCACAAGCAAAGATCTAAAAGGCTGAAATCCTTAACTGTAACAGTAGATGGCTTTAACTAATCTTTGTCATGTTTTGGCTGCTACCCTTTGAGACTCCACCTCGGGTCATGTGTGGGAAATAAAGTTTCAATTTCTGTCACACAGAAATGCTGGTAAGGCTAATCCTTTGCACTCTGGTCTAAATATAACTAAAACATACTTCTTGTTCTTAATAAATCCATTTAATGTTTTAAAAGGAGGAATACTTCTGGTACAAATGTAATTTTAAGCTGAGTGTGTGAATTTTATATGGTTTAGGAAATTCCAGCCATGTATGTGGATGGAGTAGAAAATCTTGGTAGATTTTTTGCTGCAGAGGAAGAGCTCTGGTCATGAAACCCATCATACATAATAGAGGTTGAAAATACAGGCTACACAGAGCCTGATAATAATAAAATAGCTTTACTTAATTTCATAGGATTATTTTTTTCTGGTATAAATTAATGTACCAAATTTTGCTTTATAGACTTGGTAAGTATGAACATTTTTCATGTTAAAATTGCACCACAAAAACATGTCTTGGAACTTATCCCCTTTTATTACCGTGACATTTTTTACTGCCTCCACTAAGAATAAAATAACATCTCTGTGGCATAGAAGCAGATTTCTTCTATGAAAAAGGAATAGCAGAAAATTGACTGTATAGTTTTGAAATGGAATAGCTAGGAACAGGGAGTCCTGTTACAAATGCTGAATTAAAAAATTCTCATTGATTCACAAGCAAGAGCCTCAAATTTATAAACAGAAGCTCACCTAACTTAGCACTTTTCAGGTTTTGAGGTAAAGTTCATGAGCCTTTTGAGGGAATTATCTTTTGTTTTTTTCTTGTATTTTGAAAGGTATTTCATAGCTTCATCACCTAGAAGTGTGGTCAGAAATCACACATCTTTCCATCTCTTACCTAGCACTGGGCACAAATGTTTGCAGCACAAAGCAATCCCGAAACACTATGATTACAGTCTAAACTTCGTCTCATACATGCAGACCTACAAGGAGATGTTCAAAACCTGAGCCATGTCATGGACATCCTACTGTACTAGATGCTGTTCCTCACAGGAAGCTTGAACTAGATGATCACCATGGGTCCTTTCCAATCAGGTATTCTGCAGTTCTGTGGTGGGATAATGACCAAAGCCAGATGAAGAAATTAGGGGTTTCTCTTTCCTAAACTGCAATTTAAGGTTGTTTGGACAATTGGTAGGAAAACTGAGGCAAGAACTTAGCTCGGGGAGAGACCTGAGGTATGATACGTGAGGAAAAAAGGAAAGGGGAGAGTTCCAGGCACTGGGGGTGGCAGAGGCATGGGAGATACTTCAACATAATCTTTTGGCCATGTACAACCCCTTTCATGGTCATGCTTGGCTTACAGTTCCATTCCTGAGAACAGCCAGGAAAAAACCCATTAATAGAACCGAGCAGTTTCCACCTCCCCAAAGAATGATAGCCCTCTCTGGCTGACCTCTGCAACAGGCTTGTCAGCCAGGAAAGGGCTCTGTGTGCTCTAACAGCAGCTTATGGCTGTGCTCCTTCCCTAGGAGACATGCTCACTGGGGTCCCCAGATGCCATTCCTGACAGCCCCATTGCCTAATATAGTGCTCTGTTGAGGCAATCTGAGGGGGGGCTGGCAGGGTGGAGAAAGTGTTGCCTCCAGCATGCACACCTCAGCCCCTTGGGAGAATAAGTCTTCTTCATGAGGTTGTAGCAGGGCCTCTTGAGCTACAGTGGGAAACAGCTGATGATGGTCCAATTACTTCTAGATCAGTATGATTGTATCAACTCTGCCTTCTGCTAAGCCACTGAAGTTAATTTCTGCCTCATGGTTTCTAAGACAAAAAGAAAATGGTGCCTACTTTGCAGTTCTTTATTTAAAAAAACAAGAATGTTGTATTTCAGTGGGTTATGTCCTGCTAAATGCAGACCTTTGGGTAATTCAGTGGTTGTGAAACTTAGGATGCAGCTGACTATATATATAGAATTCTACAGCAAGAGAAGGAATTCATTTAGCAGTCTTTCCTATTCAGAAAGGATAGTAAGAAGTGTTTGGCAAATAAAGTGCAACTGTCACTTAGGTAATAACTCCAGAAATGCTTTTGTGCCTCAGCCATGTCATGAGATGCATTCAGGATTCAGTTTGATATAGGATATGAGCACTTAAAGCTGAGACATTTTTATTTGTGATTTATAATTATACATGCACACACACACACTCTTGAAAACCAGCAGGATATGCAACTTGACCCATTACAAACAATTTTCCATTGCTGTTTCACATTTACTATGATCAATTCTTCAGATGGACTAAGACTTAAAAATCTCTTGCTATGCATATAGAGAAGTAAGCTTTAAAAAGTCACATGAGATTACCCACATGCTAAAAATATGTTTAAGAACTATGTTAAATTGAGGATATCATTATTAAAAACTCCAGTTTAGATATGGCTGCACTGACATCTGACCTGCAACAACCACAAAAAAACTTTGGCAGGCACCTGGTGAGGTGCTTGCATGTGGTGGCTAGTTTCAACAGCTCTAAATTCTCACTTCCACTGGCTTCTGTGACAGCAGCAGGCATAGAAGCTTCCTGACATCATATATATTAATTTTCAAATGGGAGTGTAAACACAAAGAGACCTGCTGACACTTCTGAAACAGTCTCCAGGTCTTACACTGTGCTGGGAGCAAGGTATTCTGGAGCCTTACATTTCAGATCATTTGAGAGCTCCAGGTTGTCAGTAAGCACACCGGGAAACAGGTCTTGCTTCTGGATGTGTAACCCTTACCATCTTGCTACTCTGTACTCATGACCAGGTTTGTTTTGGGTAGGCTTAGGATACTGGAAAATGAACAGCGAAGGGTTATTTGTTTGTTTGCTTTTCTTTCCCTTAGGTGAAGGAAATGACCTTGAGCATTAAATCAGGACTTGCACAGGGTCTAATGATAGAATTTCTCCATCACCGGGCTGGAACATTCACAAGAGGAAGGAGGAAAGTCTCCTACACTCATTTCACTGCAGTTAGATCTAGATTGGTTACATCACAGCAAAAACTTTGGACTGAACTGCCAAGGGATTCAGGATGTCACCCAGTCTGACCAGAGAGCTTACTCCAATTTACCTGAAAGGGAAACTCCAGCTGCATCATCATGGATACAGGTATGTTATCATGTTCAAGTGAATTTCATATGTCAGAGAGCACAAGAGTGGTCATTTCATGCTTTGTGTCACAAAGTCCTGTCAACTTCTGTCAGCTTTAAGTAGGTGGATTAAGCTTGTGGGCATAGCCTCAAGGGATCAGACAAATATAACTATTACGTAGGCATTCCTAAAGTGCTGACTCTGCTAGTCAAACAAAAATAGAAAAAAATGCTGCTTTGAGGAGAGAGCATGGCTCACCCCAGCCCTTTTGCAGTTGTCATCCATAGGGATTGTCCCCTGTGAGCACTACCTGTAAGACTCAAGAGCTGATATCGTGGTACATGGCTTTCTCCTGGGGTAGAAGCTCCACTGAAATAGGTGGGCAGGAAAGGACAAAGGATGTGGAGCAGTTGCTTGGCAGGCAAGCAGAGAAATATCATCAGAGAAACATAGTAAAGCTTGTTCCTCAGTATTACTTAAACTCCCTGCCAAAAAAGAGTGCTCTGAAGAAGAAAAATGGCTCAACATGGTTTGACGATTTCTAACAGGTTCTTTCCCACAAGCCAGCATACAGAGTCAAAGCAGCATCAGTGATATGATTGAAAGCCATGACCTCATCTTTTAGAAGACAGGAACCTGATCAACAAACTATAGAGATTACCTCAGCATGATGAGCATTTCATTGAGAAACAATATAGTTGTCAGACCCCAGATTAAGTAAACTGGTAAATCAGAGGGCTTGATTCAAAGTCATTTGTAATCAATAAATGCTCTCTTAAAGCCCACATTTGGACTTCAATTGAAGCAAATGCTATTTTTATCAATAAAGAGTGAGGTGCTCAGCATTTTGCAGGACCTGAGCCCAGTCATGCAGACAGGGTCTGCCTGCTACTTCATGAGGCTCAATTGTCTTCTGAGAGATAATTTGATTTGTGTGTAACTTATCCAGACAGTTCCCAGCCTGAATGAGTAAGAACTGCTCTAAATAATTCCCTTTGTAAGGGATATTAGGATCTGATCTAACCTTCTTATGATAAATTCAGAATGTTCTCCAACTTAAGGAATGAAAATAGGTATGAACAATTGTAAAAAAAAAAGTCTAGTAAAATTGAATTCTGTAGAACTGGTTAGACAGCAAAGAGCAGTTCATGGATCCACTTGAGCAGCTGTAGTGTAATTGATGACTCCTGATTTTATCTTCATTGCCATCCATAATTATGGAAGTACATAAAGCAAACATTGCTTCTTCAGTCTTTGTTTTCCTTTCAGTTGCCATTTTCCTAAAGCAATGCTATTAAATTTAATCATGTGTAAGCTTCCACATCTTTCTCTTATGCAAAATTTGCTTTCATACAGGAAATTATAGAAAGCACTGTAACCTTGATCTTGAACAGATTTAATTTCTTTAATAAAATGTATGTTTGTGTATATATATTCTCTGACATATTGGCAAGTAGATGGTCCAGTAAAGAGATCCATCACCAACGCATTAAACCCTTCCCATATTTAATTTCTGATAGGTAGAGGGCAATCATCATCAATCAGCACCCTCATCGGATGGTGCAAGACTTCCTTGGCAGTCTTGGCATTGCAACTGGGAGCTAGAAGGTTGCCAAGAGTTCACAGTATTTAAAATAGATAAATAAAGCTAAAGTTGGTGACATTCATCTAGTTATCAAGTTCCCATCCACTCTTTTTTTTTAAACTACTGAGTCCACAAGACATGAAGACAGAGTAATGAAATTTCACTTGTGTTTTCATTGTATCTTTATATATCAAAGAAGTTAATCTATGAAAGTTAGTTAGAGCACTTGTACTTACAAGAGAGAGGACTATTCATGTTTGCATCTCACAGATCACAGGCTGGCAATAGACTAAAATTTGGGGGCCACACTTTGTTGAAATTTTCTAACTCAATATTTTGCCACTGAACTTCTTACGATTGCATTTTTCTGACATATTCTGTCATCTAATTTTTTTTTAATCTTCCAAAACTGAGATTTTTTTTTATGCTATCTGTCCTTCAAAATCATGTTGATGAAGTTATACCCTTTGTAATAAGATTTTGCTTTAATGTGTTACAGTGTTTTGTTTTGTTACACACACGAAGTGACTTGTGCTGACAAGCTTGTTAATTTTGCTATTGTAACTGCACCTTCATGAAAAAGTTTTGTCAGCACAGCTGTATCTGCAAAGCCACTGAAAAATTCTCCAGGCCTGAGTCTGTCTGTGGCTATATTGATTTGTCTTTTATGCCACATCTTGCTGAGGAAGGTTTTATTTCCGTGCTTGGAACTGAAAGCACATTATTTCAAACTATCACTACAAAGCTTATTGTACAGTGAGATGTATGCAATCCCAAATATCACTGAAAAAATAGTTAGTTTTAATTTTCTCCACACTATTTGCACAGTGAAAAATGTGGAAGCACTACAAATGGTAGCCCATCAATAGTTTACAACTTTTCTGTATTATGGTTGTGTCTCAGTTTATATACAATTTAATGCATGCTGGAAAAGATTTCTTTCTCCTATATTCCTCACCTCCCTCTTCTCACTTATCTGAGCCATTCTTTAATGTTGTTTCACATGATGTACTACATGGCTCCTGTTAAACTTGAGAAGCTGAAAACTGACTACTTAGATATTGCCAGCCAGACAGGTGCTTATGTCTAAGGGAGAGAAGCAGTGCTCCTATCTGTACTTCATAAAACCAAGAGTAAAATCATCCTGAAATATCTTAAGTGGTCTTCTCCACTGCCTAGATTTACTTCTTCAGTTTCTTACTTTTGAAAGCCCTAGTTCTTCTTAGTCTCAGCAGTGAGCACAGATTTTGTCTCATGCTGTATTTAAGAAGAGCTTGAAGGGTTGTGGAAGCTCCACAGAGTCACTCCTGCTACACTGTACTTCAGCTGCGAGTATTCACTCACTCTGCCGTTATAGAGCATGTTAAAAAGATCCCACTGAGATCCCACTGTCCTCCTAAGCCTGAGGATCTCTATGATACTTCCCAATGACCCATAAGAGGCGCTGCTGGCTAACAGGACTGTCCTCGTGTCCCCTATTTGCTCAGGTACGACTGATTTCCAGAGTGAGGATCAGACCATGGCAGGTCTGATCTCTGTTTTTAGGTGAAAAATTAGTGATCTGACACATAGGTCGAAATTCAGCGGTCTGTATCTCACTATTGCAGGCACGAAAGACGTGCAGCTATAGAGAACCAAGTTTTGTTAGCTCAAATTTTCAGGAGGCTCGTTTGCATAATTCTTGGATCTTCTCTGCATAAACACAAAATACATGAACAGAGAATATTTTTGATTTTTTTAGGTTTGTCTAATGTTGCCACACATTTTTAATGTGTTAAATTGCCTGTAAAATAATAATTTTTTGACAGCAGGTGCTGATGAGAAATCAAACTCACAAAATGTCTCAGAGCCCAGCCAAGTGAAATTCATGTTTTAAATCACCCACATGAAATGAATCTTTGTTATGTATTTACAGAAACCAATTAATTCACTCATCAGAAAGGTTTGATCCTAAAGAAGTATGAAATAGGTAGCCTTTATTCTCAGCTTCCTATCTTCCCTTGCAGTAGCTTCTTGATCATGTCACTCTGGAAGGAAATGTTTTAATTTATTTCAAGAGATTCTATAGGGAAAATTGAAAGAAAAAGATAGAATGGTATTTTACTAGATATTTCAGTACACTGAGTAATGCCAACTTTCTTTCTGCAACCTGCAAAACTTCACAGAGTGGACCAAGTTATTGGCTAAAACCTCAGGAAAGCAAAGAACTGCTGCTCAGGAATGACAGTAATTTATTCCTTGTATTTAACAATATATTTTCAAGGACAGTTGCACTTCTATTTATAGGATAAAAGTCAGCAATAAAGCTGAAAGGGCAGTTATTTCAAGAGCTGAGTGCTTAACCAGTGAAGAACTTCCTTTCAGATTGTCCTGATAATTGTCCAAACCAGCTCAGGAAGCATTTTCCCATTTTAGAAAAGTGTCTTCACTCTTGCTCAGTCCAAATCACAACGCTGGTGTTTTGCTCAACTGTCCTGAAATATTTCACTCTGAAACAAGGAGACTGATTGCAATATTGTTTTATGGAAATCACATTATGGACCCAATGCTCTGAGTAACTGGAGTGAGTTCCACAGAGGAATTAAGTCTCCTGTCTCCTTAAGTCTCAGAGTTAGAACTGTGTGTGCAGAGAGTGGGAAATAATCCCCATTTAGAGAGCTTGACTCTTGGAGAAGATGAGGGAATTGGCATAAAGATGTGATGATGTGAATTCATGCAACCTGCCATGTCAGCAAATGACAAGGAAGCATTTGAAAGGTGCTCATAGTTTTCATTATAACCAAATTTCAAGATCAAACATCTCAACAATTTAATAGGAAAATCTTCACATATTCCCATTTCTCACTTTTTGAAATGTCAGCTTTTTTTTGAGGGCAAAACCAAACGTGAAAATGTTATTATTTCCCCCAGAGTGAGTCTCTTGGCTTCTTATTGCCCTTTGTCAAAGCAGTGTGTCCTACAGCTGTGTGTAACCACTGTCATGACAGTGTCCAAATACCAAATAAGAAAAGCATTTGCTGTAAGCCAGTTTGACAGTGGATGACAGATAAGCTGATGCTGTGATCTTTTTGAGAGGGAATAGTCTTCTCAGACTTCTCTCAGATAAGAGCACTCTCCTGTCATCTTCATTTCAGTACTCATCCTCCTCTTGAGAGGCAATGCCTTACAGAATGGGATTGCAACAAGGAGCACTGACACAAGGCTGTTAGGTGATTAGAGGTCAAGTAACTAACAACTAGTAATCTAGTAGTTATGTCAATGTGAATATTTTACCTAATGTTAATTTTCAGTCACTAGGCTTGAGGAAAATAACTCACTCAAGATGATAAAGCAGGGTAGTAGCATCCACTTTTGTGGTTTACTATGAGTGACTCTTATTGATGAGCTACAAAATTCAAGGTGTGAGTGCTGATGTCCCAGAAGAATGAAAAAAATGCGAACATAACTGAAAATACAGGTAAACTTCGCACCCTATTGCTAATACCAAACTTTGGGAGAGAAAGGACCTTTTCTGCAGGTAAAAATTTAGGAGATATAAGGCCCAAGGAACATACAGCACCAGGCAAACCTTTGTTGAACCATGCTATTTAAGTTTGTCAAAGTCACATGTGTTCCTTTGTGGGTGTTAAGCATAGAAAACTGCTTACATCCTTCTGTGTTACTACTGTGTTAATACATTTTCTTCCTCTCAGTCTTGTTCTGCAGGAATGAAGATAACTGTGAGAATTACAAGATTTCACTTCAAAAAAAAGTCACTTAACTGTGCCTTCAGGGAGAAGTGTGTGTTTGCAGACTGATTGTGAGTGTTTGTTTCAGTAGGTGAGCTCTTACAAAGCATGACAGCAAAATGCATTTGAGATGCTGCTGTGAACAATACTCTCAGCTCACTCGAGTGAACTTTCCCTCAGCTAAAAACGTCATTGGAGAAGAGATAAACCTTCATTGCAAAACATGGAAATTCAAAACAAGGGCAAAGAAAAAGGGGCAGAGGACAGAGGTCAGATTTCCCCTTTAAAAATAGGGCTAGGGAAAGCTTAGATGAAAGATTAGTAAGGCTGGAGGGAATGCCATGGAAAAAATGTCATCAGGCATCTGACCCTCTGTGCCTTCACTGAAGTCTGCATCTGTGGAGGAGTGGCAGCCAGAGCCTCCATTGGTATTACAGCTCCTCTTTGGGTCTAAAATAAGGGTTTTGCCCTAGTTACTGTGTTCTTATAAAAATGGAAGACACCCAGTGTGCTACAGTGTGTCTATCACAGCATGAGACCCAGAAGCTATTAGTCAAAGAATTACTACATCTGCGTGTTATTTCTTGTTCCTAGGTATCTTCAGCCACAGACACATCACCAGGGATAAGCATTTTCCATAATTTTTACTAGAAAGAATGCTTTAGTGGTACTGGAAACTGCAAAAAAGGGCAGAGGTGCAATGCTGTGTGCAGGTGGTTTGAAATGTTATTTTCTTTCCAGGTCAGAGAATAGTGAAAGGCCCTATCACACTGGCTAAATCTGATATGTTTAAAGGATCCCAATATTTCCATAGTGGCAATGCCTAAAAGGAGGTTTTTTTCTTTCCAGAACATTTGGAACTGGTGCCAGGGTCCATAATTTGTGCATTTCTCTTGCTCAGAAAATATCTGATGGCAGATAATAGTGAAAATCAACACAAAAATAACCCAAGGTTACTGAAGAACTGCTCATGAACTACATCAGTGTTCTTTCTAGTCCACTACCACATTGAAGTAGTCAAGTATCAAGGAGCAAGATCTAGCTCATCAACTGAAACAGTATGTTTTTTCATTTGGGGTCTCTCACAGTTTTAGCTACATCTGTATTTGGTTGAAATTCATCACAGCTTCAGGGCTGTGAGAGAAGAAAAAAGTTGGAACAGGTTTTCGGACTGGGTTTGCATGAGCAAAGCATGGCTTTGTTAAGGAAAAAAAAGTAACAGTTTCACATGGTCTTTTTTGAGTTGCTTTTCCCCTGCTCCTACCTAATTTATCCACTCAAGTCAGTTCAAGAAGAAGTAAGCAAATGTCTCTGGAATTTGTATTTATGCACACAGAGTTAAGATTTATAAAAAGAAGTCTGTATGAAAAGGGAAACTGTGTCTGTGTATGACTGCAACTTACTCTTGGCATTTAGGACCCAAATTAGGAAGGTATTTTGAGCCTGCAAAGTTGCAATGAGTGCATATTTTAATACAGATCCCTCTCAGGAAACATTATGGTGCTACTGAGCAACCCTTTCAGATGCTCACTAGAATCACCATTTGATCCCACAGAGAATTAAATTAGAATGGAGCATTTTTGTAATAATCACTCGATCAAAATAACTTGCTGGAGCCATCACATATAAGGACAGCTGCCCTAAGAAGTAGATCACATGCTATTTTCACTTGGTAATAGGGTCAGGGGATAGCAAATTATGTAAGAAGTATTTCCTAATCTCCAGGGAAGGGAGAGCAATAACTCTTGAACTTATTCCACTGCCACAAGATGCAGCAGGACTCCCTTCTTGCTGAAGTGTCTGTACACTTTTGGGAACATGAGAATGGGACACAGCAGGGCTCTAATCTGTGGAATGAGTCACCCAGCCGTGCACCCACGTCCTAATGCTCAGTTCTCTGCTCTGCATGGAAGTCACATGAACTGAGTGACTTGCAGGTTATTGTCAGTATGAAGGTCTTTCCTGGAACAAACAACTTTACTCCAAGGCAGAGCGTGGAACAGTTTTTAGGATGGCGATTTTTTTCTGGATTTTTGCAACATGAATGACTTTCTGTTCACTGAATTTTCAACAGTGCTCTGGGAGGTCTAATATCCTAAATTAACCCACATCTAGCACCACCAAAGAGCAGAGCATGCAGCATCTCTCACTGTTTTGACATCTAACACCACTGTGGTTAGCTGTAGCAAAGACCACAGTTTATTTTGGCTCTTTGAGCTGAAAATGTACGTGGAGTCACTTGACCAAGCAGTAGAGGATTGTGGGTGAGACTGATCTTGAGAAGAGGCAACTCTAAGTACCATGAATTTGAGACATTCTGCATCACTTTGCCTAGATCCCACTGACTGCCCTGCAGAGATGCTTCTGTCTATACCAATATAGGTATTAGTGGAGGGAAGCCAGTGAGAAACCACTCTCTTTTGTGAATGCTGCATTTTTTTGAGGTCTCTGAGCAGAAAGCTGTCTTGAGTCTGTGGTACCTTTCTTTCTGTCCTTACAGCATCTCAGGAAGTGATGAAGATTGAATGAAACCTATAAAAAAAAATGATTGCTAGAATGGCTTCCCAGGAGTTATCATCCTGTTGGACACAGAACTGAATTTTGACTCTCATTCACTCTCTTCTACAAGCATCTTAATCTTGGCTGAACCACCTGCTAGCTCAGTGAACTCTAGGAACTAAATCTGCACCTGATAAATTAGAGAGGGAATTCCAGAAAGACAAATTAATGGGGATTACTAGATCTACATGGTTTTTGTTGAACAGATTGTGGAATATTCATGAATGCTCCATTATTTAACATGAAAGTGCTTGTTACTCATCGCTGCAAATGTCCTGATGTAAATAGTCTTTCCTAAAGCTGACGGAGGAAGTGAGAGTAAGTTAGAGCAGAAAGGAAGAAGAGGAATTAACACTGATTTGTACAGAAATGTTACTTTCTCTTTCCTCTGATTGATGCAAAAAAAGAAACTGAAATTAATTGGTGCACTCAGTTTAGCCATGAAATAAAACATATTGACTGCTTACAAAACCTGAAGCAAGTAAAAACAGTTGAATCTCCCACATAAAAAAATGGCAGTAGCACATGGATTCTTTGTTTATTTTAATCAGAGGACCCAGCAGATCACAGAGCACTCTTCTCAAAGGAATCTGAGTCAAATATAATTCCTCATTTACTGGGGGAGAGGATCCAAATATCACATGAAAAAAATGTTAGAGGGTGACTCACTCCTTGTCTTATTGAGCTATCCATTGCAGAAAACCCCTGAAAACTAATAGAACAAATTATGCAGAAGAACTCTGCAATGCTCAGACTAAAAGAAGACACATAAATGTGTCTATGATTTGAGCTAGAAGTCCAAACTACTTTTATAATCAATAGAGTTACATTTTTATTGACTGTAAAATCTGCTTATGGCTCAATAAGTTCTCTTAAACATAAGCGATAAATGACATCCAGCTGGAAACCACAAGGGTTCTACTTTAGGGTGATGCAGATCTCTCGTAGGATCCTGAGTCATGTCTGCCAGCCCAGAATGTGTATTCTGGGTATCCTATAGCATCTCATATGGCAGTCAGCACCTATGTTTAGGCAAGTGCTTGCTGGTCAGCTGAGCAGCTCCACTGACTGTAAAGACCTGCTGTTCATGACTCCAGTGGGAGCAGGAACACCCAGTTCACTTGCACACACATCCACTTGGGTATCTGGTTCCTAAGCCAGAGATCAATCTTTTTATGGTTGTGAACTTATCAATGTTTTGAGTGATCTAATATGAATATTTGTGTCAGATCAGTCCTCTCTTCCTGAAATGAAAACATCAGCAATTCCTCAAAGCAAAAGTAAAAAAAATCTTCTTGAAGAAGACATAAAGCCCATCAAATTGCCCTAGTGAGTGATGCAAAGATGCCTTCAAGTATTTGTTTCCTAACAGCAGTAAAAAAGAAAGTCCTTTTTCGAGTCTTCAGTTTGTGATGAGAGCAAGGAGAGAGAGATATGGATAGGAGGAGGAGGGGCTGTTTCCCAGTCTCACAATTCCTCAGACTGAAGAGACAAAGAAGTTTGCAGTGGGACTGGGAAAACTCTAATTACAGCTGAAGATAATCCTTTATTTTACTGATTTTGACATTTAGTGCAAAAGCCACATCAGTTTCTGGATGAGAACAATGTTTTTTGCCCTCATTCTAGACCAATTATTAAACTAGGACCTCTAACTTAGTAAAAATTTAGTATTTGGCCCTATCCCAAGGGAAATTTCCTCAGCTAATTTATAATCAAATTTGGTTAGCTTTTCCAGTTCAAGAGCCCTCTGGGCATTCCCCCATGAAATATGAAATGTGTTGTTCTGCAAGCTTTTCAAGGACAACCAATTTATGTGGCAGTTACTAATGTTCTGACAACTGAAATTTCCCCACATCTATCTGCCACTTTTTTGTTACATGACCACAGGCCTTCTCATCTTTTTGATACATCTCTGAAATTAATATGAAGAAACTCATCCAGTTTTTCATGCAACAGAAGGGTACTGTGGCATTTTAATTATTTATTTTTTTTAAAGCTCTCTCAAAGTGATATATTTAGGAGGTATGAGAGGAAAGAACTGGGCAGTCCTTTATTTATCTTCCTAACAGGTGCAGCATAGGGAGGCACAAAGGCAGCAATTGCTAATTTCAGTTCTGCCAAGTACAAAGCACCCTTTGGTCTGCTGGAAGGCTTGTTTGCTGATTTTCTCCTGTTTTACCGTGACAATTCTGAATCTTTTTCCTGTGCATAATCTTCTATTTTTGAGCAAGGTGGACAAGCTTTTCAACTCAAGGAAGAACAACAGGAAGCCAGATCAGTCTTAGCATTAAAATTAAATCCATGTATTGTATAAGAAATAAAAATCAGCGTAGGTCCTTCTGTTTACACCATAATAGGAAAACATAAAAATTCCAAAATAAATCAAGAATAAATCAAGTCTAGGTTGGTTTTTTTTCTGTTTTTTGTTTGTTTGTTTGTTTTTTTGTCTTTGTTGTTGGGTTTTTTTGTCTATTTTGGGGTTTTTTGTTTGTTTTAATTTTGTTTGGTTGGTTGGTTTTTGTTTTTGGGGGTTTTGTTAGTTTGTTTTGGGGATTTTTTTGTTTGTTTGGGGGTTTTTTGCCAGTGTGGGGATTATTTTTTTTTAGTCCAATTAAAAAAGTAGGAGCAGTGGAGGCAGAAGGTCAAAGAATAAATCTGAGATGCTCTCCAGTATATGAGAAGGAAGTATGGGAGCAACACTTAGAAATTAGCAGTGGGAGGGTAAAGGCAGTCTAAGAACAACTCCATTTCCAGTGTGCAACAAGATCTGTGCAGGAGGACACGGCTCTGTAGGGTTTGGGATGGGAGCAGGGCCCACCCTGATGGATCTAATTACAACAGATAGGCGTAAGTTTGCTTTCCATTTGTGAGGGCTTTAAATTTATTAGCCAGAGGTGATGAAGAGAAACTTTCTAAAGAACTGAGAGGGAAAATGAGATAAGGGGTTAGGGTTTCCTCCTTCCCTTATCCACCAAGACTCATTTACCTGTGACTTCTGTAAATGACCTGGCTGTGAGTGTGATTTGGCTTCGAAACTGAAGGTAATTAGAAGTAATGGGAATGCAGTCAGCCCTGCAGAACGGCAAAGATGATAGCAGAAGATGGATGTCTGTATGCTCCTTTTTTTCCTCACTAAGTGACAGCAGCTGCACTACCCAGTCTGGTGCCACAATCAAATGATTATACAGGCCCAATTTTCTGCATGGAAAGCAGAAAGCAATGGTACATGGTGTTCACATGCTGAGTTCTTGCATTTTCAGGAAGAGTTTCCACCATTAATGCTGATTTTGACACAAGGCAAATTCATACACTGAAGAAGGATTTCCACTTCACTTCTTTTCCACCTCTGAAAAATCATCTAGCCTTGACAATATGATTCTTAAAAGAAGTTTTACTTTAATTTCTAGCCAGCCTTGGGAATGCTGCTCTGCATGTCTACTTACATGAACTTTATGACCATCTATCACAAAACATTATTGACAATGGCTGTTATCTTGATACACTAGACTATGATATTGATTTAAATGTTATAAACAGTAATGTGAATATTATTATAGAACAATAATGCAACAAAACAAAACCAGTCATGTTTAAAAGCTAACAGAGCTGCAGGCTGCTTTAACTGGACTTCTTCAGAGAGAGCAATGTCACCTTATCTCCAAAGGTATCTCTGTAGATAAATCTGGTTAGCTTTTTATAGAAATGGATTAATGTTTTGGAGATTGTCCCTCTGGCAGTCAATACATGCACATGATTTTCTGAACAACTATGCTGTTTATAAATTGAAAAAAGGTTTATAAGCACTGTATAAATCAGACAGACTGATATTTAATTCTGATTCCTTGCCAATATAGGGATGCTCCAGGCAATACTCCAGCAGAGCTTGCAAACTCATAGAAAATGAAGCTGACAGACATTTAAATGCTAAAATTTGGAATGGTTACTTAACTTATGGCCATGAATTATTTCCTAGACTGGGGAGAGTAAATAAGGCAAATTTACAGAGCTGCCTACCAGGGATTGACTTGCACCTGTCCCTGTGGGATGATGCCCACAAATAGTTTGAAACCTTTGCTCTTGAGAGACTTGGCACTCTACAAAAGCATGTTCAAATGCTATGGCCTATGACAGTTTAAGAGGGCATCTAATTAATGAGCAGCTCTTATTATGAATATTGGTTAAAGGAAAGGGGAGGAGAGGAAAGATCCACTGAGTGATTAGAGTAAATTACAGGAAGCAATTATATGAGAGTTATTTCATTAGTCATCAGGAAAACTAAAGGTTGTTAAATTTAAATGCACTGTTTAAGGTCTTCAGCACCAAGTCCTACCCTAGTCATCCACTAGTTAAATAATGTATGTAGTCTTTGCCTTGTGAATATGAAATTTTGAGCAGGCCAAGAAAAAACTATCTTACAATGATTTGACTACATCCTTCAAGGAAGCCATAGCTAATGTAATATAAAGGACTTAGACTTTTTAGGAGAACAATAAAGGCTTTTAAATCATTAGTTGTGGAAATCTGTTTCTACAGTGACAAATTCCATCAGGCTAAAGTGCTCCAGCAACCTTCTATAAGCTGAGTGGTGTGTTTAATTTGGTGATCCTATTTGTTAAGAGCACATTGTGAGGCTACACTCTCACCAAGTCAGGCAATTTCTCACTTGGGTAATCTAATAATCTTAAAATAGCTCAAAGAACATTTGGCCTGAAAAAATAGCCTGGGAGCTCCCTACAGCACTGCCTCTGAGAAATCTATCTGTGTAGTTCAGAGATTTAAAGGATAACAAAAAATACAAAGCTGAGATTGTCTTAAGTGTTGCTCAGTTTGTGATTTCTCAGCTGTGTCCTGTTTTTAGCTGTCAGGATGTATGGGATGGTCATGTTAAAATACTGCTTAGGTGCCCGGGTGATGCAGAGGCCTCAAGTCTCTATTTTTTCTCTGTTTTCTATTTTAGTCCATCAATATATTCACCAGAGTTTTCTCACAGAGGTCTTACAATACTACCTTACAGATGCAGTCAATCCAAGTCTCACCTTCATTAATTATTCCGTTCAATCCTTTATGCCTTGGAAATTACCTTGAGAACAGGCATTTGACAGACAGGTGAAGTTCTAAATTCTTTCTAATAGATCTAGTACCAATAAAAGCAGTGGTATTGTACTATCATTGGTACCTAACTCCTGCCACTAACATAGTAAATACTTGTATTTATTGTACAGGTGCTACCACTGGCTCATACGAGTTCTTTATCAATGAAAAAAACTTAGGAAGCAGTTACTGCCTTAAGAACAATAAGATAAACCTGTTATGACCCACAAGACAGAAATCATTAGTTTAGGTTTCAGAAGCAGAATTAAAGGCAGTGATACTGGCCCATTTTTTTGTGCTACTATAAAGTTCATAGCAAAGAAACTGAGTATGGAGTCAGCTGGCAAAATACAGAATTGCCTATTGGAGGTTTTTTGCTGTCTGCAAATACGCTGGATGCAATGAGGACTTCTACAGAGCTCATTACTACTTGTGTACTTTGGCTTTATCAGGACACAAGGCTTCAATATTTTCTATGCTCCTGAATATTGACTTATCAAAAATCACATTTGTGTAACATTGTTCCAACTTACTAAACTTGTTTTGTAACACAGCCATGGAGCTGCATCTGCAATCACTATATTTAAGGACATATTTGAAAAAATCTGGTCTTAAATGGAATAATAACATTTAGAAGCACAAGTTTTCTCCAAAGCATGCATTTTTAACAGTGCAGAAATATTTTAAGTTGTTTTTCTTTTACATTTGTCAGCCACAGAATGCATCCAGATTAAACTCTGTAATATCCAGTCAAATAACAGATCAAATAAAAAGGACACTTAATACATGTGTAAATTATTTGAATTACAAATAAGACACTCTAGAAGGGACTTGGCTCTAGGTTTGATATAGAGGATTAGGCTCTCATATTAATACGTGCACTTGGTGTGGCTATTTTCAGAAGGATACTTCATCCATCATTGTCCTCGAGCACTAAGAAGGGCCAGTAAGTAAAATGATCTGATTGATCTGTCAACACTGCTTTCTTAAGACTCAGTTCTGAAAAAAAGTTTAATTTTCATATGCCCCCCCAACCCAACAAGATGCTGAAACTGTCCAGTGCCACTGACAGCGGCTCTGCTCATCTTCCACAAAAACCCAAAAGGATTTCCAAAAGACTTTTAAAATAAAGCTATTTCTATCAAAAGATAACAAATGTACTTGTTCAAGCTACACACATGAACCCATCAGTTCTGAGAGATCTGAAAGTGCTATTTAATGACTTCCATACTTCCAGTGAGGTCATCTTTAAGATTAAACTCAGTTTTGTATTTCAGAATACATTAGAAATGTGCCCATATACCCCTCATCTGGCAATGCCTGCAAAGAATATACAGGTTGCATGTGTATGGCTTTGCAAAAGCTATGTCTGCTGTCAGTGCTAAACACTAATCATCAAAAATTCTTAAGAAAAGGTCCAAATTTGAAAGAAAAACAAAGGGAGAAAGTTAGAGGGAAAGAGAAAGAAAGAGAGAGAAGAAAGAGAGAAACAGAAGGAAGGGAAGAAAGGGATGGATGGATGGATGGATGGATGGATGGATGGATGGATGGATGGATGGAGGAAGGAAGGGAGGAAGGGAGGAAGGAAGGAAGGAAGAAAAAGGAAAAGGAAAAGGAAAAGGAAAAGGAAAAGAAAAAGAAAGGCTACAGAAATAATGCAAATAAATTTTCAAAATAGAAAAAAAAATTATAACTTTTTAAAAAATTATGAATTAATAGACCCTGAACATTTTATGCCTGTTTGGGTAACCTCCAATAGGCAATTCTGTATTTTGCCAGCTGACTCCATACTCAGTTTCTTTGCTATGAACTTTATAGTAGCACAAAAAAATGGGCCAGTATCACTGCCTTTAATTCTGCTTCTGAAACCTAAACTAATGATTTCTGTCTTGTGGCAAAATGCATCATTCCTGCTTTACCTGCAAAGAAAAACTTACTGCCTTCTCCAGTTGTACATTAGATATACAGAATATATTACAGTCTGAACCCTAAAACTGAACACATCCTTTGTACTGTTATAAATAACTTGATGAAAAATATATCAACATACAGATCTTTTTAAAAATCTTGAGAAATGCTTATTCTCTGCTTTCCAGAGTCTAGATACCTCATCTGTAGGGCAACTACTAATTGCATTACAAAAATCCTGCAGTTATTAGAAGCAAATACGGAACTTGCCCAAACTTGTAGGTCCTCAATATCTCTGCAAAGCCACTGTTTACTGTCCAAAACAGATTTTGTGCTCTACCTCTTGCTGAAATTAATTTTCTATTTTAAAAGTTTCAGTGATCTGTGATGATGTTACACAGCTATCACTCTTAGCTATTTTTTGTTACTGAAATATGCAAGATGGTCTAAAAGATGGTGCATACTTATAATTCCTGTAATTAAGACACATTCCAGGTAGTATTTGTTGTGCTTACCATCTTTCTTGGTGGGTTCCGGCATTGTTACAAGAATTCTTTATTCCCAGTGAGCTTCAGTCTTTCAGATGCAGTAAGTAGTAGCCCCAAGTCCAGCTGAGAGAGTATGCAGATCACTGTGACAAGCAGAGGGTAAGAAGAATTCCTCTGCTTTATATACTGCGACTGAAATATCAATCAAAATAGCACCTCCTCTCTTTTCAAGGCAAACACTTTGAAAATTGACAGTTATGGGAACCCCTCTCACATCTGTTGTCTGCAGCCTCTGCTCCCTTGGCTTTTGGAAGGAATCTCTGTTGCATTGCATGGGGCTGATGAGAGCATCTATAACTTTCTAAATTCAGCCTCGCTGCTCGCTCTCTGTGTCTCTCTGTAACATGCAGACACGCATTTGCACACAGAGAGAGGCTGAAAAAGTGTCTGCCATGCTATTAAAGAGACCTTTTTGCCTGCAGAACTTACAGGAACAACCTGTATACATTTATGCTCCTCTCCAGGACATAAAAGGCCATATTAAGTACAGCCAGTGTGCCTCCAGGATACTTCATTTCCTTCCTCTTAGAGAAAGCGATACACAAAGATAGTGAAAGAAGTGGAGTAATTTGCAATATTAATGAAGAAAAAAGGACTATTGTTTTTCCATATGGAGCAGCAAAGAACCTTCAATGTTCCCTTCTGTTTACCCTTCAGTTTTCCTTTCTGTTTTCTCCAGGATCTGTGAGGTGGGAAGAGCTGAGCTCCTTGTTGTTTCTATACCACCAGACTTTTCTAGTTTTCTAGACCTTCTTAGGTTCTTTCCACGTAGCCACCCTCATTTTGTCTCAGGTAGAGGCTTTAATGCCTCTTCCAGCTATCTACCTCATTTACTGGAGAGATCACTGCTGAGAGATGAGATACTCTCTTTTCCACTCATCCAGGAGATGAAACATTCCTTGCCTTTGCCAAGCCAGGAAACTAGACAGAAGGAATGGAAATCCTATCTGGAGCACACGTATGGAGACACTAAAACAAGCCACTGGGCTGCTCCTGTTAAACTCCTTATTTATACTATCATGATTTAGGCAATGCACATCAAGTTAATCAGGAGGTACCAGGATTTATTTTCTTATGACCATCTATGATTTTGAGACAAAACTGTAGTGATTACTTCAATAGATGAAGTGTTCTTCTAGGGTTGCGTGCTATCAAAACACATGTTCATATCATTATCACTTATCAGTAAGAACTAGACTGTTAGACAGAGTGCCTGGTGTCTAAGTACACTCAAATGTTATGGAAAAAAATATGCCAAAATGGTACAAGGGAACATGCCGATCACCTCCCAGCATGGATAATTGCAGGACACCACTCGAACCCACAACCTAGTCCTACTTTACTTATGGGTATAGACGTGGCTAGAAAACTAAACTGGCTCTATAACCTCTGCTAGGCAGGAAGGGAAGATAGTTGATGTGTAAAAGAAAATCATGAAACATTGTGGTTGCCTCTGTAGCATGTGGAGAAATGTGTTATTCTTGTGCTCTCTGTTTCATAAAGATCAGCTGAGAGTGCCAGCAAAAGGGCTTTAAACTGCACAAAATACCTTGAATCTGTGAAGTACCAGTCATCTGAAAATTTTCTCATTCCTACTCTTTCCTACCCTTACATTATATTTGCATAATTCATTGCATTTTATATCATGTTCTCTTTCATTCTCTTAAAAAATTTCCTGTTGCAACTATTCTGTAGTGTAATATTTTCTGTATTATAAAAGATGCCACTCAGGCAGATTTAGGCTGTGATGTCTCAGTGTAGCTTAGCAGCAGCAGTAAAAGGGAAAATAGTTATATCCTAAGAAAGCAAACCATATTTTATATGTTTCAGTCTGGTAAGTGGCTGAATCTGTGCTCCAAGCACCTACAGACACTTCATACTGCAATGTAAGACAAACTAGGAATTTTAGTTCATTTTATTTCCTGCACAAACATTGACCTCATCTTGTTTGTGTCAGAACAGCTATTAGTAATTTGGTGCTATTAGATAGACATTATTCAAAGGTTGCCCTCTTACACTTCTTCAAGTTATCAAACTTGCCTTATCACTGCATACAGCAGGGGTGTTGAATTTGGACAGTTACCCAGCTTACTTTAAGGCTGGTTTAAAAAATAAAGGAAAAAATGAAAAGAAGAAAATGCCTGACATTTTCTTTTTTTTCCCCATTTTGCTTGTCTTGAAGTTGATGGTTTTTGGATTACAGGCATGTCTAAACATACTTACAATTATCTATTTAGCCAACCTGTGCACTCTGTTAATAAAGGCATTGATCTAGTCAATCCATGAAGTTCAGATTTGCAACTGTTTTTTTGTTTTCTCGCAGTCCTGCTCTTCTTCCCTGTATCCCACACTTAATTTGGTTGCAACTCATCATGTGAAGCAGCTGAGCCAGAAGAATAATTTATCTTCTTTGTTCTGAACACAGAACTCCTGACCTTGTGAAAGGCCATGAACCACTTTCTGACTCAGTTTCCAGCCTAATGCCAAATGACTGAGCCAGAATTTCTACATAAATTGTGAGGTGGGAAGAGCTGAGATCCCTCTTTCTTTCAAGGTCACCTCCTGTACTTGAGAAGATAGAATTAGAGGCCATGCCATCGCTAGTCTTCATTTCATTGACTTATCCCATTGCTAAAAGCACCCCTGTGTTTTCACAGACTGCCTTAAGTCTCTGGATGGAAATGTTCCTTCTCATAACCTGATATTCCTCTTCCTTAAAGTGGCTTGTGACCTTGTATTTTGCCCTTCCAGAAAGTGTCTTTTGTCTTCTGACAAAAACATATCCTCATTGCAGTATGGCTTTAAAAGTGTACCTTTTAGGCCCTCTTCTCAGTCACATCAGGGGCCAAATATGCAAAGCTTTCTGTGGTCTCTTTCCAAAACATCAGCATCCTATTTTAATTCCATTCAGCTCCTTGAGCAATTTCCAAACAGCAGACACCCTGAGCACCAGATAATTAAACCATTCTCTCCCATCTTTTTTTAATAAATTCCCCATGTGAAACATCCAAAGCCCATATTTGCTCTTGCAGCTGCTAGATCTGCATCCATAACTTCATATTTGTTGCTATTCCTAGGACTGAACTGTCTCACTTATTTCAGTCTCTATTCTAGTCAGACACTCTCTGTTTGTTACCAGAGAAAAAACTTCATTTTGTCACCAAGCCAAAATATCAGGACATTCCCAGAAGACAATTCTTTAACCAAATTATTTTCAAATTTTCCACAGAAAGCTTGAATTGAAATTGAGAAAATGTAACCAGTTGAAATAAGAATTCTGGGCAGAAAGAAAAAGTTGAGATGATATTAATAAAGTATTTCCAGTCTATGCAGGACAAAAATCTGGAAATACCCCCCAAAATGCTGAACTCATCTATGCAAAATAAACAGCATCATGATTTTTTACTAATGAAGTATCACAAGTTGTGAAACCATTTTTATACCATTTTAATGCTTGGAGCTTTGGACCTCTAGGAAACAGTTATTTACTGTGCCCCAGGACAGAGGATAAGAAGCAGCAGCAGACCAAGCCTTCCCTCCCATCTGGAGGAACCCATAAACAAGATTCTCCAGGAAGATACTGGAATGAGGTTTGACAGTGACTGAGTCCCTTCCAAGTCTCACATCCTCTCCTGTTCTCTGTGTCTCCAGCAGAATTACATTCTAGTGACATAATTTTGGGCTCAGTTTCTGCCTTTGCAATTTAAAATAGGACGTTATAGAATTTGGTGGATTTGTTTCTCTTGATATTACTGATGATTTGTGGAACATTTTTTCTCTATTCAACTAAAACAAACATATGATGTCAATTTCTACCATGCTGGCAGAAGCAGAAGACAGAAAATGTACAGCTGAAAAATACGTGATTTCTACTTTTGCAAGAGAGAATGTTAGAATGATGCATCTCAGAGTACTTGTCACTTTTTAAGTCACTGTCTAAGTTGTTAAGGCAGTCCTTTATGTCTGACATCTTTGCTGACCTTCCTAATCTTGATGAAAGACACCTGGATTTACCTGGTCAGCTCAGCTTAATCACAGCTTTGCACCTTCAGCCTGCCAGGAAAGGAGACTTTCTTACTCCGTCATGCACTCTACTTTTCTGCCATGTAAATGAGAGGTGACCTTGCTTGAGAAGTGATGAGAAATACTTTCTGCATAAATGCAGCTTCCACAAATGGGGTCTTACTCCATGTAGCAAGATGAGGGAAGATTAAACATTAAAGCCTAGACTGCATTTTTTTTTCCAAGACAGTCAGCTTGGAGACACTTCAAGGCACGTCCAAGATGTCGTTGACAGATAAACACCACTTGTCAGCTTTACCTTCTGCCTTACAATGACCCAAAGGGTGACATTACTGTGTAAGCAACACATGCCCCATGGTGTCCTGTAGCAGTCAGAGTGTTGCCTTTCTCACAGTAAATTCCAGCACACTGAGGCACTCGGCACCAAAGTCAGGAGCTAGTCCCTAGGTCAGGGCAGCAGGTGAAGTGGCAGAAAGGGGAAGAAGAGCAGCTTATTTTTGTAGATTTTTTGATTGGAACAGTCAGAAAAAACTAAGATGGGGGCTGCTAAGAAGGGAAAGGTGGTGAGAATTTTGCCACCGGCTTCAAGAGAGAGAGGGAAAGTTAATTTTGCTCTGTTTTCAAGGAAATTGAAAGAGGAGGCTGCTGCCAGGGTGAGGGGGGAGGCATTGCAGCCCAGATATTTGTTCTGACTTCTTCAGGTGAAATTAGGAGCAGCTCCTCACTTGAGCTACTCCTAAGTGAGCAAAACCCATACTTATTTTCCATGCTTTATGATGTTGAAAAAAAATTGTTAATGTCTGATGCAGTGTAACAAACAGAAGTTCCTTTGGCCTTGATTTCATCTGTTCATTGAGCCTGTGAAATTTGCTGCACCAGCTTATAAAGAGCATGGGATTTGACCCAGCAGATTATGGTATATCATGCTGGTCTGCCGTCTCCAGGATGGACCAGTGAGGCTAGAGATGATGAAAATGCCCCTTCATCATTATGACCCTTCACTAGGACTCTAATCTTCACTAGGACTCTCAGTGAGGCTTGAGATGATGAAAATGCCCCTTCAGCATTATCTCCCTTCACTAGGAGGTGAAGGGTTCTCTCTCTGAACTGCATTTTTAATAGTTTCTGATTTGAATATAGCATCTCCTCATTGAATATCTCACCATAAAGCATCTACCATTGCCCAGTTACTTCTTCATTCCAAATTTCCTTCCCCTCTCACTACAATTAGCATTCTTCCACTGTCAAAATTCTGCAGGTACATCTTTCACCTGAAGATGTACACCTCATATTATGGGAAATCCTAGCAGAGGGAAATGCTAGCAGAAGGGATTCCAAGTAACCATGACTAAAGATTCTGAGACAGTTCTAAAATTATCCCAGTGACAGAGTCAGTTTGTAATTAGTGCTTATACAGTACCTGTCTTCTATGTTAAAATTGTCACAAGCCTCCAAACTGAAGTTCTGGAAACATAAAGATATTAAAAATCTTTTTTTCTTTTAGAATTTTAAATACAGTCTTGCAGACTTCAATACTTCACAGAGGCAGATAAATATTTCAACAATTGAGGATGATTGATGCAAATCCAGGTGCTGTATATCATCATAGTTGAAAGGAAATCATCCAAGTCACAACCCACAACCACAGAGAAGCTGAAAAGAAAACTTTTAAATTTGCTTTAACTCTTTATTAGCCTGAGCATGTTGTTAAAGTGGTTGTACTCATTAGATTTCCCCCATATGAGATCATCTGCTCTATTCACTCTATGAAGGTATTTAATAGGAGCGCATTCAGTTCCTGCATGTCCATAGGAGTTAATATACATCATTGTAAGCAGATTCCTTAACTGGGGCATACCTCAGTTCTCTCTTTGTAACATGGATGTGAAAACCCAATCCTGTACCCTATAGCTATCATTGTGCCACCTTTGTTTCTTTAAAGAGCCTATGGAGAGTGCATTGGTACATTTTCCTACAGTGGAACCTTAATCTTATCTATGATACACTGTTACTGTTTTCAATGCCTAAAAAATACTACAGCATATGAATAGATGGAATGAATTGCACCAGGTTCTGAAGCTGATATTCTCTTTTACATATTAAATAACTTCTTTGCATAACTGCAGTATAACAGTGCAATACAATGGGGTAAATTGTTTGACATATATAATGGCACAGTTTCCTAAAACACCTGATTCTGGTGCAGCAGCAGATGCCTGTCAGCAGGATGGATTCATTCTCCCCTCCTTTCCTTCTTCCTCCTCCCTTAGCCCCTTCCTTTCCTTGTGTTGGACCTATTGGCTGTGCAGGATGAGTCAGTTCAGCTTGCTCATCAGAGTGGATCCTACACAATGTGGAACAGGAGCTGCTTTACTTCTGCCCTCTTAGTGAGCTGAAGCCATACTCTCTAGCAGTCCTGTGATGGCTGGAAGGGAGGCAAGAGGAGTGCACAGTCCCAGGCAGGGGAGTGGGACTGTCCCTCTTAGCTGCAACCTACACACACATAGTGTTAAGTTTAACAGGAAATTATACCCTTGTTGTATCAGAGGGCCAGTTTATTAACATCCGCTTCCTATTCTAGAAGATAATTGAGATAAGTGTGAAGTATATTGATTTCTTAATTCCAAAAACGTCTGTTGCGTGGAGATAGATTTTTTTTCTTTTAATGCAGCCAAATATCTTTTCCTTTGTATTCTGTGAAAAAAACCCCCATAATTCCTTTTCACCTTTTGTGAACCACTGGGGAGTCCCACTGATTCCTAGAGAAGAGTGAGGGAACACAGGCTGCAGGGGACTGAAGTGAGGAGACAAGACCATCCAGTGGGTGCACAAAGCAAACCTACAATAATTACCTGTGAATCTCCACTTCATTTGAGGCCTTCACCTTCTGTCTAAGAAATGAGGGTTATTCAGCTCTCATCATCTGCCTGAACAGTCCTCATAACTTTGTGGTTTCCCTGGAACTTGATGGTGGCACCATCATAGCTTCATTTATGAACAACTATTGGCTTGAAAAGGAACTCAGAGCTGGCTTCTACTACTATTTCCAAAATCTTTGTAAGCTCTTTTTACTCCAAGTCAGCACAGGGATGGAAACTGGTGAGTAAATAAATTAAATGAGTAATAAGGAGATTTTCTTGGGGAAAATTTTGTAGGTGGAAGATTCTGATGTGAAGATCTTGGAGAGCATCCAGCTTGAATTTTAATGATAGGCTGTAGCTCAAAAAACTGCACAAAGTAGCAAGTGTAAATATTAAATAAGACTCAGAATCAGTTAACAGCTTCCTGTATTAATTAAGCTTCACTACCAGCATGGTAAAAGTTGTCTAGAAAGAATGTGTTATATACAAAGGAATAAATGGAGACAAGTCACAGTTTCTGAAGATCCATGGGAGAAACTGAGTCAAAGAGCAAGACTCCAGAGACACAGTTGTCAGTCTTAGCTCCTAGCTATTTGCTTTTTGCTGGATCTGTGAACCTTGGAAGACAAATCTCAATGGGATATATTTCACTTTTGCCATGGACTATGCATATGAAGTTCAGAAAATATGCTTATTATGATGTTTCAAATGGGATCTTTTGTGTTTCAATTTGAGTGCTGTCCTAGCTCCAGCATCTGAATTTATTTTTCCTAGCTGAGGGCTCAGTTCTGTTACTCAAGCATGGTCACATGCAGCCATCTGAGAGTGCTCCCTCATATCCGTCATGGTCTCCTGTTGCCCTGCACACCACATAGGTCATCAGCAAGTCTGGTGGCAAATCCATCTCCCTTTCATATGATTAAGTAACCTTAGGCACCTTTAGCAGCACTACACACATATATTTAGGAAGCTGAGCTAAGTCCTTACCAAATGGATTTTAAAGCAACATGGAAGTGAATTTTAGGGTAAGGTATCTCATAACTTGGACTACAAGAGAGATCAGCCTCCACTGTAAATCTCCAGAGAGCCCTACCCAATGGATCTTTCACAGAGATTAATGATTATAGGAGATTGTTAGGCTCATAACTACTACAATACATTGGATGCCCAAAATGAAGCCCACCTCTTCCACAGTTCCCTCCCAGATGCTGCCTCTTGTGTACCAAGTCTCAGGGCTTGTGCAGCTTCTCCCTGAATAGACACAGCAGATCAACACAGTTTGACTTTTCATCCTCCCAGGGGCTGTGCACCCAAAGAATTGTGTGTCATCCCAAGGCTTTTACCAGAGCATCTCTGAGTCACTCCACTCCATCTCTCCCCCACTGCCACCTCCTAGACACACTGCTGGCAGTGCAATTCATCTCACTCTGCAGACTTTACAGTCTGTGTTCTGATCATTCCTTTCTCAACAGTATGGTGGTGTTTTGGGTCAAATCTTTTCAGTTTTGCTTAAGTTTTACTGCATGGTTTATTAAAAAAAAAAAAAAAAAGAAACTGATAGTTGCTATTGCAGCCACTTGTCTATGGGAAAAATTCTTCTTCCAAAAATAAACCCATCCTGCTCAAGTTAGAGCCTGAGGCTTAAGGTATTAGCAGTCTGGAACCGTAACAATACAAACACATGAGAAGCCCAAATGGGACTGAAGAGCATGTGTACACTGTACCATCACTGCTTTCTTATCACTGGTCCAATAACCCTTGTGGGATTGCTTACACAGGACATTTTTCCTGTATTTTAACTGTATAAGCTGGAAGATTGTTTGTCATCTATAGGTAATCTAAACAAACATCACAGTCTTTTCATTCACTGCATATGCTAAATTAAAAAACCCCACATTTCTGGAGCTTGAAATATAACTACAGTAAAATGATTATTTATACAGCTGAAAATATTTTTTTTGTATAAACTTCTCAGGCAGGTAGTGACAGTCCATCTTTTGGCCTGGCTAGCAGGAACCAACTACAGTTCATGTCTCAACACTTAGAGAATCAAAGAATTATTTGCATTGGAAGAGCACTTAAAAACCATCTGGCCCCAACCCCTTTCCAAGTGTGAGGTCACCTCCAAGTAGACCAGGCTGCTCAAAGCTCCATCCAGTCTGATCTTGAAAGCTTTCAGGGATAGAGACTTGACAGCTTCTCAAGCCTGTTGGTGTCCCTCTGGATGGCATTGCCTCCCTCCAGCATGTTGACCATGCCACACAGTCCACTTGCTGAGGATGCACTCAATCTCCATGGTGTCCATGTCACCAATGAAGATCACCAGTCCCATCATCACTCATTTTAACACCGAGACAAGGAACTATTCAGTCTCTCCTTCATATTCTTGCTCACTTCTATCTCCTGTCTCAAATCTCTCAACTTCTCTTGTTTCTTTTGTTAGTGCTCTGCAATTATTGTCTGTTATGCTCTTTTGCCAAGGATCAAGCTGCAGAGAACTATAAAAATAGAGGGAAAAAACAAACTATCAGATTTCTGCAATGTCAAAGGGATCAGCCAGTAGACTGTTTGCAGCACTATCATTTTCCTTGGCATCAAACATTATGAATAGGAATAAATGTCACATAATTTCCTGAATATGACTGTGCCTGGTTTAAGAAAAAATTTAAAGGTATAGAAGTTGCAGGTGTCTACCAAATCCACTATTCAATTTTTAGTCTAACTTTCAGGATCCCTAAACTGTTACACAGGGCTGAAGTCTATGCCACAGTATCAAGTTTAGGCAAAATAATCTGAACTATTGAGATAAGTTCAGGCACCTAATTATAAAAATCCTGGTCTTATTTTAATCAAAGTGAGAAGGCATACCAGTGGATTTTATACTGATTAATAATGAATATGCAGCTAGAATTTCTAATCTTGTCCTCTACTACTGTCATCCTCAGTGAGCCAGGCTTTGCTGTAGTTCTCACACTTAAAGAAGCAAGGAAAATGTATGAAAAAAACCCCTCCATTTCCCATTGCCAGTGGTAAAGAAAATAATTGAACAGAAAGAAGTCGACCTGTGGCTTTCTGCTAAGTCCACCAACTGTAGTTGACAAGGTAAGACATCCTCAGAAACTGGGCAAGTTATACAATGGATAAGAAAATTAAAATTCTTCTCCCTATTGCCCCATAGGTCAAACTTTATCCTGATTTGGGAGCTGTATAAATCTCAGGATACGACAGTCTTTGTCCTTTGTAAGGCTACTGACACACTCATAGTCTTAATTCAGAGGGAGTTTGAGTTTTCAGGACAACAAGAACTGAAGGAGCAATTTAAACAAAAAGGTAAAAAACGTTTTAAACTAGAGCTGAAAGGTACTTCCATTTCTACAAGAGGCCTTAAAGAAAGAGTTTTGGAAAAAACAAAGTTTGGATGTTATGATAGGCAGGAGGAAAGAGATGCAAACAAAGAAAATTTGAAGTTGGACTACAGAACCTTCAGGGTTTAGAAGAGTGAGAACATGAAGTGCAGTCTGGCACAATGAAGAAGGAGGAAATAAAGTCTAAATAGCTTCATCCACTGTCTGACTTAAGCTGCTAGTCCAAGATTTTAATCCCCTGTCTCTAGAATCCCATGTCAGCAAACACTACACACTAAATGAACTCTGACAGGATGCAGAGAGTTCTGGTTTTCTTATAAAGCTGATTTATTATGATAAAAGCTCATCATGCTGAGAATTGGGCAATATTTTTTCAAAAGCTTCACAGTTTAATATTTTCTATTTAGCAAAGTTTATAGAGATTGTGGCTTTATACTTCCCTGGATTTAATTCCCTATATGCTTTTCTGCTATTGATGGAATCTGTCACAGTCACTTTTTACGCTTTCCTTTCTCCTTTCTGTTGAAGTAAAAATAAAAAAAAATCTCCATCTTGGATTCTGCTACCTTGTAGGTCCATCCCACCATTTTAATGCTATTAATTTGCCTTATTTTCACAGCCTGCCCACATTTGTCCCTTGCACACTTTGAAGCTCCTGGAAGAAGGCACTGGAGGACACATCACTGAGTCAGTGATCTTGCTACCAGCAAAGGAAAGTGTCTTCAACCAAGTTCACCAGTGACCATGGTGGAGCAGACACTGTCCACCCCTTCAACAGACAATGCTGATGTTGCCAAACCCAAATGAAAAGGTTTAGCCCCACTAACTACCCTTCTAGGGGATGTAGCTCCTTTCTTGAGATCTGTCACCAAGGCATACTTTGGCTCGGTCTTTCTAGACACCTCCTCTTCACTGGCATTGTCACAGAGACCACACCACACTGGCAGTATCCCTTGGCACTGTGCCAGCCTGACTCATCTTCCATTTCATTACAGGGCCTGAAAGCAGCTGCAGCTGTCAGAGGTTTGCAGTTACCTTGAAGCATTATGATAAAACTACACTTGCTGAATTATTCTGGCAAACACAGCCTCCATTTGGCATCAGGAGAAAAGTACAAAAAACAAAGAGTGTTGCCATGCATTGTCATCACAATTCATCTCATTTCATAGAATCATAGAATGATTTGGGTTGGAAAGGACCTTAAAAATTGTCTAGTTCCAACCTCCCAGTCTTGGGCAGGTACACCTCCCACTAGACCAGGGTGCTCAATGCCTCATCCAGCCTGGCCTTAAACACCTCCAAGAGACGGAGCATCCACAACCTCTCTGGGCAACCTTTTTTTTTTGGTCCTTTTAATTATCTCCTGGAAGGAGGAATTCTGGCTGCCCACAAGCTCTGGTGGTTTCACCCCATGGTGACAAGGACAGGAAGGGGGGGGCTTTGGGCCTGGTGGCTTTTGGCATGTCAAAAGAAGATTCTGAGAAACAGTCTCAGTGCTCAGGAAAAAAAAACAAAATTAAAAAGAAAAATTGACAGGGAAATGGAAAAAAAATTAAAATATCGAAAAAAAATTAAAAATATTGAAAAAATTTTAAAATATTGAAAAAATTCAAAATATTGAAAAAAATCAGCAAATATCACAAATAAAATTTAAGAACTTAATTTTAAAAATCATGGCAGGCAAATGAAAGGAAAAGGAATTAGTATTGCCTGGAAAATAAAAAGGAAATTTAAAAAAATTAGAGAAATATTTCCAGGCAAACAGGAAAAAAAAAAAGTACAAAATGAAATATAACCCTGTTTCAGGGTGAAGACTAATAGGCTAAAAATGACTAACAGAGAAAATGTAATGGTAGAACTACAAAATATAACATAACACACAACATAGCCATCTTTACAGTAAAAATTGCCTTTCATTGAATTTTTTTTTTTAGTGTCTGGTGTGACTGTTTCATGACTGTAGTATTTTTTCTATGAATTCATCACATCTCCTTTAGGGAACAGTGACAGGCTTCCTGCATAATTCCTGGAAGCCTTAATAGCTTTGTAGTATTAATGGTAAATGAATTTTTTCACATGCATTTAATTTACAGATACGTGCATCCAAAATGCACTGCAAGAGGCATCATCACCTAGCAAATAAATAGGCATATGAGTAATTTTACTGGCAAGAATAGATTCACTGTCTTAAATACAAAAAATTATGCTACAGTAATGGGTGCACTGTAGGTCTTGCCATGTGAACCCATCCATTTAATGGGTATCTGCCCAATATTGAAAGTGGGTAGTGGTACTAGATTTAGCCAGGAGCACAGCACAGGCTGCAAAACCCATGCAAGAGTTTGGACAGATATTTAGAGGGGTTTTGCAGGCTGTACAGAGCTCCATGGTACTGTCACTATACTACAGTCAGTCCTTGGAATAGTTTTCTTAAAACTGCTGCCATGACAGAGCAGACTTAGTCTCTGAATATTCAGGGGTTCAGCTCTAAGCTACTGTTCCTCAGCCATCCTGAGAATAGATTCACTATTTCCACCACATCAGCTAGGAACTGAAAGAGAAGGTGTAGATCTACTGTCAAAGCTAGAAGACAGAGTAGGCCAATAAAAGAGACAATTTTTAAAGCTTGTGTTTCCTAAGAACACTCTTTAACATTCACTTATGTGGTATCAAACTGAGATAACATTGGTGGCCCAAATGTATTTTTTGAATTAAAAAACCCTCAAATTTTACAAAATTGTCAAAGAAACTACAGCAATGTAACAAGTTTTACTTGACTGCACAAAGACTCCTATTTAATTTCAGTGATTTTGTACATTTTCCTGCCAAGGAGGATCTTGTCATTCAAGCCAATGCCTGTGTTCCCTTTCTGGCTTTCACATTCTTTCTAGATGCTTTTCATCAAAACCAAACGAGATGTCAGGACATCTGTGGTAGTGAGGGTGGTAATAAGTTTTTGTCTAGGCTAATTTTACCACTAAATAAATTCAGTTCTGAGAAAAACAAGCACAGCCTTAGGCTGATGGCCAAGACCAGCACGTGAGGTGGAATTGTCTGGGGTTGAGAGGCAAAAATGTAAATTGTCATAGCAGTGTGAAAAGGGAGGTGGCAGAATAAATAAGAAGTTTGATTATAATTATTCCTTGGGTTGCAATATTCTACTTCTGTCTAATTATTTAAAGATAGAAGAATTTCAGTTAGTCCATGAACTAAGTTAGAGAGTGGGAGCAATGCCATCTTCTTCCAGTGCAGTATGTGCAGACAGCCAGTTGACATTTATGCTGTTTCAGAGTAATATATCACAAAGAAAACAAGCAGTTGCTGTTCCTGGTGATGTCAAGTTGATGGCATGATGGAAGTCTTCGTACTATCCCTGGAATTACAAGTCAGGAGACACTTGCTGTCTGGGCAGCCGCAGGCAAGGGCTACTTTGCATAGTAGCCACTGAGCTCCTGGAAGAGGAGAAATCAGAGAGCATAGATCTGCAAGTCAGATAAATTATGAGTGGGTTCAAACTTTTGCAGCACTCTTTGGCTTTTCCTGCATTCTGTTTTAAAATTCCTGTATTCTCCACTGCTGGCTGGGACTAGAACTCTTGAGGAAGAGCGGATAATTCTCTTCACCCTGACAGAAACCATAAGCAGATGCTGTGACAAAAGTTCAGTATCAACAATTTCTTGAGAGGTTTCATGGTGACTCCTGCCAAGAGGCTCTGACAAGATTTGAATAATCATTGCAGCTTTGACATTTATCTAAATTGGTCACTTCTCCTAGTGCCTAATTCTCAGAGAAATGAGAGATCTTTCCCAATGCAGGGGTAGCTGGGTCTGTGGATTCAGATAGCAACTTCAATTGGGCCACCTTGAAGCTGGTGAGTAAAAGACAGGCAATGGTTGGCTCTGATCCCTCACCACTATCTGCTGTGCAGAGTGGTTAAGCTAGCGTGAGGAAGAAGATGAGTAACAAATTACTCCCCTACATAACTCCTGGAAGCAAGGATGATGCAAGAAAGATCCTCAGATCCTCTTGCTCACAGGTTTGCCTCCAATACTGCCTGCCAGCTCACTCCTGCCCTAGCCCAGGCTGATCATAGAATCATAGAATGGTTTGGGTTGGAAGGGACCTTAAAGATCATCTAGTTCCAGCTCCCCTGACACGGGCAGGGACACCTCCCTCTAGAGCATCTTTTATCTACCATATTTTATCTTTTTATCTACCATCTTTTCCTCAGTTCTGCACCCAGAAGTTACAATCCAGTCTAGACACATCAGAGAAAGAGGAAGAGAAACAAAAAGATGGAACCTCTTACTTACACAGGAGCTGGGGAGTAGGAAGAACTTTTAACTGATGTGCAGAAGGTGACAGCACAGCACTGATGCAAGAGGATAAAGGCAGCAAGAGATTTCGGATTCAACTCCAATTCTGACAGGGGTACAATAATGAAAAAGAAAGCCAAAGCTCTGATTAAGGAGGTGGCAGCAAACAGTTGTCCTAGCATTACTGGTGCTTCTACACATGTTCAGAAGAATGCTTAAGCTTCTGTAAATGGCAAAAGTGAAAGAACAGAAATTTTGGGATTCATAAAAAGAGAAGAGAGAGAACTGCATAACCCTACCTTTGGCAACTTGAATTCAGTACTAAGTAAAATATCAGCAAAACTTGAGAGAAGCATCTATTTTTAGGTGGGCAGAGCAGACAAACCTACTGGTTTGAGGCCAAGAGGGATTTGTGATTCTGACAATGCCAAGAAATCTAATAGCCTTTTTTAATATGGTGTCTGAGTGGGTGGTTTTTTATAAAAAAGACCTGTGCCATATGGAAATGTTTTATATAACTCCTGGATAAGAATTCAATAAAGTGACGAACAAGCCCTTTACACCCATAGAAAAGGTCCTCATGCTTCATTTAGGGCTATTCCTTTACCCAAGTGTTTTCTTTACAATAAGTCAAAATGAGTTTTACTCAATAGAACTCAGAAAGCACAGAACAGACTTAGTAAAATTCAGTAGAGTCTTACAGTTGTCATTCTTATCCCTTTCTTTGTTAGCCTCTCCCTTCTTTTCCCTCTCAGTCCTTGTCTCTCTCCTCCTTATATGTCACTCCCCTTTAACCTTTTCTTTCTCCCTTCCCTTCTCTCTCCTCTATTTTCCCTCACTCACAGATGTTCACTATACACACACTTTCATACCTACTGGTTTATTTGAAATGCAGACTGCAGCCTTGAGGTGAGCTGCATTGAAAGGGTATGCTCAAAAGAACTCAAAGTAAAGACAAAGTCAACATTCTGCATCTTGAAAGATTAAATCAGGGTCTAATTTAGTAATGACTTACACCCTACAGTAACCTTTTTTTTTTTTCAATAAACCCATGAAATTGCTGAACCCATCAAAACTTCACCAGGACAGACACCACCTCCACTCCCCTTTATATGTGATGGGCTTGCCAGGAAGCATTTCTTAGAAAAATCAGGCATTATATTTTTTCTCCTACATGTCTTTGGATGGAGCTATGGCAAGTTTAGTTTTCTTTTCATGCCTATGGGGGTTTGAATGCAAAACAAGAAGCAGACATGGTTCTTCTTGTGTGGGATCAAAAGGAATTCTTCTTTCTTTCCATAAGCCAATAAAGCAATGGAATGGCATGGTAATGGCTCCTTTTTTTTTTTTTCCAATGTTGGAAGATACTGAAACCACTTTGATTTTTCTCATAGTTCTAGGGGAGAACACATTAGAAGCTGCATGCCAGGAAAATTCAATTGAAAAGGAATGTTCCAGCCTCAGCTGCTGCCATAGCTCACCCGTGGACTGGCTTTCCTCAAACAAGGCTTTACCTATTTGCTGTGGGGCAGCGTCGTGCCTCAGACAGAGCAGTGCAGACAGCGGGCCACCAGGAGGCTGCCATTCCCTCTGCTGGGCTCTGCTTTGCTCTCTACCTACTCACAATGGAGACCAGATACATTTTAATAACGTCCCTCAGCCACTCAGAATCTATCCAGGCAAAATTATAGGATCATAGAAGAATAGTTTGGGTTGGAAGGGACCTTAAAGATCATCAAGTTCCAACCCCCCTGCTATAGGCAGGGACACCTCCCACTACATCAAGTTGCTCAGTGCCTTGTCCAGCCTGGCCTTAAACACTTCCAGAGAGGGGGCATCCACAACCTCTTCCAGTGTTTCACTACCCTCACCAGAAAGAGCTTCTTTCTTACATGTAGCCTGAATCTCCCTCTTCCAATTTACATCCATTATTTCTAGTCTTTTCATCACACATCCTATTAAAAAGTCCTACCCCTGCCTTTCTGTAGCCCCCTTCAGGTATTGTCAGTTCAGGTAGGTTGTGTGAAGGAGACTGTACAGTCAAAAAATTTCTCTAGGATTTCTGGATACCTCTAAGGGCTAGGCATAGAGGACTAAGGTCAGAACTTCAGGAGAACAGCTATGCTGATGTTACAGTGCATGTACTCACATCTGTTAGCATATACAGCAGATCCAGACAGAAAGATTATGGAAATTCTAGAAAATCCCTTGAAGTGTCAGCATTGCTCATGAATTTCTATACAGAAATTTAATACATAGAGAATACCTGATTAGGCATAGCTCTGTGCCTAACTCCTTGCTATCAATTTCTTTTCCCTTTCTAATTAAAAAAAAGGAAAAAAACCAAAAAGAAATCAAAGGTTCTATTAATGGTTGTGTCTGATACAGAGGATTTAATCCCTTCTAGTACTGTCAATTTTGTGCAATGGCTTCTGTGAGCAGTTTGCAGAGTTGCAGAAATCTCTTTCCTGTCGGAAGCTCTTCCATTTGGGTTGCCTCACTCACTCCATCGCAGACAATCCCGTAAAGAATCATGTTAGATGACTCTCCATGGAATTGCCTGCATTGACCAGACCAACTGTTTGCAGGACAGTGCCCTCTGTCTTACATGTAATGCAGAGCCCCTGTGTCAGTAGCTCTCACAGCTGGGACATACGTAATTGTACATGAAGGAAGGTTCATGCTCTCTGCTCTGCTGTGAACATCCAATCACCTTCTTTGGGCAGTGGTTTTAGAGCAGGACTGGTGACTTAAATCAATATTGCAAGCAGCAGTTCAGGCTAGAGGCTGTGGTGAGCACCAATTAATTCTGCTTGGATGGAGATTTTATTACTGAAATTGGGAGGGAAACCAAAACAATTGTAAGACAGCAAAAACCATGCAGTTTTTCCTCCTTCTCAGAAATTTCATGAGGATTTGATTAAGGAAGAATTATGAACTACACTGTATGTTGCTTTTCCCCTCTTTACCAAAGCTAACTCATTCTCATCACATCATCATGTACAGAGATCAGTCATGAAAATTAAATTGTTAAAATCAAGCAGGTTAAGGGTGCTTTCTTAGCCTTCCCAGATCACACAGCCATAGAATCATAGGTTGGAAAAGAGCTGTAATATCAGCAAGCCCAGCTTTTAACCTAGCACTGCCAAGTTGCCACATCTTTTAAATACCTCCAAAGATTGTAACAACCCCTTCCCTGGACAAATCACTAACTCTTCATGTGATCCAACAGTCACACTGGTCTTAAAGCTGACAGAATCACAGAATGGTTTGAGTTGGAAGGGCCCTTAAAGATCATCAAGTTCCTATGCCCCTACCATAGGCAGGGACACCTCCCACTACATCAGGCTGCTCAGTGCCTTGTCCAGCCTGGCCTTAAACACCTCCAGAGAGGGAGCAGCCACAACCTCTCTGGACTTATAGAACTCATGTTCATATAATTATACCCTAACATCTATTCCAAATAAAGATCTCTACAATTCATTCCAAATAAAGTTCTCTACTTAGGTGTAATATGTTATATGTATGTACAAGCATTTACATCAATGTGCTTTTAGATGTGAGCTAAAGCATCACTTAGTTTCTAAAGGTGTCCTCTGAGTTTTACTTCAGCTTCCTTTGGCTGCATTTAATTTCTTTTCAATTAATTCAGCTACACTAGTAGTTTATTTCAGTCATTCCATACATTTTAACAGGATTTTTCTTGTTCCTAGAGGTTTCAGTGGTTATTGATGCCTCTTATCCTGCAATTATTATTTACTATTAGTTGTTATTCCCAAAAAATATTTGCAGTAGGAAATGCTGAGACATGAAACTGTAAGAAAATTGACCTAGACAAGAGCCCTGATGCTAAGGCAAGGTCACCTATTCTAAAATGACTTGATTTATTTTTCTGACCAGATCCCAGACACCTCCAGAGCAGAAGAATGTTTAGAGATGTGTTGCACTACTCAATTTTCTTTGCCCTCATATTCCCCAAATTTTTACTAGCACTAAACTGAATCTTCCATACTAACATATCTGGTACCATAGAGGTAAATGCTATTAAGTGGCAAATGTAATGGTTTCAGGGAAAACATACAAGGGAACTATGAAAGAAAACAATATTATTTTTACTTTATCTCAATATTTCTAAATTGAATTTTATATAATTTTTGAGAAACTGGAGAAGACTCTCAGGAAAGTTACTTCTTCTAAAGTTTATATTATCAATGATGACATTTAATGATGAGGTTGAAATAATCTCAGTAAGTTGTTTCACACAGGGAAATAAAAATCACAAGGAATTTTTTTTTAATACGAAAACCATCATCTGCTTTATTCCTACAGGATTTTCAGTAGTTGTTGTTATCACAGATGAGACCTTGATACCCCTCCTAACATCAAATGTTATTTTGGGCATCCATTCACGTAATACTTTTGTAAGAAAGAGCTATGCCAGTTTACCAGCGGGATGTGATTTGATATGAGTTCCTTACCAAGAACTGACATCAGTGTTTCTATTTCTATTGCTGAAAAATTTCTGTACAAAGCTATAAAACATTCATGCCTAACAAGAGGAAACAGGTGAGGTGTACCTTACACACAGATATGCCATGCAGTCACTGGAAAAGTGAAAATCTGATATGTTGGCACTGTGAGTGCAATGAACATTGAGCTGTCCTGGATAAAAGACATGGTGAAACTTTCTCTAGCTCTGTCCAATGTCAAAAAAGAATTGATACCATCAAAAGCTGCAGACAGCAAGACCAGGAGCTTTTTTGCAAGCAAAAAAGTATATGAGATGACCAAAAAATAAGAAAAGGTATGGTGGGAAAGCTGTTTGGAATAAGGTTATAACAGTACGGTGAGCTGAGCAGCGTAGCCTAAGGTTGCTTGTAGAAATGCCACAGACACGAGGTCACCGTTTCTTTATACCAAAAAATAAATATACTTTATACTTTCTCCATAGATATTTGCATCCCAAAATTTCTCAAAGCTCTAGCAAAATTTGTGATCACTGTTAGGGTCCCATCTGCCCCACATTCTGGAAATACATTAAAAACAAGGCCACTGGGCAATTGGTAGTGATGGAGCACTCAAGCAGGAGTTGTCTGTTAGCTTTCACTTCAACTCATTTCCTAATGATGAAATCAGGATGCGTGTTCTGTCCATGTGAGTAAAAGGCCAAGCTAAGGCTTAAATTCCATACAAAGAGCATGAAGGAAAAATTGGCATCTCTCCTGTGGTCTAATTGGTGCTACTTATTTGCAGCAGCAACTCATTCTGATCACTAACCTTGAAAAAAATAATGGTTTAGGCCAAAGGATTAAAATGGGTTTAGTGTTGAATTTTACAGACCATGCCAAACTGTAATCTGAAGTCTTCCCTTTTTTTCCCTCCCCCCATCTTCAGCATGCCATAGCTTGAATCATAAAGCTAGCACTCAGCATCTTGGCTGTGGGTCAAGACCAACTGAAGTCACATGCAGGGCGGAATGGTGAAGGTGACATTGTTTCTCCTACCTGAGTTTAAAAAAAAATAAATTTACAGCAATTAAGATCATAAAGAATTAAGATCATAAGTATGATAAAGCCTCTCTGTTTCCAGATTTCCATATCTAAATACTCTCTTTAATATGTAGGGTAAGAAAGTGCTAGACAAGACTGGATGTAAATTTGTCACTGAACTGGGACATGCAGTGCTGTGCTCTCTGATCATATGGTTGACAACTGGCAAGAGCTTGCATTGTTTCTCTGTTACCTAGTGAGTATATTTGCGAGGTATTAGGAGCAGGACACATGTTAGGGCAGGGAGAGAGAGAGAAAAAGGGTGGAAAGCAAAGAGTAATAAATACCCCCATCCAAAAACGTACTCCGCAGCAACACAGAGCTGAAGAGAGGATCAAATGTAACCACAGATTTTTAATACCTCTCATTTTTAGCTTAAGGGAGGTGGGTCGGCATACAGACTTCACAGTGTGCTGGTCCCTTAGCAGTATCACTTCTCAGAACTTGTAATATTAATTTTGTAATTCCCAGGCCAGACTAGTTTCAACAAGAGAATTAATTGAGAGTGTTTAGCTCATCATCAAAAAAGTATGCGAAGCCTTTGTGTGCTTCTTTATGAAATACTCCAGTGAAAAACTCCTCCAAGATTGGGAAAGACCTTCAAACACTACTGCAACACCGCAGCTACCAAATAGCACCCAAGCAGAAACAGAGTTGCCTGAGTTGAAAGGGACCTTTCAGATCACTATGTCCATCAAGGGCATAGAATCCCAGAATCAAGGTAGGTCATCTTCAAAGGTCATCTAGTCCAACCTCCCTGCAGTGATCCTTTACTGAATCAGGTTGGTCAGAGCCTCAACATGTCTATGAGATGTAGGCCATCCTCACCAGCCACCACTGACAGCCTTCTCTACACCTTTCCCCAAGGAACATGGCATGGGCCATTACTGGAAACCAGAAGCTGAAGCAGCCCAGCCTTGTAGCCCCTGCGGCACCAATCATGAGAGTTGGTTGCAACATGAAAAGACAGCCACAGCTTCTGACATAGTAAAAAATCCTAAAAATACACTCTAAGCTGTAAGGACTGAATCCACTGGGTTGCCCCAGGAGCCCTGGATGGTGCTGTTGGGGACCTCAGCATGCTTCCTTAGTCCCATTTCTGCAACTGCTCCATCATGTCTCAGAGTGTATGTGGTGGAGATTTCACCTTCACAGGTAGATGTATGAAAAGCAACAGGATAAAAAACACCATCCAAAAGAATTTTCCTAGGCAAATTCGGTGCTTATAAACCAATTAACTGGAGCAAACCTCCACTTATATTTTAACTTTCAGTATCTGAAAAAATGTCATTAGGAAATATTTTGAGATTCAGCTAACTTTGTCTCCCACAAAGTGTCTTAGTACCACTCAGAGTTTTAAACCATCAATTTGAGTCCTCATGGGTGAACTGGAATTAAACTGGGTCTTCTAAAGAAATATTAAGTCACTGTAAAGAATTTACCTATTTTCACCTATGCTGGAATCAGGAAATAAAAAGGAAAACAGAAGTTTTGATCAGATGTTTTATCCAAGGGATAAAACTGTGACTGTGAAGTTTACATGTAGTTCCTTGGTATGTATTCTTGAAGATCCCTTCTATTCTGCATTGGAGGAAGACAATTTCCAATCAATACAAAGCAGAACTTCCATTTCTAGGCAAATATCTAATTACATAGCACTTTATTTAAAACAGCACTAAAAAAGTTTTTATTTATCTAATAGCAAGTATTTCCAGCAGTAGAGCTACCAAAATAGAGTTCAGTTGCTTAACTCATTCTGTTTTATAGTGCAAAGCCCTAAACACAAAGACAATAACAGTTTTGAATACTTCTTGAAGTTTTAATGACTAACCAACCCTAAGCACATTGCTGTATACTTACAGCCACTCGCACCTCTTACTACCTTGAAATAAAGGTATGCCTGTCAAAACAGGCAGAAATCATACAAACATTTCAGAACTCATTTTCAAAAGAGCAATGTGATATAAAATGTATTTTTGTAAGCTATAGTTTAACCGAATCACATCAACAATGAAACAACAATAATTGTATCCCTTATTGAATGTAGGAGGAGTTCAAATTTTCCATGCTTTTTGTCTTTCACTTTCAATCTATACAGACAATGTAAATATTTATTATATTTGTGCCCACTTAAGTATCTAAACTTTTACCTGCTTGTGTAAGTTCTGCATTATGGAAGACAAACTGTGCAAATGTATAAACCCCTAAATATATGCAAATGTATAAAACCTATTTAAAAACATTGAATGATTGAGTTATGCTCATAAATGTCTCCCTAACTGTTCAGAAGTCTTCAATAAATTACATGTTCTGTTGTATAATTGTATAACTTGGGTATTTTGTGATCTCCTGACCAGCTGGACTGCATTTAGCCCACTCCATGGGTGTCCCCTGTAGAGGGCTGTGCCTAGAAAAACTTGCATGAGTTTTACATGGTACAAAATTAGGACTCAACAGACAGAAATCCCTGTAAAACTGGAGTTTAATCTACTATCTCAGAAAGCACTGCACCATTCCAGGCCTCTGAATATTTTGGAACAGTTCTTTTTTTTAAAAAAGAAAAAAAACAAAAAACCAAAAAAACCCTTATGACCTAGTAGTACAAGGGTCTGTGTTTATGTCCAGCCCTAGTGCAGGTAGTTCACAGTCTCGGCAGACTGAGATTATGAAATTAAGCTTCCTCTGCTTCCAAATTACTCTGGCCCAAGCTTCAGGCTAACAAAACAGTCATTTCTCTGACACAAGCTCCATATCTGCATCTAATTCCAGGCCTAAGAAATACAGGAAAGGGGGATTTTTTTTTTTTTT
>VZTY01004609.1:0-28041 GCA_013400935.1 Turnix velox
TCATGGAGGTGCTGGACGCCTCGCCGTCGAAACCCTCCAGGTCATCGCCGTTCCTCATGGTGCCGGTGAGCGGCGGAGGGGGCTATCTATGGCCGCCGAGCTCCGGCCCGAGCCGAGCCGAGCTTACCTAGCGGAGTGCCGGCGGCATGGCTGCCCGGTCCCGCCTCAGGCGGGGCAGCGCGGGGAGGGCAGCATGCTGCGGGGCAGGGCGGGGGAGGAGGCGGCGGAGGGACCGCCCGAGCCGGGCTGGGGGACCACCGGGCAGCTCTCGGCAGCGCGACCAGCCCTTCGGTCTTCTCCCAGTCCCGCTACCAGCAGAGCCGCCGGACTCCTACCGGCGACAACGCCGCCGCTCCGCCCCCTGCGCCCGGCGGAAAGGGCGGGGAGAGCCCGGGGAGAGCCCGCCCCGACACCCCGCCCCGGCCCGCCACCTGCCCCGGGCAGCGGCCGTCGCTATCGTTGCGGTGCGAGATATATGAGGAATGAAAGGTCCGAAAGGCTTCCTGAGCCCAGAAGGGTTTCGAGCACACTAGGGCTGGTGCTAAGATGGGAGGGGTTTTATGAGGTGTCGGTGTGGCGGAGCACGTCCCTCGAGGTGCACGGAGCAGCTCTCTCTGCTCGGGGTTATCCCCTCGGGCCGTTACCGCGCTGCAGCCGGAGGAATTCGGGTGGTGGAAACATTCCGGGTATTCCTCTGGGAATGTTTTCCCCTCTCTCACTCACTAGTACAGGACTTTGACACGTATCAATTCTTCCCCCTGCCTCCAAGCGTCGTTCTTACCACTGCAGTTCGCTTTCCATGAACACCCTGGATTACCAGCCTTCTGTTCTGTCAGCTCTGTGCATCACTTCACCTTTTCAGTTCTCTTGAGCCCCCCTTTAGTCCTTTTTCTTTTAGAGGGGTCTGCCCTCTAAAAGTACCACGTGATTTCAGAAATAAAAAATTGCCCTGTGGCAAGGGGCAAATGCTAAGAAAAAGGAAATGAAGGAAACATGAGCATAGAGAAGGATGGGAACTGTTGCTTTGGTCACATGAAATTAGTCTAACAACGTGAAGTCATAAATGTAAAGGGAAATCCTACACAGGGTTGGCCATGATGGACTAATAGGTTTTTACAGTCTCTTGTTTCAGTTCTTGCATTGCTCCAGGGAAATCAGCAGGCTCATAAAGCTCCTTTTCTTGCAGGAATGTCATGGGTAGGTGGTTGCCACTTAGGAGAGCTCTAGATTTTTTAACTCCTGGTTCCACAGCTGTTTTGGGAATGCAGGTTGTCCACATTTATCTACAGGGATGGCTAACATTTGTTTTGAGGGACTGCAGTAGCAGATCTAGAAAACCCTCGAGCAAAATAATGGAAACATTTATGAAACATCCAGTTAACATTATTAAACTTTGCAGTTCTAACCAAAACACATCAGTGCAGAATCAAAAGGCAGCCCCGGAGAAGGCAAACGAAGGACAAGGAGAGGGAGGCTCATGTGATTTAAGAAAAAGGCTAGGTGATAAGAGATCTTGATTCTGGATTTGGCCACTGCCTCCTGTGCAGCCTTTATTAAACTTCTTAATAGCTTAGTGGTGGATGCCAAGTTTCAACATATTTAAAACCAGTGGAGCGTTTTGGGAATGCCACAAAATATAGACATGCCAAGCTCCCCATTCTTTAGCCAGCAAATTGGGCAGGAGTAAATGTACTAGAAGTGCTCTCTCTGCTCCAGCAGCAGCATTATTTGAACAGTTGTGAGGCATTTTTCAGCGAGGCTGCTGACAGTACCACTGGCTGGGGGTTCAGGCAGCTGTGGGGCAGTGAGCTATGGGCATGAGGTCTGGGCACCCTGCTCTGTATAGACCCCTTGCTCTACAGGGCCTCACATCAATACCAAGCCTTACTGGGGGATTTTCTGTCATCCTCCTGGATGGGTGGGTGGGCTGGATGGACTTGGCAAGGGCTAGAGAGCTGGCTGCCAGCACTTAACAAAGGAATCCTTTACACACATTCTTGCCTGATGCGGCACCTTTTCAGCCAGCTTTGTAGCACTCAAAGGAGAAAAGAACAATGTCTAGGTTTAGTATGTAAATAGAAGTATTGATCCAGTGAAAAGGTCACTGCGTTCAATCAGGGCAGATCACGTTCCTTTGAGATAACTTTGTTTTCACAAGCCTATAAGCTTTCCAGGCACAGGCTGCTGTTCCATTGTGTGTCTGTGCACCAGGAGTAGGGAAATGGGGAAGCAGGTCAGTGAGCAGCGGTCAAGACGCCACCACAGTAATCAGGTCACAGAATTCAGCAGAGACGACTTAATAACCAGCTGAATCATGACTGAGTAGCAAAAACAAGGCAGAAACGGCACCGAGGGGAGGAAATCCAAGTATGCTATTCATAGACATGATAATTAAATTATTAAAGGGCTGTATTTTTACAGAACACTTAAGCCAGCTTCAACAGAATTTAAAATGCCTCATCACAAAGAATTCTCAGGACAGTGATAAATTTAAACCAACTGGTGATGTAGGTGTAAAAACCAACTTGACTGTAAATAGTGCTGATCAAAATGAAGAAAAGAACTCTCGGAACTTTCATCTCAGCTACTCCTAAGACCTTTAATAAACTTCTTGCGGGTTCATTTCATTAAGCACCTTCAAAGTTTATTTCCAAGATTCAAGTGTGTGATTCTATTGTAGCTGAATAGGAAAATCAACTTAAAACTAGATTTTTATAACTGCATTATGTACCTTTGACACACTTTGAAGTAATTTAATGTTTATACATAAATTTTTGTAGATCTGAATGGTACTTATTATGAATGGTGTTTAGATGCAGTTAAGAGCTCAAAAGGAATGAGAATCCTAATAGGAAAGTTGCATCTGTGCAAGTACCTGAAAAGAGTTGAGAGGTTCTTTAAGAAAAGGCTCTGGTATTTCCACATGACCTACCAAAGGGAAGGAGCACTGGTATGCTGCCAAATTCCAAGAGAGCTGAGCAGTGATTAGAGTTTAACTCTGGCATCAGAGAGGAGGCTTTTTTCCCCTTGAATTTCTCAATGTAAAAAATGCTGAAGCTTTTTCCCAACATTTCAGTTGGAGAAAAAAAAAAACCACACAACAAACCCCACCCTAAAAAGCTAATAAAGACCTTGCTTTAGCAAAACAGAGATTTTTAGTGTCCTAGATCAGTAGATTGTCCATTTTCACAGTGTGGGAGTGTGGTTTGCAGCATTTTGCTGAGTCAAAGTTAGGAATTAATACACCAGGAATAAGCTGCAAGTTCTGACATGGACTTTAAGCAGGAGAAAAGCTAGACAGAAGGAAATCATGGAGTCAGATTGTTCAGCTGCTGTTGAAGGGTACAATTTCTACTTGGCCACATCCATCCACAGCTGCATGTGTGACACATGCCTCCAGCAAGGACACACTGTCCTCCAGCAAGGACACAGCTGGCACTTGAATGCAACAGTGGCCGGAGGTCACCACAGAACCTGTCTCAAGAGCTGGATGGGGCTGGCTTCACCTCTTGAGCAGACAGATTATATGTCACTCTTGGAATTCCACCATCACTATCAGGAAAACACCATTTTCCCCTCAAAACCAAGCAAAAGAAAAAAGTCAAAATAAAGGCAACACCCTGAATGAAATTAGTTAGACTGTAATGATCCCAGATGAACGTGACTTTTTATGTTATTAACAATGAGGCCACTCACCAACCAGCCTTTGGGCTTTTTTACCCCAGGATTAGTGACTAGCAGCTCCTTCAAAATTTTGTGCTGGTCCATGCCCCTGCTGCATCACCATGAAGCTTTCACTGACTCCTTTCTCTTCCAAAAACCATTCAGGACATCTGTGAGCACCAGAGAGAGGTTACCTCACAGCCACATCTGGTCGGAAGGGCAGCAGGCATTGGACATGGCAGAAGTGAAATTAATTTCTAGAACAAAAAATAAAAATAAAAAAAGCAAGCAAAACTTTTTCTGCTTGAGAAAAGGGCCAGTAGACCTTTAACGGTGCTGGGAACTGGCCAAGGCTGTGGGTTATGTTTCTTTTGAAAGAATCCTGTATAATGAAGCACACTGAAAAATATGCAGAGAGACTGACAGCGGTGTTTATTTTATTCATGGCACTACATTTATTCAGAGAACAGTGGAGGAGAAGAAAAAAAAAAAAGCCCTGAACTGAGAAATAAAGGCAGTTTTCTTTCAATAAACCCATGAAGGCCTAGAACAGATCAGAAAACACAAGCTTCCCTCTGATGAGAGGGCACGGTCACACTGCCCCTGCCACAGCCAGTGTTTGTACAGCAAGAGATGGAGGGTGCAGAGTACAGCAGGCCTTTGCAGGGAAAGAGCCCATTTATACTTTTTGAAGAGGTGGGAAGCTGAAGGGAAGGATGAAAAATCGTATAAACCACGTTTTATAAGCAAAGTTTTAAAGGTCCCTCAGCAGGCTTTAAAAGAAAATGATGAAGTTCACTGACTGCATTCCTTCTTCCCATGGACGAAATGGGCCAGTGAAAACAACTGACCTCAACTGCTTTAATGCTGCATTTGCTGGTAACGTAACCAAAAACTCACTCCCCTGCACTTCTGCTGGGGAACTGCACATGGTAAAAGAGCTCATTTTTTAATTATGCTTCTGAATTTGTTTTACTTACAGTTATTGCAAACATGACAGCACTTCAAGAAATAATACTACTATTTTTTTTGTTCCTAGCAGCATTCATATGACAGAAATTTATATTCAGCTGATTTGGCTCATTACTTTACAGAGCATTTCTTCTACACAGGCCTTCTATAGGCAAAGGAAAAATTGTTCAGTTTTTTGGGTTTTTTTTTTTTTTTTCTTTCTTTCTGTTTTTAAACAGGAAGGATCATTTCAAGTCTTCCATCACTGGTTATAAACTCAGGACAGGCACATGGTCCCAGCTCCACAGAGCTGTACACAGCGGAACTAATAAATCCCCATTCCTTGCAGGCTTGGTTTTTTCTCTTCCCACCTTCCTCTGCTCTGAGCCCAAAGACCTCACACCCTCCCAAGGGTCCCTTCACACTCACCACAGGCTCAGCTCCAATTTATGTTCTCCAACTCCTGCCCCAGCAAAAGGAAGCAAGCATGATGCCAGGTTCCTTAGGTGATGACCAACAGATTTCAGCTTGGCCAGTCTCACCTATCAACTTGCCAAACTTCTTTGGCAATCCCTGCCTAAAGCAGAGGAAATGTTGGGATTTATCCTCTCCACCGAGCCACTCATTTTCACACAACTGCTATTAAGTCAGCTCTCTGCGAGGCCTTTCTTCTTACTGAAGTCAGCAAAAAGATTGAAATTATTTATGAGGAGTGGAGAATAGGCCAGAGCACAAACACAAAAGCAGGGGAAACCATCCTAAAAATATTTTAGCTACAAAAGCATTCTCTTAGTTGTGCTGTACCTGTGTTCAGCTGCAAGGTGACTTGGGGAAAATCCCACGTCTGCCACCTCCTGGACTTGGAACACTCTGTCTCCAGAAACCATCAATTAACTTTCAGGGAGAGGGCAGTCAAGGCTCTTTTCCTTTAGATAAAAAGTTACAGCTAACAAGGTTGATTCTGACACGTGGAAATTCTGCAAACAAAGGCAACAGAGAAAACCAATTGCTTTCCTAATTTAGGACATGACCTTACAGACCTCCCCCTATAACAGCAGGGTTTCAGTAGAACCCTCCAGTAACTTTGTATGGAAGTAGGAAGAAGTGGGAATTAGAATCATAGACTAGTTTGGGTTGGAAGGGACCTTAAAGATCGAGTTCCAACCCCCCTGCCACAGACATTATCAGAGAATTAGTAATTAATCATTATGAAAGTTGTAGTATAACAGGCTGAAAGTTTTATGTCAATGCTTCCTCAAAGGGGAAACCGAATCTTAGCAAAAGAGTGCCTTTGGAGTGAAATTAGTCTACTCTCACTCTGCTTACTAGCTGAACTCATTAAACCCATCAAAGGGAGAACACTCTGCTTTTGCTAAAGGCATAGAAAATGCGTTTGCACCACTCAAGAATCTGACTCTTTCATAACCTGGATTTTAACCCTGCAGATTTAGGACCGGGATATGGAATTCCACAAACAAATTAGAAAGTACACATTTTAGCCTGAAAAAACCCACACAACTGTTTCTCCATTCTAATGAAATGCATCACTTTGCATCAAAGGCAGCCCTGCTTCCAGAGCTGGCTGTGTGCAAGCAGAGCCCTGGCTCTAACAATTCTGCTTTACTTACACAGGGTTCGTGCTTCAGCTCTGGAGGGGAATTGCATTAGCAAAGGTTGGCACAAGAACTCCTCAGGAGGAAGCTGTCTCTAAGGTACGTAACTGTACAAGCCAACTTACTTTTCCTGTTCCCAGAGTTTCCTGATGTTCTCCTCCCACAGAAGCAGCTCGAAAAGGGTGATCTTAAAAACCAGAAACAAGCACAGCATAAAGCAGTCTGGATTTGTGTTTATTGAAGCCAGTAATTAAAGATGTCCTCATTTTGCCAGCACTAGAAAGCAAGATTCCACATGACTGCATACTGCACCTGGTTAAAGCCGTACAACTGGACTAAGGTTTGTTTCATACATTTGCAGTCCTAATTGTAAGTTGGAAAAAAACCCCATAAACTTAGTATACAGGACAGAGAACTTTCATTTACAGCATGTATATTGTTAAATTCATGATGTACAGTGCAGTCACTTTCAACATAGTTAAATTAAATAAAATACGAAAGTCTGTTCAGTTTAAACAGTTTTTTTTTTAAAATGCCAATAAAAAAAAAAAAGTGCAAACTTAAAATCAAGCAGCATAACCACAGCATTTTTATGGAGGGCCAATCTTTTCTATTTGCTTCAAGTTGAAGGTTTTTGTTTTCTTAAGTTTAAACATGAACAGTAGATGCAGTCACTATAATGCATATAAATATAGTCATATAATAGTTTAAACAGTCTACCATACAAGTGTATCTGCAAATAAAATGAAGTTTCACTTGAAAAAAATGTAAAGGCTGTTTGCAATTTGGCCTTTGGTTCCAATGCTTGAGGACACCAGAGTCACCACCGTGCAGCTCACCAAAGCAGAGGGACTCTGGCAGCCACAGGGTGCCACATGGCTCACAACTCCCTGCTCAGAAACTAGGAGCATTCACTTGCAATTAGAAAACAAGATCTGTCTCTGTTTTGTCAAAGCATCTTTCTGCAAAGCTGCTCTCAGTTATCATACATTGTATTTTTTTCAATCAATTTAATACATGGAATATTTTTACTGAACTGGAAATTATCTGAATTGTAAGGTTTAGCCACATTGCTAGAGAAAGTGCTTATAAAGATAGATGGCAAAAAATGCAGTTTCAGATTGAGATTTTTGAGATGTTACCATTACCACCGGACAATTTTTCAGTTTTCCTGTTGGAGTTTGTGACATTTTAGTTTCCAGTCTCCATTCTTGGTGTCAGGAGGACAGTGTGTAATTACTCCTGGGGTGGTAACTTGAACTGGCACCCATTACACTGGGAAGCACATCCCCATCACCTTTCAGCCAGCAACAGTCTCAGCCCAACTAGTAGCTAAACAACTGCCTAACTTCTGTTCATATTGTTAAACAAAAAAGAAAAAAAAGAAAAAAAAAAAGGAAAAACATTTTTGACAAAAAACCTGGCACAAATAACATACTCGTGTTAATGTTTGTCAGAGGCAAGTAAATACTCTTAGCTTTCTAGATAATATTTAGACAGAAATTACACGAACAGCCACTTGATGTAACACAGGATTTGAAGTTAACATCCAGTACTGTGTTAGTGGTCAATCTAATTCTGTGTATTTAAGTAACAATATATATTAGGGAAGTTATATCCAGACATCAGATTTAGTACAACAAGTTCATAGCAATAAAAAGTAAACTCTGCATAATTCAAACTGTGGTTTTTTTCCCTTCAGCGTTAAGAGCACACAGAATATGCTTGGTATTTTTTTAATTTATGGTAGTGTAGAACAAGCATACCTTGTATAAAATCAAAAGTGCTGTTTCAGTAACCGTAGTAGTTTTGTTTGTTTTTACAGAATGATGGTTTTAATGTGACCGTGGACAGAGCTCCGTTAGAGCAATGGGGACAACCACAAGTCACCTCGCCCAAGGAAATGCTACATCAAAGAAAACACAAACCAAGTTACAGGGTGCATTCAGCACAGACACATTCATCATTTTCAGGTCAGGACTGGAGTTGGCTGCACCTGCAGCAGAAGTGTGTGGAACTAGGGCCTCGAAAGTTTTTTTTAAAAACCTCCACAGGTGTAAGGCAGGAATCTATTTTAGCTTGGTAGCTAATATTTAGTTACAAAAAGTAAAGAAAAAAAATACTGAGAGTGTTCCATAGCACATTTCATTATGGGAAAATGATACATCACCCACCATTCTTCATAGGCTAGCCTCTTGGCATTAAAAAAAAAAAAAAAAAAGGCAGAAGCTATCAGAAAACAGGATTTAAAATTAAATACAAATTGCTGAACTATCGATTTTAAAATAAAACCAAACAGTGACTGTTTGTACTACAGTGCACAGTAAGTTCAAGCACCTTCTAAAGACACATCACACACTGTGCCAGGCACTTGGATCTAAACAAGTTATAGTTCTCCCTTTGTCAGCTACACCAGAAAGGGCAACTACACTCTTTGACTTTTTTAAAAACTAAACCAAGATTTAAAACGAGAATGAATTCCCATGATGCTTAGTGTTTGGCCTGGAATTCTCCAATGGAAAGTAGTCTTTTTTAAAACAGTGACTATTTCCCCTATGTGAAACACAGGGTGTAACAACATTGCTCCACTCCAGTCAAACCAACATTCTAGTTTCTCCCTCTCCCAAATCCGTTTCCCCTCTGAGGGCTCTGTTCCCTACCCAGGCAGCCTTCAGCTAATTACAGCTCTGCTACACCACCCCCACCACCACCTTGCCAAGGATAAACGTACAAGTAGCCAATTCCAGTAACTCTGAAAGAGGATTTCCCTTCTCCTCCTTGCCTCGCGTGCAGTCAGTAGTAGTATTTCAGTAAGAATTCTCCGTTTTGCTTCTCCATGTTCTTCGCAATAGGAAATGCAGCTGCACCTGCTGACCTCCAAACCCAAAAGAATTGCCCTATATAAACTCTAAAATGGTTATCGGATACAGAGGGGTTGTATATGCAAACTTCCTGAATGTGCACTTTTTACTGGGACAAGGCAATGACATAGTAAGCTCATTTCCCCTGCCCCAAGAAAACTGATAGCATCTGCCATAGCAGAAAATTCCTGGTCTTATCAGATCAATATACATAGTTATTTGGTCATTTACAGATGTGTTTCTTTAAGCGCTATCAAGCTTCGTTCTCCGTCGGAGAGTTTGTTGTTACCATAGAGTCTGGCTTGCGAGTCATCCTGTCCAATTCCTCTTGAACGTTTGTCAAAACTGGTTTTTGTCCTAAAAAGATACAAAAGGACAAGGCTAAAGCAACTTAATTTCAGTAAGATGTTTTAACTAACAAGAAATCTTTGTAAAAATCACTTTTCTGTGACATTTATTATTTAATTTCTCTGTTTTTTGCCACCTGCCCAAGAACAAAGAACCAAACCCAAGTGAAGGCAATGTTTGTGCTAAGAATGGTAAGTACAAAGGTCTGATTCACTTTAAAGAGAAGAAATGCTGAATCATACAGCAACATAAAGCACAAAAATCGTTCTGATGTATTTTTAAGCAACTAGCAGTTTAAATACAACTGCATTTACCATAAAAATCTCTGTTCACAATTCTATTCTTAGTATTGATAAGAAAGGTTTTATTTAAACACAGATTTTAACCACCAGCTTTCCCCATTACATAGGACACCTGCTGTAAAAATCGCATTCATTTAGTCAGACTTGTACTTGCTGCACTGTAATATTAAACAACTAACAGGAAGAAGACTTTTATGTCTGCAGACAATGTTTCCCTTAAAAAAAGGGGACATGAATTGCATATTCATGTAATATCTCTGAGCATTCATTTCAAAGGACTTCTGCAATTGGAACCAGACACACTGAAGTATTTCATGGAAAGGCGTATCTTACATTCTTGTATTAAACTCCAAACCTTTTTAACAATTCTCTAACAGAACCGTCAGTTTCAGTCTCTCATTCTAAAAATTATAAACTCACAGACAAATTAATCACTGAAATTGGAACAATATATACTAATGCTTAGAGCATACAAGCATTTAAGATTAAAAAGCTATATTTTTAGACTAAAAAGTAGATTATATAACCATGTACAGCTCCCTTACATAGCCAAAGAATTTAACAAGCATCTGTTTTCCAGCTTAAATGTGTGTGAAATATTAGGTGGATTTTTTCCAGGATACATGCTGAAAACATTAAGAAGGCAAGATTTGACTGCTGGAGACATGTTTTTTTCCAAAGTACAAAGACACATCCAAGTTAAAAGGTTACCTTTGTTCACTATAAAGGTTAGGATTTAAGCACTACTTATAGGACAATGTACACTTAATACCATTGACTCAATGAATGAGTATTTAAACAAAATGTAAAACTTTTTACAATAATTGTAATTTACCTTACAACATCAAACACTTCACATGCAGACTCATAGTACCATGGAGTTAAAAACCCTAAACCTTAAAAGAATGAAAACAACACTAAATTCTTGTTCAAACAAAACCAGGTCTAAACAAAACCTGTGGCTTTTTTTCAAGCACGATGAACTGAATCCATACCTAAAGGGAGCCAACAGAAAGACTGGAGTAGGACTTTTTAATAGGGTACAGGATGGCAGGACTAGGAGTAATGGATGTAAATTGGAAGAGGAGAGATTCAGGGTGGAGATAAGAAAGAATTTCTTTACTGTGAGGGTGGTGACAGAGGTTGTGGCTGCCCCCTCCTCGGAGGTGTTTAAGGCCAGCCTGGTCTAGGGGGAGGTGTCCCTGCCCATGAGAGGGGGGTTGGAACTACATGATCTTCCAACCCATATCATTCTATGATTCAATCCTCTGGACCAATATCAGGCAGCTGCTTTCTGCAAGTAACTCATCCTAGGCAGGAAACACAAGTCTCACCCAGCTGTCAGAGATCTGGAGGTTCACCACTACCACAACTCAGCACTGATCAAACACATGGAGCTCCTTGAGAACATAAAAAGTTCCCCTCCACTACAAACAAAATTGAAATCAGCTTTCAGTTTCCCAATAAAAATATCATCAGGGGAGCTTAAGGTCTTAGTTGTGTGGAATACAATTATACATATATCCTTGTGTTCAGGGAACTCGAGTTCTTTATCTATTGCACAGTGTAAAGGCAAGTCTTCAAATTTGCAAGAATCTTCTTGTGGCTATAAATGAGATAACTTAAGTCTAGAGCACATTCACTTGCACAGAGGATGCTGTCATAAATATTTCTCCAAGAAGTCTGCTCTACTCTTCCACAAGGAAGAGGTGACCTTTGTCATCGCCACCATGAGCTACCTCAGAAACTAGAGAGTTTATCTCTCATACAATGCAATCATAGGCACAAACACAAAACAAATTATAGAATCAGAGAATATTTTGGGTTGGAAGGGACCTTACAAGATCATCTAAAGTTCCAACCCCCCTGCCATATGCAGAGACACCTCCCACTCCACCAGGCTGCTCACTGTCTTGTCCAGCCTGGCCTTAAACACCTCCAGAGAGGGGGCATCCACAACCTCTCTGGGCAACCTGTTTCTCTGTTTCACCACCCTCACCGTAAAGAACTTCTTTCTTACGTCTAGCCTGAACTCACCTGATCAGTGTTATCACACTATTGCCACAATCAAATGCTAAACAACTAATGGAAGAAAACCTTCAAGTCATCATAAGTAGGAATTATTTTAAACTATAAATCTGGAAGATTCCAATGGTTTGGAAACAGTAGACCAAATCCAATAAACTACATTTTCTACAAGCAAATAGTAGGAAAGGAAGGAATTGTGAAGTGAAAAAAAGATAAATCATCATTCCTTTCTGAACATGATCAAGACTCAAATGTTTCTATCCCAGTAGTGTATCTTCACTTGAAGAATCAAATTATAACAGGTTTATCAGAAGTCCTGGAGTTGGGAAGTTGCAGTAGTTTAGCTCTTTTTGTTGAAGAGCCTTTCTGGCATTCTCATTGCTCAAGGTCCATCACTTGACTGACCATTTTAGAAGATGCACAGGCAGTTAAGACTACTGTGGCCAAACAAAATATTAAAAGCAGGCAAATCAGACCACAATAACAAGCCCAATACCTGATTTCTTGGCTGTACTTTGCACACCTCCAGCACCGGGACTCCCAGGAGAGCCAGTCTTTTTGCTCAGAAGACTGTTAAAGAAGGTAGCCAAGACACCTTCACTTGCAGCGTTATCTGGATAAAAACCAAATACAGAGAGATCATTGAACTGTTGTTGCTGTTAAGTGACAAAACTTAGCAATCAAGGAAGGAAACCTCCAATATGAGAATCTCTCCTTGCTCAATTTAAAGACACTAATGTTTTGCACACTTTGGCAGAGTCTGAAAAGACTGAAAGCCTATCACTGCTCTTCTGGAATTATGGGGAACAAGTCACAAAAATTCTTATCTAAATGCTTTTGTTGTTTTTTCCAGTGATAGAAGCCAAAAAGCAAATTATTAAGTATGGATATGCAAGCCAAACATCCGTAAGTCCATTAACAAATTGCACAGAGGTTTCAGTGCAGTCTTTCACACCACACCACTTGTCATAAATCAGGCCATTCTAGAAAGGGTTTAGTAGAACGGGTAGAATTGTGAATAATAAATGACAGAAGGGAAAAAACTGTGTTGAGGTTAAAGCAGTCCCCACTTTATAATCCAACTGCTGTGTAAAAATATATCTAGGCAACCTAAGAAAGTGATATACTTGAACTCTAGCTGCTTCACAGTTACAGAGTTCTACTTTAAATCATATGAATTGATTAAATAAAACCTTAAAAAATATAAAACCTAAAGCAATGTCATATATCTATCCATCCATACCATTAGTGAATAGATTCCAAAAACTTTCTACTGAAGAGAATTATTTTTTTTAAGGGAAATAACACATGATTAAAAAAGTAAAATAGTTATTCATACTTTTAATATTTGGATCTGGTTTTTTAACTGATGTTATTGGTGAGGCACTGGGTACATTGGCGGGACCAGCTCTGCCTTGAGTTCTTGGGGATCCTGCAGGGCCTCTTGCAGGAGATTCCTTTAAAAAAGTCCAAATCACACAGTCAGAGAAGAATTTAAATTGATTAGTTACATAAAGCAAATGCAACTTTACATATAAATTACATTTTAAACCTTTATACTGGCACTGCAATGTATGCACACCAGGGGGAAAATAAATCCAACCAAACAATCCACCACCAGTTATTTTTGGGCACGTAACTCCACCTAAAAAAAGAATGCATCACTGCAGGAAATTTTCAGTTCAATAATCATCAAATATTTCTGTTTCCACAGTGAATTAGAATGCTTACAATTTGCAAGCAGCATTTTAAATTATTGCAATTTAAATTATAATTTAAATTACTGTGTGTTTTATTTTTACAAAATGAACTTCTACAAGCTGGAATCACTCCCTCTTCCCAAGAAGGGAAAAAAAAAACCCACCACCTACTCCTCTCCTGGATTTACTTACTGATGCTCTTGTAGGCGTTGCTGGCTGTTTGGCAAGGAATGACTGTGAAAAAAATATACCAAGATTATTAAATATACTTCAGAAAATAGAAAGGAATAAAATACAATGAATCTGACTACAACCATTAACTTTTTTTTTTATCCTGGCATTTACACACTTCCTCTTTGCTTTTATATACTTCCAGACTTCACCACTAGAGGACCGAGTGAAAATGAATAAATAAACTGCAGTCCTTTGTCTTTCACAGCTGTTCCACAACTACAGGTCAGAACCAAGTCTGTAACCACTACAGTATTTGTAATCAACTGTGCAGGAAAATGTTATTGGGTGTTTTAAACAAGAGCAGTAAAAAAAATAAAAAAATAAAAAATCAAGATACAACATGCCAAATTCGACACTCTAAAGTCCTTCTAGCCTGTGGCTGTAAGAAAACTACATTGCTAAGATGTTTAAGTACTTATTTTTTACAGATCAACACATCCCTGCTGTGAAATTTCAAGTTTACTTCTTGCTCTTCTCCCTTGAAATGTAAATTATTTCTGTTCTCATTATATTTTCCTTTCAGCTTGCCAAGAGAAGTGGTTATATCTTCTACTGGCATTTTGTAAAAGAAAAGTCTTATTTAGCAATTACAAGTGAAAGTGTAAAGCTGAAGTAACTTAAACAAGGAATGAAAAATTGACAGCAGTAACAATGGAAAATGGTAACATCTTATCATTCTTCTTTTCTTACCTGCTGCTTCATAAGAAATACTTGTTCATCTTCTGCTGCCAGCTCCTTATCATGGACCAACTGTTGAACAAAAACTTTGTTATTAGAAATAAAACCTGAAATTACTGTCACTGCTTTTATATTTTGGAGGGAACAAAAAGTAAATCTGCAATACTATTCTTTAAAAGAAAACCCCACACTTCTTTATTTTTTAAAAAAGTACTAACATCAAAGAAGTTGTGATAATAAAAAACTAATTATGGTAAGCAAATGGAGTAGACTAGCATTGATGCCACTTGTAGGTATTCTCTCAGGATGATGAATAGTGGGTAGGCAGCCACCTTCATCTTTTTAAGCTCAGGCATTAATCTCATTAGCATCCCTTCAAGCCCTGCAATTGCTTGTGTGCCTCTACTTAGCAATATGCAGAACATAGATTATTTACTGCTCTTGCCTTACAGGAAGAAATCTGTCACTAATAATACACTAAAGCAATAGTAATGTACTGTCTTATTTGACAAGATTTGCCCTCAGCACACCACCCATGTGTGCATGCTGCTTATGTCCTACACACTATTCTGTTTTCAAAAAGTGGCTTTTGCTTCGTGCATGAAAAAAAAGGTTTGTGTGAAATATTTTGGTACTTTCATTCATGAAAGCAAATGACTTTTGTGTTAGCTTGCAGTATTTCAAACAACTGGAAAACGAAAGCTTAATGTTTCTCACAATTGGGTACAAAAAGCCCCTACGTTTAGATTTCAAGTTCTTCAGCATTAGTATCTGATGGGGATGGGCAAGAGTTCACCCCTTTTTACCTTCCGTACAGATTCTTTCACAATGAAGTCCTCATACGCATCTTCTGGCTTCACTGTTGTGAAGTTTTCATGCAAGATGGCAATCTTCTTCTCATTGTCCCAGCCAGCGGGTCTGTAAAAAGAAGGAAAGCTTTGCCTTTTCAGTCACAAAAAGCATTTCTACAGAGACTACTTGTTTACTGCCCTTTCCTTCAATAAGGCAATTTTACAACGGGTCAGTTATTTTTACATAAATGTGAGGTGAAGTGCAGAGCTTAAGAGAAATCAAGAGGAAACCAGGCTGAGTATCCAATGCACTTACATAAACACGGCATCCTTTTCTACCACTAAGGCAGGTGTGGTAAACTGAAAACCGTATGTTTTATGTACAATGTACTTATACAACAGATCAAGGTTCTTTTCCTCCTTAACTGATGTATAAATCAAGGCAGCTCCATCTGATTATGTATTTAAGGAAAATGACATAAGATACAGGTTTTTAATTATATAGTAAAAATTTGAAACCAGGAGCTAATGAGTATGTATCTACTAAGCCAAATTTGTGGAAGCAGTTGAAGGCAGAAGCTACAGCCATTTAGAGCTTGGGGAGAGAAGCCTCATGATACTTTTCTTTGACACACATAAATTACCTACCCCACCCAGGAACTTAACTTTGGAAAAGCCAAAAGCTTTTAAAGACTGGTTTATGTAGAAATCACAAGTTCTGAAGGGAAAACCTACAAAACCCACCTCACAAAACACAAGGCAGGTCCCCTCTGAAGAAAAAGCTCCAAATCTCACATATGATTTAGAAAACCATTAAAAGTTTTATAAATCTCTTGAGGTTTTCAAAGCACTAAATGCTACATAATAAATAACTAAACTACAAGGAATCTTGAAGTCTGTCTGACTAACTTCACATGCAATTTCAACTCTAAAAGGTATTTCCTTGCTTCCAGATTACAGCCAGTATCTCCAGAGTGGGAAAGGATACACTGTAAGCAGAATCTACGGATGTGTGACTGGATGAAGTCAAAGTGCTCTTCTCTGTAATCGTGCTCCTTCTCCAGTACACTCACTGCATCACACTGAGGGAAGACAAACAAAACCAGAAAAACCCAGTCAATTAAACCCAGTGTACCTCAAAACATTCTCCATAATATTACACACACAATAGACTAACTTTGAGTATCTGTATTTAAAAAGACATAAATAAAAGATAATGTAACTGATATGTAATAAATAACTCTTCCACAAAAGTAAAAACTGACATTGGTGACAGAACTTAGCTCTTCAAATAATTCCCTTCACTATTAATCCAAAATTCATTTTGCATGCCTTCCAAAACAAAATTAATTAAACTTTTCCACAGTAGCAAAGTGAACCAGAAACTCACTTTTGTACAAACTACCAGCACAGGAATCCCCAAGTTGTGAGTCAGCACATTGTCCCCAAGTGGCAAAGACACATGTTCATCCTCTTGGCCAGATGAAGGGCCTCGCCTCTGTGGTGATCCCTGGTAGCCCTCTTCAGGTTCTACGTATTCTTGGAACTCCTTTATAACTATTGGGAGAGAGATGTTGTTAAGGTTATGGTTTGAAAAGAAAATCTAATTCCCTCCTTTATATATTCTATCATTCTATTCTATTCTGCTCAGAGACTTCTAAGTGTTATCTAAAGAAACAGTTATATCCTAGAGTGTCTAGAGGGAATTAGATGCTTTTAGTTTTCAGTGTCTCAATGAGCATATCAAATACCAAGGTGCCTAAGAAATAGTATTAATATAATTTTGGAAGCTCACTGTGATCCCACACATGCTTAATCAAGTTTTTTTCCAGCCACAACACAGACAAAGTTGCCTCCTGGCTGTCTGCACCCCCAGCACAGCACTTCCTGAAGGCCAGGGCTCCCCCTGCCCTCGCAATCCAACCTGGAGCCTCCCTCAGCCCAGAGGAGCCTGTGGTTTGCTCCCATGAACACATCTTTATTACAGATGTGGTGGGAACAGGCTGCCTGAACATACAGGAGAAGAACCTTTGACAAGCTCCTGAACTCCCGTGTGTTCACAAAGAGAGTGTTGTTCATCCAACCATCCATGTGATGGACAAGGTGCTGCTGCTGTGCTGCAGGACACCTGATACTTCCGAGGTTTAGGAAGTAGTGAAACCTCAGAGAACTTTACAACACAACATGCACTTCTTCAAAACAGAAGCACTCCTGTCACAGAACAGGCTGAGGAAGGAAGAACAAATCAGAAAAACTTTTCTGTTCAGAGGTGCACAATTTTTATATGAAAATTTAACACTTGCGAAAAAGATGGGAGCTCTAGTCCAGAGAACAGCTTAAAAGCCCCCATCAAATGGACCAGAAAACTTAAGACAACTAAGTCAACATACCCCAAGGTCCAAAGAATTGATTAAAAAATTCGGATGCGGTTGGTTTTAAAGGTGGGGAAGCAGCGCCTCCTTGTGAGGAGACAGCAGCAATGCTTTGCAAGAGATGCTCAAATCCAGCACTGCTTCCTACTCAGCAACTGAAAATCACAACTCTGTAATAGGTTATGCACAAGAACAATACTTACCGACTGTTTCACAGAAAATCAATTAATTCCAGAGCATTTAACTAGAAAAGGGTCTAAAGAAAGTACTTACTTCATTACTCAGACTCTTCCTGAATCAGGACAGAAAAAACCCTACTGAAGCCAAGTATATGAACACCAGCTAAAGGAAAACCATTTACATCTGCTGCCATCATTCAGACAAGCCTTTTGGACTTAATCGGGTGTAGCAGAACATTTTACAATATCACACCCCATCTATTCCAACATTATTATATATCATATACAATCAGACAACATTAGCTTCCTAGGTTTTGTCCGTATCAAACCAGAAAATTCTCTTCTTTACTAAGATGTCCATTATTATAAACTCCCACAAATTTGGGCAAGGAAAGCCTCTTGAAAACAGTTAAGACTGACAACTTGATACAAGTAATCATTCAAGACTTCCCCAATACAAATGACTGTAAATGTAACACAGAAAATTGAGAAGAATGGTGGTACATTCTCAAGCCAGAGAGATCACAAAAGTGCTGAACAGCAAAACAAGAAAAAATTTCTGAGATAATAATTCTAAATTTATGTTCAATTTGGAAATCAATTCATGCACCCTATAGGCCTTCCTGTGCACAATCATAACTTTTAGTTCTGTGAAAAGAAATCTTAGACAAAAGATATTTGGGCAAAGTAAGTTTCTTTTATCTTTTAGTTTGACAATTCTTTCATTTCTGCGTCAGGAAAAAAACCAAAACAAATTAAACCAAAAAACAAAGGTAGAAAACCCAAAACTGATTCAGCTTGGATGGGATGCTGCTATTGAGAAAAATTTAATTGATTTTCATGTCTTTGGCTTCAGTCATCCCAGAGACCATCAACGTAGCAACCATTTTACCAGAATACTTCCTTTCTTGACTCTTGATAGTTGCCTTTTCTGTTTTGCTATCATAAACAGGGAGGCAAAACTTAGAACTTCCCTGAAATAATTATTCAGATATTCTGAATAAACAAATTCTGTTTAAACCTAGATGATCTTTAATTGAGATTGAATTGAAACACAACATTTTAACTAGGATTATTCATATGAATCTTCATTAATCAAGCTTTAGCAAGGAATTTCCAGAGCAGGTCAGTGATAGAAGTGAGTGTAGACAAAAAATGCTCTAGGAATAGTCTAAATAATTCAATTTATTTCAAAACAGCCAGTTGCTTCCGTATGTGTGTCCTGTCTCCCATTCTGGAAGCTCTTTAACACAATCTTCTCATGTACCAGATGGAGCCCAACGTCATCCACCCAGTAAAGCCAAGAGCCTCAAACAGCAAACAAAGACAAAAGACTGGGTGGAGAAAGGCCATGAAAATCCTGAAAGCAAAGACAAGCAGTCCGAAGTCCAATTCCACTGGAAAAGGCCAGGCAACAAAAGGATTCCTGGAGACTGGCAATAAGATCCCTGTAGTAGCACTTGAAACAGATCCTAATGAGACAGAAGTATAAAATATTCCCTTGGAGTCACTTGGCTGCTGACATGAAGCGTGACATCTGTCTGGGTCCACGTGTCCCCACTCAGAACCAGAAGTAAGAGTAAGATTCTGGTCCTACAAGCCAAAGGCAAGAAATGCACGGCTCCATGTGGGGTTAGGCTGCAGTAGGGTGTTACTGGAATGACCTCAGCACATCTCTTCATTCCACACCCTGTCCCTAGGTTTGAGCTGCCTGCTTTGCAGCTCATTACACTCCATCACCACACATTTTCACAGCTGGGCTACAGCACCATGGGGAGTCTCCACTTTCTAAGTAGCAGCTTATCTCAGGAAGCACATGCAGCAGGATAGCAGTAGGGAAAACTTCACTGGTCTAGCATTATTGATGGACTGTAGTCACAAGGCATTCTTCAGACAAACATGCTTTATTCTACTTGAGCTGTTACACTAATAGAAATTGCCTTTAAAGAGAATTACAAGCTACGGTGGCCAATGCTCTGAGCACAGATCCGGCCTTAGGGCCAGTCTGTAAGAACTCAGAACACAAGCATCTGAGATGACACACGAATCCTACACAGTGCCTGAGAAAAGGAAATGATACAGAAGTTCCAACAATGACAGGGAGGTTGGAACTAGATGATCTTTAAGGTCCCCTCCAAACCAAACCATTCTATGATTCCATAAGTCCAGATTGGAGACAGAGGCCCCTATTCTTCTTGCACGCTGATAAAGAATCATAGAATAGTCTGGGTTGGAAGGGACCTCAAAGATCATCTAATTCCAACTCCCCTGCCATAGGCAGGGACACCTGCCACTAGATCAGGCTTAGTGCCTGACCAATGTTCACCCTGTTTTTCATAATCTGGCTGCAGTGTCCTGCAAGCATGTGAATTAGCCAGCTTTTTCTTTTACTGCAACTCTATAAAGCACAAGAGAAATTAGGAATTTCTACAATGATTTTATAAATCTCTAAGACAATAGTACTAGGTCATTGTCTTTCTCAAACACAGAGCTAATGTTTTGCCATAGTTCTAACTGGTTCCTCCACATCATACACTTTTAGTGAAGGATGAAAACACTTCTCTGCCAAAAGTGAATTTTAAGTGCACAAACTCTACATTTATTTGGACTTCCACACACTTTTGTACATCTCAAAAAAGTGCAAATTAGGCTAGCTGATCTATTTCAGGCTAGAACTGTCTTTCAATTTCTCATCCACAAGGAAACCTCACTCATCCAAAAAAGCCCAAACTTTCCCCCTTAATTGTCAAATCTTGCTTTTTTTTTAACATAACCTGGTTATCAAGCTCAGGTTATCAGTCATTAAGTTTCAACTTGAGCTAGTATGCTGTAGGCACAAGCCTTTTGGGAAAGTAATATTTAACACTCAGAAGGAAGATCAGCTACAGAAGCACATCTGAATGCTCACATGCCAAACAGATGACACTGGTCCCTAAACTGAGCCTAAGGAAGCTCCTAGACAGTATTGCAAGGTTTAAACTTTCCAGGCCAGCCAGCCAGTCTGAACAACAGCAGAAACAATCCAAGAATCTGGCTTTATCTAGGCTTCAGTTGCTAAGAAATGCAGGTTGCTGAGGTCTCTTTTCCACCAAAGGAATTTATTTTTAAGCAATTCAATATGAAAACAGAAAAAACCCAAAACCTGAAGAAGTATTCAAAACTATTTTAGGAAAGAAAAGCCGCAGGAAGCAATACTGCAGCGCTGACTACTTGCCAGCCTCAGATTCTTTCCTGACACAGATATGCCAGGAAAGAAAGTTAATTTATACAACGTTCCTCAAGTCACAGGGCAGGGATGGCTGCAGTGAGAAACCATGACATGTGCCAGGATCACCAGTTTGTGGCTGGTGAAAAGCAGAACAGGAACAGGGCCTGGCTTAGACAGACAGCTAATTTCATTACTGAATTTTGTCACTAATTTAAAGAAGTGTATTTCTGTATGCATTTTTTTTTAACTGGCCTTTTAAAAAATCAAATTATTGGAACCTCATTATTGCAAGGGATTAACTCACCTGATGATTTGTCAGTGCAACAAAACTGTATGAGTTATTTTAAAGCCAAAGACATTCTCATCCAACCCATTCTCAAAGCACCAAATTAAAGGCTGACAGCATTGCCAAAGAGATTTGCAAAACTAGTGAACAAAAAAAGACAAGTGCAGAAAGACTTACACTTCTGTTCCATGTGTCTCATCTCCTCTGGAGGAATCTTCATCTTATCAATATGTTCTTGCAAGACACTGGCCCATTTCTGTAAAGACTCCATAACAGTCCAAGGTCTAGACATATCTGCCACAAAGACTACAATGGTGTCCTGCAGGGATTCTGCAGAAACTGCAAACTTCAACAGCCCTTTATGGTACAAATCTCCATCCAGGATCCAAACATTACAGCGAGTGTGATCTGAAAGGAAAAGGTACAGCTGTAAACCAACAATGCCAAATTTTTGCTTTGCTAGGAGTAAACAGATGAGTACTTCAGTGTTAAATTAAAGGCTGACAGCATACTTTTTACATGGGTATAAATGCCTACATCACTCAGTAGGCCCTTTCCTTTAATGGGATTTTTTCCTTGGTTCAGAATCTTTTAATTTAAAAAAAAAATTATGCCTGTTATTTGTCTTTTAGTAAGGCCAGGTGACACACCAGCTTCTAGGTGCTGCACAGCATGGCTGCATTTGAAGTATACTGCAAGTAAAACCCAAACATGTGTGACACACACAACTCTTGAGTTCAGAAGGGGGTGGTTATAGCTGAGCCCAGCAGAGAAGCCAGGGTGTCCCTCAGACACATAAGCTGGTTTAGCATCTCTCACCAGAAATAAGCCATAAACAAGATACAAGCCATAAGCAGCTTAGGTTTCTAGCACAGAAGTAGGAGGAACAAATAAACCATAAACCTACAACTCAGTTATGCTACCTGCTCTTAATTCACACTGGCCAGGCTCCTACTTGCAAACTCCTCATGGGATCAAAGATTTGGTATTTTGGTTTGTGTTTTTCAATAGTGATTGGATATTTTTTGTTGAAATGCAAGGTAGGGAAATGAGAAAAACCAGCTGAGACAGACAGCTGGTATGAGACACTTTCATGGCAAGAACAGAAGAAACTCAAAAGGAAGCATCATCCAGGAATGATGTATCAGGTAGTATGAACAACCAGTATGTCCAAATGACATTATCCTCAGAACTTCCTCCTGGAGAGGAACAACCCAATTTGTTTTTACCTTCTAGACTCTTCCGAATATGCCTCCCAAATTATTTCCTATACCACTACAGCTCTCCAGGGGGCCTCCATAGGTANTTTTGGTTTGTGTTTTTCAATAGTGATTGGATATTTTTTGTTGAAATGCAAGGTAGGGAAATGAGAAAAACCAGCTGAGACAGACAGCTGGTATGAGACACTTTCATGGCAAGAACAGAAGAAACTCAAAAGGAAGCATCATCCAGGAATGATGTATCAGGCAGTATGAACAACCAGTACGTCCAAATGAAAAAGACAAAATCAAACATTATCCTCAGAACTTCCTCCTGAAGAGGAACAACCCAATTTGTTTTTACCTTCTAGACTCTTCCAAATATGCCTCCCAACTTATTTCCTATACCACTACAGCTCTCCAGGGGGCCTCCATAGGTATTAAACATCAGATGGTAATTCTGAATTACATGAGCCAGCACAACAATCACTGCAGAGTAAAGATTTTCAAAACAGTCACTGAGCTTTGCTGTTACTCTGCTTCATTGTATTTCCTGCCCCATGCTCCAAATCTATTAACTTGACAAAATAAATCCAGTTGTTGTAGCTACTGTAACTTTGAGGAAGAAGCTATCAGGATCAAAACCACCAGCTCCAGAAAAAGGCAAAAACTTGACAAAGGAAACTGGATGGAGGAGAGAGCAGAGATGTATGCGCTACCTTTCTCATCAGGTCTTGGATAAAATTACTAAACAGCCAAGTTGCAGACAGATTACATCAAGATCTATACACAGGCAGTCTGCATTTAGTAGTTGTTATACCCCTGCTGCTCGGCTGTCATAAGACATTCAAACATCAGTCATTCCACAAACAGGCCAACAGTCAGGCTTTTTACTTGAAGTTCTTCCAGTTGTGCATCTCAGATCCATGTAAACACTTACAATAATCATTGTGTCTCTAACAAATGCCCCTTTTCCATATTCATCAGTTGTTTCTCCCCTCCCTCCACCCCTCATCTCACTGGTACTGCACAGGATTCCCACAGCACTGGATATAAAAACAAGAAGCTATTGGAAAGTAACAATATAGTTTGGAAAAGTAGAAAGGAAGTGAAGAGACTTTCTAGCCAAGAACATGTTCACAAGTTTTCTGCCACACAAGAATAAAGCATCTATGTACAAATCCCTTATCCTCTGCATTCCAAAAGCATCCTTTGTATATTCCACAAGCAGAAATTTACCAAGGAATAAAAACCCTTTCAGCTTTCCTGAAGTGAAAGGTTATTAATAGACATCAGCTCTTCCTATGCCCAACTGTCTCCCTGAAGCAAAACTGAGAGTTTTACTGACATAACTTCAATCTACCTGTGGTCTGTGACAGTTTACCTCTCAGCACTTTCACAGTTTCTTCTGTGGCAAGTGCTTCAATGGCATAAAAGATTTTCAAGTAATGGAAATTAATAAATGTCCTAACTCATTCATCCTGAAATCACTCTTTTAAGCTAGTAGCTGAAAGTTACAAAGGCTTTTTTTGTTGTACACCTTTGTCCTACCTCAGGATTTAGTTTCTGCTCAACATCTAGAACACAGATGGGAACTAGAAGGGAGGTAGTACTAGAATGCAGTTGGAACAAACTAAATTAATCCACTAGGAAGACTGGAAGCCAGGCACCCACATTAAAATGTACTTCAGAAAGAGATAAAATGGTATGAAAATTAGGGGTTTTCCTCCTTTCTTTAAGAGGTATGGCTTGTGACTTACACTTGCTACAAACACAAAACACAACTGAAATACAGTACTGGTTGTTCACAATTTGGCAAGGACTTGATGGCAAGCAGGACTTTGTTAGCACCACATTAAGCTCTTAATTTGTCTGCTGATGTGAATGGTAGCAGGGTCTTTCACTGCAGCTATGACATGAGACACCAAAACAGCAAATCACCACCAGATCCTGTTTGAAATGCAGGTGCTACCTATTAAAGACTTAAAATAGCTGCACCCTACATTCTACACCTTGTAAATTTTCATGGCTGAAGAGATAACAAAGTTACTGCAGATTCTGCAAATTGTACATTATACCTCCTGCATTTCTTCAAACAGTGTTGGTAGTAATTAGATATCCCTTTTCCAAGCTGTCAAGCAAAACAGGGAATAATTTTCAACTTTAGATACATTGACAAAACCACTAATTTTTTCCATTAGAATTTGGTGTACCAGCAGCAATCTGGAACAACCAGTTCAACTGGAATATGCACATGATATGATTGAGGCCAGTCCAAACCTGAGCCACAAAACCAAGACTGCTTGATTTTGTTACAAGGAAGAATGCCACAACAGAACAGCTCCACTTCACTGGCACACCTGCACAGTCAGGACAACAGCACTGTACAGCACTGGAAATCTGAGGCAGTTTACACAACTGCCTGGTGTTTACAACTGCCAGCTAATCTATACAGTACTGCCATAAAACCAGCCCATGTTGCTCTTCGCACTGCCTTGCATCTCCACTTCAATACTGTCTTATCACTGCAAGAGATTCTGGAAGCTACTCTAGAATTAAGCAGAGCATCTCCGCGACCTGCTACAAATTAAGATTCTCAGCTCTCCAAAGCAGACTAATCAGCACAGACACAAAACAAGTCATCACAAAGAAAGGCATCAAATTAAAACTGGCCACACCCCCTGAGAAATTCCACTCCCAGAGGACTCCAGGGCCTGAGCTCTAGGGCTGTTTAATACTCAGAGTTAACTTTAGAGACAGTGCCATAAGTGCTTTTGTGCAGACGAAGCAGGGTGTCATGTATGCAGCGGCACTCAAGGATATCACAGCCAGAGCCAGCCACCCAGGAGAAACCTTTCACTCCCAGGATTGCTTCTCAGGCACCTCCAACCTCTTCTTGTGCCTTTGCCTGAGCACATCTGGGGTAGCACCCTAGGAAGCAGATTTTTCAGGGAGAAATTTGGAATGTGACGTTATCTCTGTTATCCTGAGACCTAGGGACCAAAGTATTGCACGTAACACTGAACAACATCTCACAGATCTGACCCAGCTAATTACCAGTGCAGGGTTGATGTCTATCATGCCATCTAAAGATGACAAAGAGAGCAAAGAAAGCTTACAGCACCTGAAAGGTGGAAAGATCTTCCAATTTCATTACAGAGCTTCAGTTACCAGCACCAGTTTGACAACCCTGGCAATACTTGTGGTTTGCTCATCTTGAATAAGTTGGGGTAAAAAAACAAACAAACCCTGAGTACAAGGCAGTAAGGCCTGAATGCGTCTCTTCCATTTCTTTATGGTTTTCAAGAACCATGGGCCAATTATCGAGGTTTTGTTCCTAAATTTCTATCTGAGCATATGCACTTCCCAAGTCTGTTAAGTTTTTAAGAGAAAAAAAACCCTCAAACCTGTCCTAGAGAAGGAAAAACATTATCTCTGCCTGTTGGGAAATACTGACCTACTTTGCTATTTATTTTGCTTACTGATGACAGTAACGAGATGGGAAGGAAAAAGGCAGGGATTATTAGATCCTAACATACCCGGTGAAGGGATGCATGAAGAAATAAATTCTCCAGCCAAGCCTAGCAGTCAAATAGGTCTCTTTTCCTGCTAGTGCCACCTGAGCTCTTAAGACAGGCTGTTTTTAATCAGCTCAAATACTTCTTACTCCCAGTTACCCAGGAAGAGCCCAAAAATATTTCCAAAGCAGGGACATACTTGAGGTTTGATAGACAGCATCTGGGAAAAAAGCACACCAAACATTTTTCTACTTATAATACCATCTCTTTTGATGTTTCCAGAAGCCTGGTGTCACGGCTTAATGCTCTGAACCATAAGGACTTTTTCCCTCCTCTGAAGTATTTATGCAGTAGGAAAGAAGATTCCACACGGTGAGAAAGCACTTACACCAAGAATCTCAAGAAGCCAAGAATGGCTCAGCACTTAAAATTACAGCACAGAAGATTTTTAGGAACCCTAAGATCAGGTGGCCAGGGAAGCTGCAGCAGGCAATGTCCTCATCCTTTAACTGTGCCTAACTTAGTACAGTTTATAACAATGTGAGCACAATCCCCATCTCCATAACAACCAGTCACATATGGTACTTAATCACTTGTGTAAGCCTTCAGTACATTTCCATTTCCAAATTCCCATTACCCATTTCCTACAACCTTTGTTTTCAGGAACACAGGTAAATCATCATCATTGCTTCCCTCTTCTGAACTGAAAACTCAGAAGTCATAACTAGGAAGACTGCCATTCCTCCGTTTTGAAGAGGGAAACTAACACAAAGGTGCCCAGCAGTTTATCCAAAATGAAAGAAGCAGAGTTAGTAGCAAAGACAACAACCTCTCCTCATCTCTTTTTGTCTATAACATTTCTGGAAAATGGAGTATTCTCATTAGACCTGATTTTAAACAGTCTCTTGTCATTACCCCCCTCTAAAGAGCAATCATCAACAGTAAAGGCAGAGACAATCTCCAATTTGAGAAAATGAAATACTAATTCTGACTTTACACTCTTTTCTCCACTCATTCTTCACCAAAACTCTGCACGTAGCCTCTGCAAGACGACACCAACTGCTTATATCCAGAAATCCCTACTGAGAATTAGGTTCCCACAGATGTATCACTTCCTTTCTACAGTTATCACAAGTCATACTAAATGACAATCTCTCTGCTAGGAAGTCCACATCAGCACAAATATCTACCCAAAAAGTAAATGGATCCTGAGAGCTGCCCAAGTGCACCTTCTCCTCATATACAGGTCAAACCATAGGAAGGGCAAGAGGAAGAATATACACTGAGTGCAAAATGCATTTCACTTACAGAAAACTGATACAGCCTCTGAAACATACCCAGCAATGCTGGAATCAATTACTTGGGCATAACCCAAAGCACACAGTGAGAAAAAAAGCACATCAGGTACTTAATTACAGCAAAAAAATGACATATAAAATGAACTTACCATCTCTGTCTTCATCGTGAATATTTAGATACAAGTATTCCAGCCCTCTTCCTTTCTTGCCATGCTCTGCTCCCTGTATTTTAGCCATAAGCGTGGTTTTACCTGAACCATCATCACCTGCCAGTAAGTTTTTAACAGGAAAAAAAAAGGCACTTTCAGAATTAATTTTAACGTTGCAAAGATTTCAGAAAACATACTTAAGTAATGAGTACATGGTTTTGGACTGTATTTGTTGTTTTCTTTTAAGTATTCCAACTAAGTGCAAACAGCTTAATGATAATAACAGGAATGAAGCATCTCAATATTCTGTTTCACAATGCTCTAGTTTAAATATACATTATAAGCTTCATAAGAGAAAAGCATATTATAATGCTTGTATTATAAGAGAAAAAAGAAAGTAAAACCACCAGCCCGAAAGACAAGAAATACCACAGTTCATACAACATAAACTAACTGCAACAAATTAACGTGCCGGCTCCTTCATGTCATTGTTCCAAACACACTTTTTTTCCCTCAAAAAAAAAATCCCAAACAAGCAAACACCTCCCAACAGCCTGCATGTGCTACTTACCAAAAACCAGAATGTTCTTGCCCGATGGCAATTTGGATCTGGAGCGGGTGGAAACTTCACTCAGTATGGAGGACCTGGTAGAGGATGAGGTT
>VZTY01004609.1:28735-56682 GCA_013400935.1 Turnix velox
ACAGGCGGCGCCCGGGCAGCCCCGGCAGCGCTCCCCGCCCTGGGCGGTGCCCGCAGAACGCAGCGGCCCCTGCTGGCGGCGGAGCCGGGACCCGCCGGGCTCGGAGCGGGCTCTGCGCTCGGGGCGGTGCCACAGCGGCGGGGAGAGCAAACAGAAGGGCCGGAGGGGATTGCACGATGTGAATAATTCCCCTCTAGTTGGTAGCAGAATGCCTACAGCCGGACAGGAATTTCTGTTATTGCTTCTAGCCCAAGACTCTTCCCTTTCGGACTGTACGGGAATCACGGAATGATCGGAGCTTGAAAGCCCCTCCCGTCCCACATCACCAGCCTTCAACCCCAGGAATGGGGCAGCCACAGCTTCCCTGGGCAACCAGGGCTAGCCCCGGGGTTCAGCCCTTCACAGCAAGGAATTTCCTCCCGAGATCTCATCTAAACCTCCCATCTTTCAGGATAAAAGTGTTCACCCTCACCGATCCAGAGTCCCTGCCCCGCTTTCACGGGATTGGAAGAGGCTCTGAAGTTTTCCTGCAGCCTTCTCTGCTCCGGGCTGAACCCCAAGAATCTCTCAGCCCCCTCTCAGAGCAGAGGGGCTCCAGCTCCCGCAGCAGCTCCGGGCCCCTCTCCAAAAGGCCCCACTGGAGGCAGCACTGCAGGAGGGGTCTCAGAGTGGGGCAGAATCCCATCAACATCCTCAACTCCTTCTTCCCCGGCTGCTCTCCATCATGGCTTTGCCAACATCTAGCATTACTGGGACAGCTGAAGTCCAAAGAAGAACACCCAAAAATATTAGAGGACCTATTTATTATATCATTGGTGTTATCTTCACTACAAATCTTTCGGGTTTTGGTTATCTTGCCTGTTTTTAAGCATTTAAGCTACATCACAGCAAAAGCCTATTGTTAATGAGATAACTGAACAATTTCCATAATAAATGAACCATAGATTATTAATTCCTTCATCAGAATGGATAAAAAGTACAGATAAAATGCTCAAGCTGTCAATGAAAAATCAAGTTACTAAGTTACTAAAGCTTTCTATAAAACTTGTGTAATTAGCAGAAATGGTGGTTCCAACATTTCCACAAGCTTTCCATTTCTATTTCCATTTGTTTCCCATACCAGGTGAGTTTGCCTGCTCTCTGCACAGGTGTTTAACACACATTTGGGGCTTTCTGTCACAGATGTATTTTTCTGCACACACAGCATGCTAAATGTCAGACAAAATGTTTTACCTGTTTTAAAGCCTTCACTGATTAAGAGGAAATAAATTCAGACACAACAACATTAACACATATCACTTTCTGCCAACAAAATATTCATTTAGCAAAATAGCCTCTCCTTACAAATGGTAGAAAGCAAACTACAAAAAGATTCCAAAAGAAAGACAAGTCACGTCACCTAAATCATAAGTTCAAGAAAATTAAAAAAAAAAAAAAATTTACTCATAAAGATGTTAGTAGCTATATTAGCATTATGTTAAAAAAAATCTAATTCCATGTAATTCAAATTTACAAAGCATAACAAGTCCATCTGGGAATGTTATCAGTGAAAAACACGAGTCCAAGCCAATCTAAATTCTCTCAGTTACTGTTAGTAGTGCTGCTCTTCAACATTTTGCAAATACAAAATACTACTGAAAGAGGTCACTGATGGTTTTTGGTTCTTTCTTGCCTCTATAAAATGGACATAAAAGAGAAAATATCAAATAGTGATACAAAATTGCACAACTTTAGAAAATATTGCAGTAGACCAAGGCTTCCCACTAAAGGCTCCCACCCCAGCCAAGGCAGAGCAGAAGTACCCAGAGAGCAAACCTGGGTGAGGAGCACACAGGCCCAAACAATGGCCAGAGACTCACAAGCCAGGGTCAGAAGAGACTGACCAGAGAAAATACCAAGTTCCTTCAGTCCCTGACTGAAATTCTCTGGGTCCTGTCTGGTGGCACTGGAGGGCTCACAGGCTCTCTAGTGCAAGCCCTGCTGAGTCACGTCAGAGATGACAGCCACAGAATCGCCACAAAGCACAGCCTATGGGCTGCCATTCTCACAACTCAGTCTTTTGGGTTTTGCAAGTCAATTCAGTGTCAAAAGCTGAAAACTGAGCTGAAAGCATATACTGTTAGAAGATTAAACTGCGCTTACTTGTAACTGTAACCTGTAGTATTTCTTGAAAAGATCAACACTTGTCCGTCCTTTCTGAAATGGATAAGACCACAAGATTAAATTCCAGTGATTACCCATCGCTTTTACTCCATTCAAAAGATAGCCAATTTCTTCAGCTGTGAAATTTTTTCGGGTTCTTCTTGTCTTGTTTACAGTTCTTGTCCTCGTGTCCAGGGAGCAGGTTTCCTTGTACTGCAAATGTTTATTTATGTATAATTAAAAGTTATGTCAATATACATTCTATTTCACATTTGGAAGTAACACTTCTGACAATATAGCCTGCATTAGTTCTGAAGAAATGATCACAGTCTCATGGAACAATAGATCCTCAAGGTTTCTTTGTCACACACTTACTGAAATACAGTATTTTTGCTTTTCAGCTTCAATTTCTGTCATGCCACAGGGTCAATACCTTTAGTACACCTATTCCTTTTGATTTCTGTTATTTTTATACTATATACATTTTCACTAGTGCTGGAAAAGGCCAGCCTCCTTATCCATTATTCAGAAGGGAATCTCATCTGGAAAAGGCTTAACTTATTTCAGAGATAAATCAACATCAACAGAGAGGAGTAGCTTTATAATTAGTCACTTTGCTACTGGGCTCATGTTGACAATGACTTTCAAAGAAATCATCCAATTCACAGCAATTTTATTGGATACTTATAATTGCATGAGGGTGAGATTAAGCTTTGAGTAACTCACCTCATGTTTGTCATGTGAATTTCTGCAGTTTTCCTTCATGCGCTGACATTGCTGGCTGCAGGTTTCTCCCAGTCTCTGTCTCTTCAAGTTAGCTTCTTGGGATTTTTGGAAAGCTAAGAAATTGTGAACAAGGTCACCTCATAGTTACTGTAGCTGAAATCTACTATCAAACTGAATATAGTGTTGTGAAGGAGCATTTCTTCTAATCAACTTGAATATATGGTGTATTATTAGTGATGTATTAATGTTTTATTAGTAATATCTTATTTTTGTTAATCTTTTACTCATCATTGACATTAACACATGAGGATTATGTATGCATTGGAAGTAATTAGCAAATAAGAGGAATTAATCATCACTAACACTATGACTGAAGGCACAAGAGCATTATCTATTTAATTTCTTGGCCATTTGTCTCCAGCAGCAGCATAGGTGCCTTTCTCAGTGTCCTGACTAAATGCAAAACTTAATCTATAATTAATGCCTAAAGAATGAACATTCCAGTAATACTCACACTTTTCATATGTAGGTATCAAGTTATACTCGTCAGTCAACCTAGTATTTTTACTATGGGCATCTGTATTTGAAGTATCACATTTGTTCTTTCTAATTGGAGTCAAAAGAATACCTTAAAAAAAACCAACAACAAACAATAAAATATTATGCACCTTTCTTAAAAAAACCCCAAAATCTCAAAACACAAGAAATTATTTAGGAATTAAATTTAAGGCAGAACCATCTTTTGAGTCTTACTACTCTCTGGTCTGGGAAGAAAGACTGGAAAATTCAGTTTACTTCAGAAAATGTTCACTTCCTGAAGGGAAAACCCCACTTGCAATGAGATGGAATAAAGATACATGGCCTCCCATGGAAAAGAACTACTTTGACAGAAAAGGCTTTTTTTTATTTGATTCCAAACCAAAAGCTTACTTTGGAAACTATCTGTTTTGCTCCTTAATGTTGATGTTCCTATAGGCAGTCTTTTTTTCCTCACTGGAGTCAGCAGTATTTCTGGAAAATATAAGATGGACACCAGTACAAAGAAAATGTTCACCTCCTAAAGGTAAAACTTGCAACGGGGTTTTGAGATGGAATAAAGATCCATGGCCTCCCATGGTAAGTCCTTGGAAAAGAACTACTTCGACAGAAAAGGCTTTTTTTATTTGATTCCAAACCAAAAGCTTACTTTGGAAACTATCTGTTTTGCTCCTTAATGTTGATGTTCCTATAGGCAGTCTTTTTTTCCTCACTGGAGTCAGCAGTATTTCTGGAAAATATAAGATGGACACCAGTACAAAGGCCAGTAAGTAATAACTGTTTAATTTTCAAAATGCCTCCTTTAAACCAGAAAAAAACAGGATGCACTTTTATTTAATTCATTAAGGATTATAAGCATCTGACATACTGAAGTATGTAATCTTAGCATGAAACTATCTTGTTATGATGTCATACACCCATTGACACTTACTTCAACTTATTATGCTTCCTTCTATTAGTACTTGATTAACTCTGTCACCATGACAGTCTCATCAAAGTCTACAATGAGGATATATCACCATTGCCAAGAAATACCCAATGGCTGGCTCTGATCTCACTCAGTACAAACCATCAGTAAATCGAATGAAATGCGTGATTTTACAAGAGCAGGACAATCATAATCAGACCAAAACAAAAGCTCTGAATTTTAATACAATTTAAAATGATAGTTACAACTATTAAAAAAAAAAAAATCCTTATTACTCTCATAAGTTGCATTACTACTGGTGTTACAAAAAGCTGATTTGAGAACTTCCTTTTTATATCTCTCTTCAGCTTCCAGAATGACTCTGTGATGGTCACACTGGTATGGACAACTTTTCAACATCTTGGTAAAGGTTCTACTGTTGAAGGACAATCCTCCTGCTCTACAGCCTGGAAAAGAAGGAGGACACAAAACCACTATAGAAGCCATCACAAAGTTCACTAATTTTTATTTTGATTGATATGATCAATAGTTTGACCTCTAGTTCCATTTGACGTACCTCATTGAAAATTCTTATATTCCTCTTAAAAAAAATCCCTATTTTCAGCATGAGCCATTGGAGCAAGTTATGTTGCACTTCAACTCCAGAAGCACTGAATGAGGCATGAATCCTCTATACAAGTAAAAATATTAGGGGGATGGGAAGAAAGGGGCCTTGGTTCCCTTTGCACATTTATCCAGAGACCAAAACATGCAAGATATCTTTGTATACTTTGAAAGTCTCCCCATAACATTAAAGTTATCTGTATTAACCTGACTAAATGTTAAGTCTACCTTAGGAATTAATTTCTTCACAGGAAGATTTCCTGTTCACTTTTGAGGAGATTCCTAGGGTAATTTATGGCTTAGTTATTCTTGGACATTCTCAAGAGTTCGTAAGGTCAGTTGAAGGAGAAACTGAATCAAATGTAAGTGTTAAAATGTCTGTAATTCCGTTTGCTCACTGCTCTGCTGACTTTTAAGGCTTCTTTTATGAACTAAGGAAAGAAAGATCCAAGATAACATTTACCTATGCACCTTAAATAGGCTGCTTTTTGGGATGCAGATGTAGCTGAAGGGCTTTTTTCTTCCCTGGTTATACCTGAGTGGAATAAATGTTGATCTAAATTAGGAAGGAAAAATAACATTAAGAAAATGCAGCCTGTCCTTTGCAGCAGTAATCATGCATCAGCTTACCTATACTCAATTGAATTTTCTATTTGTAAATTATTAATGTTTAATTTACATAACAGCAGAAAATCCAAATGAAATTTTTGAAGTTAAATGGATCACATTTTTGTAAATTCAGAATAATGACATTTAATTCAGTGAGGTTTTTTTAATGTACTCTATCATCTAATGGTATATAACTGATGAAAAGCAGGATAGAAGTACACAAAACTAATTAAAATCTCATGAAGATCAAAACCATTTAAGAAATAAATATGTTTAGCTATTTGTACCTGATTTGCATGTCTGCTTCATATTTTTAACAACCTCTGCTGGTTGTTCAAATGAGCGTTCCCTGGGAAGATCAAAAATGTGAATGAATTTAAAAAATAAACCAACTTCACAACATATATTTATTTCTAAATTAACATACAGATTCCAAAGGCAAACAAAATAACCACAGTTAGTATATAAAAGGTAAAACTCTAAAAAACTGATTCTAATTATCCCAAGTTATTTGGCTTGCAGTATCCAGCACAGAAATGTGTTACCTGTGATCAGCATTCCTGGCAGTGCTGTTCAGTGTGTTGACTCCAGCATTTAGAATACAGCACTTTCAAAGGATGCTGATTTCCAGAGTCATTAGCAATCCTAGCTCACATAAAGATTACTTAGTGCACATAAAATTTCCACAAAGTCTTGAAAACACCATAGTCTCCACCAGATATGGCGACTCCTCCAAAAAGTTAATTTATTTTCTTCTTTCTTACACTGGTTAACTTTTATGTAACCAACATGCTCTCACAATACAGTGATGGTGCATTTTTCAATGTCATTGACTCCCTCTGAATGCTGCAGTACCAATGAGCACAATTCAGGGCTATGTTTGGGTAACTTTCACACAAATACATATGCAAGGAGATCCTGCTCCTCTTATTTCCCCCCAGAATAATCACTTTCATAATAGTTTGTTCTTCAGAGGTCAGAACAGCAACTAAATCTTTCTGTCAGAAGCCCACTATTTAGAGATCAGAAGTTTTTATTACTACAACCTTTATAATCTTTGATCTGTGCTGCCAAAAACACTTTCATGGAATACTCTCTAGTGAGCCCAAAAGGCTACGTGTTTTCACTAGGAGAAAAAGGCCCAGAGAGCAACAGATAATTTCAAAGGCTAACATTCAATTTGGAAATTACTAAAGAAACTCAAGTCAGTATTTCTGCTCAGATGTAAGATACTTACTGTTTTCGAAGAACAGACTGATTTTGCACATAAGCAGATGTTCTGTTTCTACTGTGACTCTGAAGTACACTGTCTGCCTGCAGTTCATCAGCTGAACATGGAATATTACTCTGGTCACTTTGTCTAGCAGAGGTAATTATTGGATTCATAGTGTTCACCTTTTCATTTCTCAGAAGAGAAGAATTTACAGATGAAGGAAGGACCTGATCATCTGCCTCAGAGATCAGTTGTGGACAATGTACTTCTTGATATGTTTTTTTCATGGAAGTTTCTGGATCAGTAGTAATCACTTCCAGGCATTTTGATGCTTCAGTGCTGTCTTCTGAAGACCTGTCTACAAATATTCTTCTTAGTATTCTTTCCTGTATTGAAACATACTAGTTAGGGACTATCCAAGCACTATAAAAATATTAAATCTAATAGCAGGATTAACTAGGACAGACCAGTCTAACTCTGAAAGCAAAGTAAATTCTAGGGAAGCTTTAAAACCCAGACTGAGTTGACAGCAGTACTGCTTTAGTTGTGGGCATCTGTATTTTTATGGGGAAGTTATTAAGTAACAGTCCCAGGCTGAAGCAATGGATTTTCTATTAAAATAATCACAGAATCATTTAGGTTGGAAAAGACCTTTAAGATCATTGAGCCAAATCCAACCATTAACTGAGCACTGTCAAATCCACCACTAAAACATGTCCCTCAGTACTACATCTACCCCTGCTTTAAATACCTCCAGGGGTGGTGATTCTACCACTTCCCTGGGCAGCCTCTTCCAGTGTTTTGCAACCCTTTACAAAGCACTTCCAGAAATGAAAAGGTTAATTAACTTAAGGTTCAGCTAAATAACTCCAAACCTTCCTCTTCCACATCCAGAGATACCAAGTAGCTCTGCATCATAAGGAAAATATTAACAACTTCATTTCAGTTTATGTTAATTTCCCTTTATCACATCTCATCACTACTGAACGATCATGGGCATTTCATGCATGCAAATAGCAAGATTATAGGTTCAAATTATCAGTAATTAAAAAGAAATCCAACTCCTCTTTCTTCAGCCTAAAAGATCTCAATTTTTTAGCAAATCTGTTTTCATAATAACTAAAATGCTTCATAAAAATACAGATGCCCACATTCTCTGATTTCCCCATATACTTCTAACTTTGATGACATGCAGTGATAGTAAAATTTGCAGGCTGCAATTTCACATATATCCAGTCTTTTCCCTCCTGAAGCTCTCCCTGAAATTATCTAAAATGTTTACTTCCTGCGTCTCCCTAAGCTCTGGAAACATTTGCTTAGTTTTTTCCTCCTTTGGAAATTGGCCAACTTCATCATGTTCTTTTTCAATCAAGTTTATTCTGTGTAAAATTTCTTTTGCTTTCTTCCAGTAGTCCTGTAGATCTCCTTTTCTGACTTGTGAGTCCAACTCTTCTGGATTGTTCACATCTAATGAACTACCATTTGTTTTCAGGGACAATTGTTCAGCTATACAAAATATAAAACAATATTAATATTCCAAATTTTGATCAATTAACACCTTTCTATGTATTTATCATATTGTACTATGCTGAGGGATAGCACAAATAATTAATACTAAATATAACCTATGGATAATAATTTTCACATGCTTAATTTAAATTAACACAAAACATTAATACATTTAGAAGAGAAACTGCAGTTACAAGAAGTGAGCTTGCTACAAACTGTTTGCAGTTATATATGCCATAAACATAATGCACAATTTGTGCTCTAAAAAAATTCTTCATTAAATTAACCCTAACTATATAGGTCCTTTACCAGTGTGGGTCTCCATTTATTTTTTTTTAAATCCTGTATAAATGTACACTGAAAATCACCATGTCCCCTCAGTCTTAAATTCTCTCATGTTTCGAGCACAAAAATGTAAATACACAATTTTTATTAATTATGACTTGTATAAAACCTTTCATGCTTTAAAGATCAAAAAACAAGTCTTCTTTCTGTTTCACTGGTAACATTATACAGTACATTTCAAGACAGAATTGTACAGACTACTTCAAACTACATCCTACAAAACCCCCCTGCACCTTAAAAAATAATGACCAAGATTTCTTAATATTGCAAAATAATTGTAGCCATGTTAGTTTTGGGCTTCATTATCTACTAGTTGAGACTCTATATGCTGTGGTACATACTAAGGAACAGAGTATCAATTGCATGTTTAATGGCAGTGTTACTATTTTGCATAAAGTTTATTGATTGGAAAGCTGTAGAGACCTGGCCCTACATACACAGGTTTCACAAATGCATTATTGCTATATTGGTGGAATTTTTACTTTTTTTCTGCCCAAATGCCAAAATCAGTCCAGAATGGCAAATATGCAACTTTGCTGCAGAAAGTAAACATCTCTAGGAGCACACAGAATTACAAAGGTGCTCAAGTTAATATCACTTAGAAAGTCCACAGAACTTAGAGATAGATAAAATCTCTGTATTTTTCAAAGTAAAACCAGCAAACTTACTCATTTGTTTACAGTTTTGCAGCACAAAAGTAGCAGCTTTATTTAGTTCCTCATCCTGAGACTCAGTCAATATCTGTATCATAAGTGGAAGGCCATGGTTCTGGAGCAGTTCACACTGGTTTTCTTCTACAATAGACCATTGTAAACCAAAATAGATTAGTTTCAGCCTCACATACAATCTTAGAGTAATTACAGAAACTAATGAGCTCTATGAATTCCAAAATGCATAAGTTCTAAAATATACTGTCTGGTAACAGGTTTTAAAATTTAGAGATGAAATATTATAGTAATTTTTTTTCTAAATATGAATATACATTACATAATCGAACTTTTTCTCATGTTCCAGTCCTGATGAAATGACACTATTGAACTAGTTAGTGTATGAGAATTTAGTAGAAAGTGATAGAAAGAAAACTGTCTTACCACAAACTTCAGTACAGTGTCCAATTGTTAGAATAATACTAATTTTTTCTCCTGTATTCAGAGTGTCACTGGACAGCAGCTTCAGCAGCTCTGACACCGTGTGATACTTTGCCAACACTACACCCATGGCAGCTAATAGATGAAAAATAATTTGAAAAAAAAAGAAACTGGACAACAAGTATATAGGCATCAACCAAGTATAAAATGCTGTTTTCCAAGAGAAACCTCTAAAAGTCTTATATTCCCAGGATCCTCTTCTTTCTCTCTTATTCAACACTTGAAATTACTACATCCCTCTTGGTGCATGCCACTCCCCATATCCAACACTGCCCCTAAGTAGAGACATGGCAGGAAATCTGATAAACAAGGGCTTTGGAATGAGCAGGTTTTGTAGACCTCTACTGAGTTTCTCCACATCCTTTATCAGCTTTAGAACTGAGCTAGAAAGAGCAGAATAAACTTTTGACACACAAGACTATCTGCCACAATAAGAGACAGGAACGTTTCCGGTAGAGGGCCACCTCTTCCTGAAACTGAGCAAACCTGATAAGCCTTAAATCCAGTGCAAGTGCAGTTTTAAATTTTTTATGAACCTCTGTTAGTAAGCACTTCTGGCAGAAACATCAAATATAATAATCAGGATCAACAGCACAGATTAATCAGGCTCACAGGTTTCTCAAAATCTCCTGACAAAAGACATAAAGATCTCATTAGGATAGCAATGTCCAGACAGTAAATGATAGTAAAGATGTGTTTTCCAGACATTTGTCTAGCTTTATGCCTGAGTTACTAAAAGTCTCTTAAAGCCTAGAAAGCTCACGGGCTTATGGACCAGCCTAAAGAGATACAGCTCTGACTCCCAGACCTAAAGTGACTGCCATGCTCAGTTCTCAGTTTCGCTTACACAGAAATAGCTCTAGGATCCAATTTATAATTTTTGGTATAGTTTAAATGTTGCTGTGTGTATTTCAGCAACAATAGGCATTAACTGAATCATTAACTGATTCATTAACTGAATCATTCTCCACAAACATGTTTGAATTTTTAAAAGTCAGCAATGTCAGCTGGGATGTATATAAAACCCAATGGCTTTTTAGTATCCATTCATATCTCTTTTCTACCAAAATAAGATTTTTTAAAAATGCATTTTTAAAACGACCATACAGGGAAAACAGTAGCGATGTTTTCACTCACGGTTATTAGCAATGCAGGCATCCAGAGTCTTTGTTACTACCACGGCAAGTTTTGTGCTTGAGTGACTCGTGGAGGAATCATGCATAAGCTTGATGAGAACTTCAGCTAAAGTATCCAGTCCTCCAACAGAAACAAAGTATTTCTGCACATATGCTATGGGGGAAAAAAGAAAAAAACCTTGCCTTAAACAATACAAGCTGCAAATTGTTCTAGAATTTTTTTAGTTAGGTTCATCAGAATCCTTCTATTCATATATTAATCATCCTATTTCCACACACAGAGTAGAAGCTGGACTATAAGGTCGTTACAGGAAACACACACCCCTAATACATGCATGCAAACAGCAAATATTTCATCCAACTTCTACCTAAATCATTGTTTTCAGAGATGTAATAAAGACTTGTATTTATAAAATACTTTAATTTAAAACAGCCTCCAAATTTTTTATCTATCTTACTAAATGTAGCCAGTTGTTGGCTATTTGAGAACTTAAGCCCAATGCAACCTAAATAAAGATGAAACAGTTTTCAGAGAAAAAGTTGGAAAAACCACAAATGAATTTGTAGATATCAACAAAAAAGAAATCAATCATTAAACTATCAAATTAAACCTACTTTTACAAAAAAAAATTTAAAATTTGAGCTGCACTTACAGTTATTTGCAACCGTGAGACCAACAAATGAACAAATAGGACGAACAATCTCAGGCTCTGTGCAACTTTCAAGCCACTTTTTAGCATCCGGAAAAACTAAACAGCAGATGTTTTGATTATCTTCTGGAAAATAAAAATTATTAGCATCAAATTAAAATGAATAGGAAAGGTCACTTGAACAGTGAAAGGGAAAAAGAAAACAAACTTCTGTCAATTAGGAAAAATATTTAAATTTTTTTTCATACAATCATAGCAGCAACACTCACCATTCTGAGGGTTGTTAACACAGGCACAGAGGGTGCTGCAGACTGAAGACCACAGCTGATAGCACTGATTGGCATTTTCATCTGACAGATTCAGCTTGGATGTAGAAAGAATTGTCCTGTTCAGAACAAAGCAAAAAAGTCACAAATATTCAAGTAAATGTAAGCCCTAAATAGCCTATTATTTTTCTGTTTGAACTGTGGCTGTTTACCTGAATAACTGCAGCAGAAGACCAATGCAGCCGGTGTCCCTGACATAGGTTTGCCCACTTTCTAAAAAAAGAGCACATGCAGTATTCTGAAGACACTGCAACTTGAGACAAAATCTTAATGTCAATTTAATTTGTATACCTACATTATATGTCCCTTTCTCAGGTATTTTTCCTGATAATTTTTGGGGGAGTGCCCCCCAAAAAAACAAATACAAAATCCCACTAAAACACTGGCAAAAATGTTCCATTTCTTTCTGTGTCTATTTTTTTCTACGTCAGAAACAATTGGACTGCATTATATAATAAAAATTTTAGAATTAAAACATTTTCTGTTACCTAAGGAGATCTCAGTGAGTGATGATCTACTCATCCCATTCAGGTTCAGTGACATGCAACCATTCAACTGCTTATTTGACAAATAACTTTACAAAAACATTTCTTATGAATGTCACAGAATCACAGAATGACCTGGGTTGGAAGGGACCTCAAGGATCATGTAGCTCCAACCCCCCTGCCTAGCAGGGCCACCAAACAAACACATTTGTACTGCAGATTTGCAAATAGAATAAAGTGGTGGAAAAAAACCCTCACAACTTACTATTATTTGAAACCAGTACTAAGATGACATAAACAGACATTCTTTTCAAGTTCACACCAGAATCCTTATTGATTAAAAATGAAATGAGGTCTTCAAACTGTGCAGAAGTACACAAAGTTTGTTGACAATAAACTGCAACCAGAAAAATACAAAAGATTAATTCCTAAAGCAAGACATTCATAGTTCTAAATTATTTTTATAGAATAGGAACAAGAATCTTTGTTGCACCCAGTATGTGATGAGTGGAGAGAAAACAGTTTACAGCATTGACTGAGGGCTTCCCCCCATGGTCAGTTCTAAAGCAGCCAGGACATATGCAAAGTTTGGAACAACCCAAGAGCCATTTGTCACTTGCTGCTGAGGAAGAAGAGTAGCTGTCTGATACCATAAAGACACAAATACAAATAATGGTGTTTATTATTACCATTACTTTCTATTATAACTCCTAATGTAAATAAAGCTGCTTCCTTTACTATGCCATGAACACTTGACTTTGCAAGATCATTTATAAACATCAAACCCCCAATTTCTCGAAAATACTCGCTTGCTTCACCTGTAAAAGAAAACAAAAAAATTAAACTTTTGGTTTTGTTTCTCTATAAAATGAAAACTTTCCAAGATTTTGTAACTTCTCAAGCTTTATATACTTTGGAGAGTTTCTTTTTTACAGCGATGACCAGTTTCTTAATGTACATTGTGAGCATAAAATTGTGTTGTCTCTAAGCAAAAATGTTTCTTACTGTTTTGCTGACAAATTGTATAAATAGTGATCAAAGCCTCTTTCTGTGATACAGGGCAGTCCATCTGATACTTAAGGCATTCAAGCAGTAAATTCAGATCTGTTTTCACATCTAAGAGTAAACAAAATCTTCATGAAAATTGTTATCTTTCCTCTATATTAATCTAACTAGTATTACAATAACCCTGTCCAAAAATGTAGCATTAAAAACAAAACAAAACAAAAATCACAAAACAAATTAGTGAGCAAAATAGAGCAAACCTGCTTCTATCCATCTAAAAATGGCAAACATTCTTAATTTGAAAATATTCCTCTCCATAGTTTGCAATGAGTGTGATTTTCTTTGCATTTGATATTTCTGGCCTTTAATTACCAGTGATATAAGTGATCAGATACTAAATTCACAATTACAAGATGCAAACTAAGTGAATAATACAGAATTATGAGAATATTCAGAGTGAATATACAATTGAGAATATGAGTGAACAGGGAAAGAATACAACAAAGCAAAGCTTTCTATGTAATACTGACTTAGTGAGATTTAAGAATCTTCAATCAGGTTATTGGGTTAATGAGTTAACACAAAGCAGTTTTTAGGCATCTACATACAACCCTAGAAAGGCAAACCACTTTGATTGTCTGATTCTGAGTTTCAGGTATAATAGAAATGCTTATTTGATAATTATTTGTAACAGGAACAGCAGGCACCGTGTATTTTAAACACTTTTAAGCTTTGGACTTGTATTTTTATTGTTAAAATACAATAAAAATATGGGAAATTGTTAGCAAAAAAAGGTGATTTTGTGGTGTTATTATTTACTATTTGAAAGTTTATCATTAGATTTGCCCTTCAATTACTCAACATAGAATCCAACCGCTTAGCAGCAAGGAAAAAGAAGATTTTCCCAATCCCGTGACAGACCAGTCACATTCTACTAAAACTTTATAAAACTGAAGCAGATAATAAATCGCAAATTATATTAGGTATCTTACCACACTGGTTTTTCTGCACCTTTTGAATTTCCATTTTGGCTGTATCCCTGTTCTTGCTCTACAATAGCAAGTGAAAAGTGTTTTCTGTTCAGATTAGCAGCATAACATGCACAGGATAAATTATTCTTTCTCAAAGTATAAATGTTTGGATTTTACACCATCATTTGACACACTGAGAGTTAAATATGCACACCAAAGACTTTCTTTCGAAGTACAGTATTTTATAGTAGCATCTCAGCCATTAAAAAGATACTTGTCTCTCTGACATTTATCTCAATAAACTTGATCCAATCTTCCTTACAAAAGCTTGCCAAATTTGTCATCAGACAACAACTGGATGGAGAACAGGTAATGTTATGCTATGTAGAGGCTCAATGAGCCACTAAACCCATAATTGCATTATTCTAGTGGTAATGATCGAAACAACGAGCATTATTTCTAAAACGAACAATTTATTTTAGCTCACCAAAGAAATTACCACATTATATGAACCATGGAAACCCTCAGCATTGATTCCATATAAATCTAATGGGCAAGCATCCAACAGTCAGCTGAGCAATCATCAGAGCAGAACTCGGGTTCGGATGCAGAAGGGACCTTAGAATTAAAGGGTCTTTAATAGAAAGAGCACACATTTTTTGAACACTATAGAAAGATGGGTCTTGTCCTGAAGTGGATCTTTTGCAACACACAGAAGACACACAAATCAGTATCTATAAGGCAGCCAACATTAAAATGCAAATAGCCCAACTCTTCCTGTTGCATCACAGATGAAAAGGCAAATAAGAGACTTCTGCCAAGCGCTGCCTATGAAAGAAAACAGATTTTCTCTTCCCCATCAGTTATACAAGATAACCCCGTAACATCCCTTCAAACCTCAAAAAACACACTCTTAAAAACGGGAGAGATGTTTATCAGCAGCAGTGTCACACTCAGGCAGACACAGGAGGGCAGCACAGGTTGTGCAGTGGCTGCTGGACCGTCCTTGTCAGCCAAGTCCAGGGCTGCCCCACTCACCCCACACAAGGGTACAAACAACCAGGGTTGTTTTGTTTTGGGTTTTTATCCTTTTAAAAACCCTGTTGTCAAATTGCAGAATAGTTTGGGTTGGAAGGGACCTTCAAAATCATCTAGTTCCAAACCCCCTGCCATGGGCAGGGACATCTCCTACTAGACCAGGTTGCTCAGTCCCTTGTCCAGCCTGGCCTTAAACACCTCCAGGGAAGGGGCATCCACAGACTCTCTGGGCAGCCTTTCCAGTGTCTCACCACCCTCACTGTAAAGAATTTCTTTCTTATATCCAGCCTTAATCTCCTCTATTCCAATTTACATCCATTATTCCTAGTCCTGCCATCACATATCCTATTTACGACCCCAGAACGTGCCTTCTGTAGCCCCCTTCAAGAGGCCCAGATTCTTTGTGTCCCACAGAGATCCAACTTCACAGCAGCAAGCTGAGGCTACAGAATCATCCCAAGGGTAAAATCTCTGAGGAAGACTCCGTGCTTCAACACAAGATGGCGGTACGACCCCAGAACCACCACCCACCCATTTCTTCAGGACTAAGCGAGACTTCGCAAGAGGGCAGATCCCAGTTGGCATACGAAGCGAGAAACTATATTAGCATAGATAAGAGTTTCATGAATATACATCTATTTCCTCATAAATACCGACGATTTCGGGACCTGGGCGCGCAGGTATGGAGAACCTATCCCCCGCCTTGCCCAGCGCTGCAATAAAGAAATTGGGTTTGTTTCTGCGTTTCAGCGTAAAAATTAAACAATATATAAAATAATCTCTTTTTTTCCCGAAAGGATGCAGCAAAATTATTCTTTCATCCAGCCTCAGGGAGAGGTGGATGTGAAGGAGGGCAGGGCCGAGGTACCTGTTGGTCCGGAGGGAGGAGAGGGCGGCTCCGCCCCGTCCCGCCGGCCTGAGGGGGCCTCAGCCGCGCGCCCTCCCCTTCCCGCCCCTCAGCTACCCTCAGGCCTGGGAAATGGAGCAGAAAAAATGCCTTTGACCGGTCAAATACAGCCAGAAGAACCGAACTCAGGCACACAGTCGAGCTAGATGACCTTTAATGTCCCTTGCAACCCAAACCTTGCTGTCCCTGGCCTCCGCAGATAGTACTATGGCTTTTCCCAGTGCTTCTTGCAGTTACATCCTCAGAACACCAAATGTCCAACCTCTCCCAAATCCCCCCTCAAACTGAAGAACAGCTTCTATGAAAAAAATTAATTAGCAATTCATTAACAAAGGGGGAACTCATTAATGTCTGTAAATATGGAAAGGGTGAGTGTCAGGAGGATGGAGCCAGGATCTTCACAGTGACCTCCAATGATAGGACAAGGGGAAATTGGGTACAAGCTGGAACATAGAAGGTTCCAGAGAAATGCAAGAAAAGTCTTTTTCAGAGTGAGGGTGACAGAACACTGGAACAGGCTGCCCAGAAAGGTTGTGGAATCTCCTTCTCTGGAGACATTCAAAACCCATCTGGACCAGTTCCTGTGCGACCTGGTCTAGGTGTTCCTGCTCTGGCAGAGGGATTGGACTAAATGATCTCTTGATCTTTCTAATACCCGATATTCTCTGATTCTGTGTAATAAGTAAATTTGTAAATGCAACTCACCCTGCTGCTTTTTAATTTGAAAGGTGAAACAGAAAATTGTAGATTAAAAAGAAGTTCAGGATGGGTATGGTTTTATTTGTCTTCGGGCCGGGGAGGGGTGGTAGGAGAGGGAAGATGATAAAATCATTACAAATAAAGGAAGTTTAATTTGCAGGTAATACACAAGAGTCCCACCTGAGGCAGGACACCAGAGTATTTACAGAAGGCAGAAAACGTGAGAATATTGTCCTACAGCTGGAAAGTGGCTGAAGTCTGTGACATTCCACTGTAAATATAGGTGTTGTTAAAAATAACAAACTGCCCTGTAATGACTTTGATAACTTCCTGTGCAGCAGCTCCTGTGAAGGGAAAAAAAAAACATAAACCAAAAAATACTTAGCAGGTCACATTTAAATCAGGTAAAATAATGTTATTTATCTCAAAGCCACTACACTGCAGTTATTGTGGAAGTGCCCAATATGACTCCTAAGAAGTAAAAATGGTTTGCAGAACTTAGCAGTATGAGGCTCAAAAAGTTATTACAAAAATTAGTTGTGCATACGTTTCACTGTATATGCTTTGTCTCTCTCTACAAACATAAGTTTACTATTAACTGATTTTGAGCAGCCATTAAAACACATTTAGTTTTGACAAGAGCCACAGGTTGAGCTAAGGTAAGCAACCAAGGCTATTCATATTTAACAGAAACTTAAGGAAAGTGCATTGTGTTAATTTAAAGGAAGATATGTATTGTCTTAACTTTATCACTCCCATTATTCCTTTTTTTCCTTTAATTCAAAGCTTCTTTCAAGCATTTTATTTTTAAACACATTCTTAAGCTACTAGAATTAGGTTGCCTTTCACTGACTTTCACTGTTTTTTCAATAACCCACAGATCACATCGACAATGACAATGGAGGATTCTGTTTTAATACCATCTTTGAACACAGATACTGAATGCAGTCTTTGCCCTAACAAGAAATAACTGAAATAGTGGAGACTGACTCAAGCATGCAGTACAGCACGCTGGTTTGTCTGTATGGATCTTAGAAATACAGTAAAGTTCTTACCTCCCATAAAGGCAGCAACAGCCTGTGGCTCAGCAGCTCCATAGCGACAACTGCAGGGCACAGTGACAGTTAGCATTCCGGGTCAGATTAACCAACAAAAAGACACTTAAGATTCAAATACTTACAACTCATGAACGTAGTCATCTTTCACCAATACAGACAACCCATGTTCTTGCAAGAAAGCAGTAAGGCATGATTTTAGTTTTCCAATATCATCTTCTACCTGATAGTTGTAGACACCTGGAAAATAAGTCAGTTTGTTCATCACAGAGCTGTAACACCATATTCAAAGTTAATGGATTAAAACAGCAGCATAAATATTTTATTTTTCCAAAGTTTCCTTGTATTTCTTTAGATAACATTAAATAACTCTGATAAGAACATACCTGGATATCTACCATGTTGTGTATAAAATCTATCCACAGCTCGCAGCATCAAGTATAGCACCAGTTCACTGTCAGGGTTATCCATATGGGAAACTGAAAACAAGAAGAGATCTGGTTAGCTGGTACAGATTAAATGTAAAAAGAAAGTTTTTTCATTACTACAAATCACATCTTTTCAACTTAAAACTGTAAAATCTGCAGTAAAAAAAAAATTAAATAAAACAACCTGCAACAGAGAATTATTTTTACTCCAGAGCGTAAGGCAAAACTGCATTATATATATTTGATATAAACTATTCAGTGAAGGTATTTGCATTTCAACCCTGACAACTGCCATAACATTAAATGGGGATATTCATTAATTCTAATTCTTTGATTTGAAAAGCATGCCTCATCTATTTAACTCTAATGATTGTAATTATAAAATGGGTCTTAAATCCCTTGACATCCAGCTGAGTAATCTTTATAAACTCTAGCTAATACTTAAATGACAATGGATATTAACAACCAGTTCAAGGAGTTTCACTGAAATTTGAAGTATTACACAAACATATACACAAAATGTATGCACTTTGTATAGACATTTGTCAAAAACATTCAGAGGGCTTATATAAGCTTAAAGAAATTTTGTTCAAAGCATAAAATGGAATATTAATTAACTACTTTGCTGGTTCACATACTGAAAAGATTAGCTGGGAGGAGCCAAGGCAAAAACTGATTCTTTGGTCAAGCAAAAGCACCTTGCCAGCTCTGTCAAAAACAACTGAGGCACAGAAAGGAGAAGTTTGAAGAAAATAGGGTTTTGTTTATGTGGCATCAAAAACAAAGTGTGCAAGAAAAAAACCAATTGAAACTAATTAAACTACAAGGTCATTTTTGCAACTTCAAATTGAACTCAACATTCTAGAGTTTAAACAAAATACTCTAGCTGATTATTATAAAATCGCTTAGTGAAATAGAAGATGTAACATACAGTTCTTATGATTACAAAACCACTTCAAGTTGAAAATGTGATTAAAGGAAGTGCCACAAAGGAGTACTTACTGATTTCATCCTTGTTAAAAGTGTTTAAACCGTATTCCTCAGCCAGAGATCGACATCGTACCACTCGAAGGAAAGCTGCATTGTTGCCTAAGCAGGGTGCAGAAAGGACAGATTTTACCTACTTGAATGTGTCAGCAATTACTAAATAATTATTATAGAATATACTATATACAGACTTCAGTATTTTATTTTGTATATATATATAACTTGCTAAACACAAAGTCTGTACGTCAGATATGTTAAACATGATGGACTATACAAATCCACATACTGAGGTACTGATTAATAACTCTATTAGCATTCACAAGTTTTTACTTATTTGGTAATTTGCATAAGCACAGCAACAGTATCCAATCATACTCACAAAACAATTTCAATTCTCTCTCTGAAATAGATTCAGGTGCCTAAAAAAAAAATAAAAATGATGTTTTCAGTGACATTCATGTATTCACTGAAAAAATTCTATAAAAAGTAAAAAAAATCTAAGTTGTAAATAATATATGCCTCTTATTTTGTATGACCAAACCAAAAGTGATAGATACAAAAGATGACAGATATTAAATGTTTAAATTAAATTAATGTTTTAATTAAATTATAGGTTTAAATGTAATTAGAACTTAAACCTTTGGAAGATAACAAGGTAATTAAGGCTACTCTTTTCCCATCTGTCTCCTGTGACATATTTCTCTACAGAACATCAAGATAAAAACATTCCCACCCCATCAGAAGGGCTTTATGTTTGTAATTACCTTGCCCAGAGACTGCAGCAATTTGGCAGCGTGGTTACCCACAGCAGCAATATCCTTCTTTGCCTTTTCACGGTATCTGTCAGTAATAAAGAAGTCTCGATAATTACAGCATGAACTCATCAACTTCACAGTGAAAAATAAATTTTTGGTTTGTATAATAAAGACAAAATAAGAGCACTCATGACCTCCTGGTGTGATCATTTGACACTCTGAATGTGTGGCTTTGGAGACACATATTTGGGATGTGCAAAGGACACAGGTGACATCAGCCCCAGGTGACCATGCTTCAAACACCCCATCTCACCCTGCTCCCACACTTCTTGGGCATTTTTATTACAGGCATTCACACACTTTGAGGTCTGGAGCCATCACTATTTACTACCATTAGTAGCTATGAAACAAAAAATTGGATACTTACACATTTTGCAACTTGATAAATTTATTGGAGTCCGCTATCATATCAGGAATAGTGCCCCGCACAGGCAAATTTCCTTGTCCCTCATTTGCCACAAATTCCTTTACAGCTCGAGCCAAAATCCAGAAGGAGGGTGACTGCAAGTGCCCAAGGGACAGTCATGTAGACAGATGTTACCTGTGATGCTTTTTCTACATTGTCCTACCTTTAATTACTCATTACCTGCTCTGAGAGGTTTATGCAGCAATCATCATTAAAAATCTCTAAAATGCATCTGGGAATCTATTAAAAAAGAAAAGTAAAAGAATACATTTGTTTTTTATTTACTTGATTTTTAACACTATGAACTCTCTCAACACTAATTACACAGGTGATCCTACTCTAAGAGACCTCAGCTTCGTACCAAAGTATCTTCTGAATCCTACCAAGTCAAGTGTTTCTCAGATGTATTTGGAAGAGCAGCACTGCCTTAGAACAAGGCACATGCTTCATAACCAGATGAATGTTACCAATAAAATCTCACCTTATTTATAGCATCTACATGGGAGATTGATACCTTCTGATGATGATGCTGCTGGGTTTTTTTTTGGGTTCTTTTTTAGTGTTTATAATTACACCAGTTATACATAACTCTTTACGATTACACCTGGCACTCTACTTTTAATCTAAGAAAGAAAGAAAATCTGGTAAAACGTAAGAACACACTACTAACTGAACTCTGCTCACTGACTCATTCTATACTTGAATTTAGAAAACAATGTGCTCATTAATCTTCTACCTAAATGTAAACTGCTGCAAATGGAATTCCTGGCCTAAAAGTGCACAATACATTATTCAAAAAAATCAAGGAGTTGAGATTTCATCAGTATATAAAGGCTAATTTTACCTCTGTGGTATTTAATGCTGTGTTCACATTTTTTATTGCTTCTTCAAAGTTTTCCTCATCTTCTGGCGTCCCATTTTCATTCTTTAAGATACCTTGTTGGAAATAATCAACAAAAATTACATTTAGATGTGAGACTGGCTTCAGATGCATTTGTGTCATAACAATAAGCAAAAAGCTAAATTACCATTAAGAACTAACTACACCAACATGCTGCATATGATTGATTTTCCTGTGATGCTGTTATTTTACACAAAAATGGCAGCTAATTTGCATAAGAAAGTTTCACAGTCATTAAATTAATGTAGATAATGGTAAAAATACAATTCAACGCTCCTTCCCATCCCCAGACACATTGTGCTGGGGTGAGTTTTTTGTCAATCAGCAGAAGAATCACACTGTGTGCACCAGATTTTCATAAGCAAACTGAGAATTTTGCAGATACTAGTACAGAAAAGCCAGGGTAGGACTTTTTAATAAGATATGTGATGGAAGGACTTGGAATAAATGATGTAAATTGGAAGAGGGGAGATTCAGGCTGGAGATAAGAAAGTTATTTACTGTGAGGGTGGTGAAACACTGCAACAGGTTGCCCGAAGAGGCTGTGGATGCCCCTTCTCTGGGGTGTTTAAGGCCAGGCACTGAGCAACCTGATCTAGTGGCAGATGTCCCTGCCCTTGGCAGGGAGGGTGGAACTAGGTGATCTTTAAGGTCCCTTCCCACCCAAACCATTCCACAATTACCTTGTCGAATCAGTTGTCTGAAGGCCTCTTTTTCTTTGTAGCTCTTGGGCAATTGATCACTTTTCTAAATTTAAAAACACAAAAACATTTTGTCTTTAAAATATCTCCTATGAATCACATTGTGTTCAGAGTGCTGAATCCTACAGTTCATCATAGTTAACATACATTCATTTGCTATTTCAACTACTTATCTTTTCAATGGTTCTACCTTGTTTCTTTATTGGATTTACAAAGACAAATAGTAACAGAGTGATGATTTTGGATCCAATATATACCTCATTGAACCATTTTGTTAAATAGTTGGCTACAACAACAATCCATGGAGTGTGGCTGTGGTCCTGCAATAGAACAGCAAAGAAATCTGTATCAAGGTTAGGAAATAAAAACAAGAGACATATTAAAAACCTATTTTAAACATAAACTCCTAACATCTCTTCCACTAGTATAAAAACAAAGCAGACGTTCCAGATTTTGACTCAAGAATAACATTATTCAACTATCATAAATCAAATTATTAAACTATTATCTCTTAAAAGGGTGGCTGAGCCAAGTTCACCAATACTTTCCTGGAGTGGAACATAGGCTACGCATCAATAGCCACACAGCAAAGCTCTGCAGCAGTAGGTAATCATAAAAATAAAATAAAAAGGAGGGTGTAAGGGAGAATCAATCTCACAAGTTGTCCAAGAATATTCCTCACTTCCCAAGACCCCCACCTGCTTGAGGCTTAAACACAGACTGTAACATTTGAGGCAGATGCCAAAAATAGCACCACATGACTGATTCTACTGCAAACTCCACTCAAAGAAGACTTAACACCAAGAAGAAAGAACTGCCAAGAGCCGTTTTCACAGACTCTCTGTTCTATGTCTCAATCTGTCTTAGAACACATAGTGCAAACCATGTACCAACCTTTTTGTCCATATGATCCAAATCATAAGACTGAAAATGTTCTCTCAGCTCTGGAAAGGGTTTGTCCAGTCTCAGATCTTCCAATGTATTGTCAGGATGAGATTCAACAACTGTGAAAAAAATTACTCGATGCACTTCATGGTTTCATGTCTTGCCTTCAAAACAGAGCTATGCATCAAATGCAGGGCACGATTCCCAAAATTTCATTTAACTTAATGCCAGGACAATCTCCTATTTTACTGTTTATGGCAGCTCATAATTTCTATACATTCCTCAAAGAGCACTCCTAGTGATCAATCACAAACTATGTAAGACTTAACAAATACTAAACATCACAAGATAAAGACGAAAATAAATAACGGAAGTGACATTATATACTGAAGCTTCAAATCTTTAAGAAAAGTCTTTATCCCAGGAAAACCCTCTAACCTGTATGTTCTTTAATAATAATTCTCATGTAACCAATGAGACCATAAGTCCTGCAGACCAGCAGAGGAATGTTAAAATTCCAGAGGAGCTCAGCCAAGCGCAGCAATGTACTGTAGGGAAAAAACAGATATTTTTTTCACATGTACAGAGTAAACTATAAAGCTAAGTGGACAAATCACTTGTGGAAGAGAAGTTTTCTATAACAGAAATCTAATAGTATTCAAAGTACATACAAGGTAATTAATTTTACATTTGGATTTACACTATGTAAGAAAATTATTTATCCATTGGCTAACTGTTACATCAGAACACCTGCCATCATGATTTTGGACCAGAAACTCCTTTCACTACAAAAAAGTATCTGATTCAGACAAATACACCCAGAGACAGCACTGCCCATATGGGCATGGATCAGACTTTAAAACGTTTATTAGCATATAAGAAGGACCATCAATTTCTGTAACTCTCCCTCATAGTGACAGAGTTCTGCTTTGCACTAGTTTTCCTGTAAATATACATCTGTAACTGAATCCGGTTTTTATTACTTAATAGAAAGAAAAAAAACCAAAAAACTTAAAGTAATTCTTTACCTTTCAGGTAGTTGTGTTGCAACAACCAGGTTAAACCGATTAAAAAAGGAAGGGTCATTGTCTAAAAGTTTTTCTGGACTCTAAATANCAATGAGACCATAAGTCCTGCAGACCAGCAGAGGAATGTTAAAATTCCAGAGGAGCTCAGCCAAGCGCAGCAATGTACTGTAGGGAAAAAACAGATACTTTTTTCACATGTACAGAGTAAACTATAAAGCTAAGTGGACAAATCACTTGTGGAAGAGAAGTTTTCTATAACAGAAATCTAATAGAATGATTCAAAGTACATACAAGGTAATAAATTTTACATATGGATTTACACTATGTAAAAAAATTATTTATCCATTGGCTAACTGTTACATCAGAACACCTGCCATCATGATTTTGGACCAGAAACTCCTTTCACTACAAAAAAGTATCTGATTCAGACAAATACACCCAGAGACAGCACTGCCCATATGGGCATGGATCAGACTTTAAAACGTTTATTAGCATATAAGAAGGACCATCAATTTCTGTAACTCTCCCTCATAGTGACAGAGTTCTGCTTTGCACTAGTTTTCCTGTAAATATACATCTGTAACTGAAACCTGCTTTTACTACTTAATAGAAAGAAAAAAAACCAAAAAACTTAAAGTAATTCTTTACCTTTCAGGTAGTTGTGTTGCAACAACCAGGTTAAACCGATTAAAAAAGGAAGGGTCATTGTCTAAAAGTTTTTCTGGACTCTAAATAATAGGAAAAAAATATGTCAGGAAATACTGAAAAATTTCTGAATACACAGCAAGTCTGTTCAACATCAATGTAGCACCTTAAGTGAAAATTTTAAAAAATTATTACATAATGAAGTTATAATATTTTTTAAATACGTAAATTGACTTTTTGGAAATAACCTAAGATATTCTTGCTCAAATACTGTTTTGCCATAAAGCTACTTACAAAGATGGATATTATTACATGGTCGTATCACATTGTAAAACAAGAAACAGTACTTGGGAAGACAAACCTCCTCAACAAAGTTTCCAGAAACATCATTATTCAATTCTTGCAGGAGCTCAGTGGCACTCTGGGCACGATTCTGTTTCAGAACAACCAAAACAACGTTTATCCTCTTAAAATGCAATTTATATACTGTACCAGTACTACATATATGGCAAAAATTACAGACCCTAGGCAGCTTCATCACAAGCTATGATTTTTTATTCCAAGCCTTGCCTATCTGAAGAAAAAAATACATCCCTGAGCAGCAGGCACTTGTTCAAGACTACTTTTAGTAATATCATTTTAGAAACCAATAATGCAACCTATGCCTCTGTACTCTCTGCTTTTTGTGGTATTTTCCCCCCAGACTACAATCTCAGCTTTACCCTCCACAGTTTGCTTCCTTATCCTCCTGAAGATTTTCTTAACCATACCCCTTTGTTTTATCCACTCTATCTTGTCAAAATTAAACTTATTTTCTCAATTACAAGCAACTGAAAATTAAGCATGAGGAATCTGACACAGAACAAACAGATGTTAACCCCTCTGTACATGATTTAGTATTACTAATAAGAGTATGTATGAGTTTTTACTCACTAATTTCATGATTTCATTATATCTAAAACAACATCCATCATCTCCTTACCTGACCAATATGGCTTTTTTGGAGAAAAAAGCTGAAAGGGAGACAAGAGTTATATGTGAACCCAGATTTTTTTAAGAGAAAAAACATTAAAGATACATTTTGTAATGAAAAAATATTTGCTGATTCTAATATACAACAAATCAAGTTCCCCCTTAAATCTACTTTTATTCTCTCTATCGGGATTGTATTTTCCCCATGATCAGTTTCTTAACAAAATTTCACAATGCCTGAACCACAAATCTGAAAAATGAAATACACCCAATAGCACTAGAACACAGACTACACTGCAGATTAGTTTTCATTAGGTTAATTAAAGAGCATTTAGTCCTCATTTCACTGCATAATGGAACATCCTTCCCCCTCATATAACCCCTTAAGTAGACAGACACTTGGAGTTATCTACCTAACCATAAGAGAATGTGCTCTAGGATTAGTAAACAAGTTATTTTTGTAACTTGTGAAAAGTTTCTCCTGCCTTTCAATGTTATCCAAGCTAATTAATGGCTATCAGTCACAGGTTGGCAATGATAAATTAATGACAAGTTATCTTCATATAATCAAAATTACATTGTATTTAGCCATGCTGAAACACAAGCAAATCTTGCACTGACATAACTTTGCTGTAATCTTGAGATATTTCTGTACATTTCAATATTCAGCAAAGTACAGTCTTTATATACTTGGTCTGTGAAACAAAAAGACCTATAAGATGCAAAAACAGCAACTACAAAAACTATCAGCAGCTAATATAAAAATGTTTATGCATTCTGTACCCATTACGTATGTCTAAAACTACAAAAAACTTGAGAGAAACACAAAGGCTTTTAAAATTATTGCGAATTTTCTAGGATTTGTTATCAAGTACACAGAAGAAGCTACTTGGGAAATCCCACTTCTTTTCAACTTGTAGAAGAAACAAACCTACTTATTTCCAACATCTTCTCCAGAGACCGGATTCCCATCGACAATTGTAAATGAACCAATACCTTGGGGGGAAAAATAACTATAAATAACTAGGCCATGTGAAATTATCAGGTACACTACAAAGAAAATGCAGAAGAGAGATCTGCTTACCTGGCAGCACCAAGTTTTTGAGGATCTCAGTGCCTGTCGCTGTCGCATTTATCACACAAACATGGGCAGATTCTAAAGCTTCTTGTCCGTGGTCACCCCATAATCTGCATCGGGACATAAACATTCTAAAATTACTTTCTTCCAAGTGGGAAGGGAAATATAAAAGAAACAAATGCAACTTAAACAGCAACAAATGGAGGCAGGCATAATACCTCCCACTCACTGCTGAGAGGGGACAAATAGCACCAACCAAAACACGCCTTCCTTAAAACTTAATGTGACAAATCCCAAACTTTATGAAGAGCAGACAATTTTACTGATATTTCATTTTCTCCATCCTTATCCCACACACTGTGCAAATGCACACAGTTCACTCTCTCGTAACGTATTCAGCCTTTTAAAGATCAGCATAAGTCAAAACACACCTTACACAAACTCGGTCCTAATACTAAATGCACTCTTTTTCCTAAGCTTTATTACAAATCACGAGTTTTTACGTGCTCAGTACAAGACACCGTAAGGAACAAGTTTATGGGAATCACTCGCGAGGAGCTAGCTAACATATCTGGGACATCTATAACATGACGCTGAAACTGCGACTTGACAGCGCTCCAGGGACAAACCCCCCGTTGATTTCACACTGTTTTTACTCAATTCAGGGCAGAAATTAAGCTCCTGAAGCGCACAGCGTGAAGCCGCAACAAGGAGGCTTCACCCGTGAGCCCAAACGCCGGGCTCCGGTGCGAGCTGGAGATGCTTCCCGTCCCCCGCTGCTCCCCGTCCCTCCGCCCGCTCCCGGCCCACGGCGCCCCGCCACGGCCTCCTCCCCGCAGACGGGCCGCCCTCAGAACCGTCCGCCCCAAAGCCGAGCGCGGGTAGCTGAGGAGCCCCGTAACAGGAAGGGGAACAATGTCCGACGCCGGCGCGACACCTGAGCTGCCGGTCGTAGCGCTGCTCCTTCAGGCTGGCCCGGCCCGACTGCGCCATGGCCGCGCTCCTCCCAGCCGCAGGGGCTGCGCCACAGCCGCGCATGCGCAAGGGCGGGGCCGCGGCGGAGGCGGGG
>VZTY01004609.1:57032-75832 GCA_013400935.1 Turnix velox
TAATGTTTATAAATATGAAAAGGGTAAGTTTCAGGAGGATTGGAGCCAGGCTCTTCTCAGTGACCTCCAATGGGAGGACAAGGGGAAGTGGGTGCAAACTGGAACACAGGAGATTCCACAGAAATATGAGAAAATGTTTTTCACAATGAGGGTGACAGAACAGTGGCACAGGCTGCCCAGAGGGGGGGTGGGGTCTCCTTCTCTGGAGACATTCAAACCCCACCTGGACACCTTCCTGTGTGACCTGCTCTGGCAGGGAGATGGGACTTGATGATGTCTCGAGGTCCTTTCCAATCCTTGACATTCTGTGATCTCCAGGGATGGGGCTTCCACCACTTCTCTGGGCAACCTGTCCAGTGTCTCACCACATTCATGGTGAAGAACTTTATAATGATCAATCTAAACTTGCCTTGCTCTAGTTAAAAACCTTTGCCAAATTTAGTGGTTCCTCCCTGTAATGAGACTGTAACACGATGTAGGATTTCCCTGTCTCTTTTCCCACAGGTGGTGGCTCCACAGCTTGTTTTTCCCAAGCAGTTTTGGCACTGGGACAGTAGATCTCACTCCCCTTTGACACCTCTGGGGCTGGTGAGATACCTCGGGGAATGTTCTGTAAACTAAAATTACTGTGTTTGCACTGACTGCTACAATTGCACACGTTCAATGGGTAAAACCATAAATTATATGAATAATTATTTCAAACTTGGTTCCAAAATACCATCCCCATTCGCACTGTAAAGCAGCCAAGTGTGTAGGCTGTAAAAGTCAAATAAAAAATGGCATATGAGGGCTGGGTCACTCACAGAGAGCCAGGGATCCCTGTCTTCTTTTTCTGCCTCAATTTACCAGGAGTGTTCCACTTTAATTCCTTCTTTCTCATGGCTGTCTTGGCCCATATTTTATCCAATTTTTTTTCTCTTGCAAAACTAAATTAATATTATCCATGGTCTTTTTCTCTTTCTCTACTTAGGGACCTCTTTTTTTACACTCCCTTATGTCAAGGTGGGATTCCCAGTGTGTGAATACTGAGCTCTTTCCCTTAGAAATCTCCTGAATCTCCTCATGTGTCTATGGGATGAGGACTGCCACTTTCACTGGTTGCATGGGAATCTCCATACACAGTCATCATGGTTTTGTGTTCGTGAAGAAAAACCTGAGAATAAATAATCTGAAATTTCTATTGTCAATCAACAAGTGTAGGTCCTAACTTTTTTAACATAATAACACTAAAAAATTTTTAAAAAAACCCTGTAATGTATTTACTTTGTGTAGTGTATCTGTGCAGTTTCTAGATTCATAATGAATGATTTTAACATGCACACACAGAGCAGATGTCACCTGATTTTAACTCATGTTTGGAAAGTGGCCGCATGGGTAATGGCAATGTGAGAGGAGAAAGGAGCTGGCCGGATAAACAAGATACTGTGGTGAGAATCTGAGGAGCAGAAAGTCTGGAGCAATGAATGTTTTAACATTATGTCTGTTCCAACCTATCATACTTCAAAGATGCTGGAGTGAGCAGCCTGGCCATGTTTCTGCCCCATTCCTGTTAACAGACACATCAGACACACTCATGTGCATTAAATAAAGAAGGCAGGTGACACTTGTCAAATGTATGTTGCCATCCTCAAAGATGCTCAGCAAAGATAATTGCCAAGTTACTTCAGCTAATACATTTTGAGTGCCATTTAGCACAAATTCTTTCCTTTTACACCCCTAAACCTCCACTCTGCCCTCTGCAGGGATGCAGTAATGGACACCCAGAGCTTTGTCCTCAAGTGACATGATCTTCTCGTGCAAATACCTCTAACAAGTCCTTCATAGATTATAGAGATTATAGAGACAGCTTCCCTTAGAGATTCAAACCCCCAGTTTTCCTATGGAGAGCTCCCTAAAAAGGAAATGAATCCGTATGAGGCAGCACCACAATATTAAAGTTACAGAAAATGCTTTCATTTTTTTTTCCTACCATTTTCTTGATTGTATAATACGAGAACCCTTATTTCTGTGGTCTATTGCCTTAGTGAAAATCATTGTGTTTATAAAATTTAGCCTTGATGGATGAATTTGCCCCCATTTCAATTGACATGTCTTCAAATCTAACAAAATTACTACCAAGGGGCCATTTTTCTTCCCACAAAGATACCTAAAGACATTTTACAGCTGCAGATTTGGCCTCTCATTGTGGCTGCTCCATGAGTTTAGAAGGGTGTGGGCAACTGCCAGACCATGTCAAGTAACCAGGGCTTCACACAGCAGCTGCTTTCTTTTGTCTGCTGTTCCCTCAGGTAAGTAATAGTTGTCTTTTAAATATTTTTCTTTAGAGTTACAAAGAAAAAAAAAATCATATCGCCAATTTATCCTTTTAAGCAAGATGTCATTTTTACCTTGTTTAAAAGTAGCACAAGTGATTTTTTTTCTGAGATGGGAATTTTTCCTATCTCATCTAAGCACTGGTTCTGAAGTTTTAGTTACAAATTGGGTGGAACCATAATTTTTGACATGTGGAGAGAGTGTTTACGAAAAGAGAAGTCATAATTAGGTGGTGTTTCCCTTTGCAGAAGACAAAATCGAGTAGGGCAGCTCTGTCACAACCCACACACATTACTGATGCTCACCACAGGTTATGGCTCTCTTCTCACTGTAAAGAATTGGAAAATACTACAACGTTTCTCAAAATTTTATCTCCGTGCCTTCTAAACAGCTTTGATTCCTCTTTAAGTCTTGGGACTCTAATTATCTCAGTTTCACATTTTGCTGTGCTGAGTTAGCAAAGAGAGGGAGGAGGGAAGTTGTGAGCAGGACTAAGGTGGTGCTTTCCCCAGCCCCGCGGGAGCTGCTCTGCGTCTTTAAGGGGCTGCCCCTACCCCCGGTGAGCCGCTATAAAGGCAGGTAAGCGGCAGTGCCCGCTCCGGGAGCCGTGCAGGGGCAGCCCCGGGATGACCGGACACCGCAGCTGGGGCTATGGGCGGGATGACGGTAGGTTCCAGCATTTCCATGCCGCATCTCTCCCTCTCTCTTCCCCCGCTCGCTTGCTTTCTAGAGCTGTTGCCTGAGCCCTGCAGAGCTGCCTGCATTTGGATGTCTGCAAGCATCCCGTATATACAGCAGGTAATTAATTACTTCATTGGTAATAAATAGAACACAGAAAGCAGCACCGAAAGATGCACAAACTTATGCCTGATGCCTTTTGCTGTTGCAATTGAAGTCCCAAAACTGAAGGCAGCAGAACTGAGGGGCTTTTTTTTTTCAAGCTACGGATATTCAAATAGGTCTCCTTCCAAAAAGCTGTTATGAAAAGGATTAACTGTCTCTCTCTCTCCAAAAGCAACTCTTTTATGCAAAGAAGATTTAGTGGAGCACTAATGTATTTTCTGATCCTGTGCAGCTATTGAAATGTGATAGCTTGGCTTTCTATGGAAGTGAGTAAAGTAAGGTATATGTAAAGTATGTTTTTCCAGACCATCATTGAATTGCACAGATGAGTAGCAGAAATCTCTTACAGAATAATTTTTGCTTTCTGGTTTGACAGTTTTTAATTTAGTCATCCTCCTTTGCTTCCCTCCTCCAGGAATGTGTGTCACAGAGAGACAGTATGTGAAGCTGCTGAGAGATTCTTACCACAGTGTTTCATAGTCCCTGTCTGTGTTACAGAAAGGAGGGCTGAGTGGCTGCTGTGGTCCAATAAGACAATCTTTTTGGATAACCTCCAGGAGTCTCTCTATTGACAGCAATTCCTGTAGCTGCTGAGTATCCAAGAGGAGTCTTCTGCATAACCTTCAAGAGCCAGCCTCTCTCTTATTAGTAGTTTTGTTAGTTTCTCTGAGTCCAAAGGCAAGTTTGAGTGCTAAGTGAAGCTGGTTAGTGCTAGCAGACAGCATTAAGTGTTTGGGCATACAGGCACCAATAATGAAGTGATGGATGTTCTTATAAAGCTCATCAGAGACAAATCATACTACTGAAGCTTGTGTAGCAGCACTTAAATCCTCAATCTGCTTTATAGGCAGGGTGAGGAAAGGTATTTTATAAGCTTAGCTCTCCAGAGAATGACAAAGACAAATAAAAGTACAATAAATAACTATTTTTGCTACCTAAATTCAAGGAGGTGTAATACTCAGACCTGATTCTAAAAAAAAACTTCCCCTTGAGAAAGTATCTGCAAATGCTACAATTTAAAATGTGCCTCTGGCAAATCCTAAAGTAAAACTGTTACTCTAATACTTTCTGAGCATAAGCAGTAGAAGAATTTAATTGCTTCTTGCACTACCATATCAAAGTAGTAAAAGTGGCATGAAAAAGTCTTTGATGCAGATATGGTCTTATGCTATTATCTCATACAGCATAAGAATGTTCCAGCCCTGGCAGCAGAGAGCTGTGTTATTAAATTGGTCTTTCTCCCCATTCTATTAAGGTCAGGAAGTATAAAAATGTGTATTTTCACACTGTACCCTTCACACAGGGTACAGAGATGCTTTAATGGGCACGAGTGAAGAATGAAGCTGCCTCAAAGATTTACTGCAGGCATAAAATAGCTTTAAAAATAACTGCATAGTCAGTAGCTAGGAGATTGAGTCATCTGCATCTCATGTGAATCACTGGGGCTCTTACACTGTATTTCCTAGGAAGAATTAAGTGCTGTCTGTTGAGGGGAGTGTGGGTGTGGATGCAAGTGTTTACACCTGCACCCACCTGGAAAGGTCTTTGATACCTTATCAATGCAATTATAAACTCAGAATATTGGTAACCAGTAACTGAAAATGCAGCAATCTGGTGATGTGCTGGGATTTCCTCTGTTTTGTGCAAGTCATTTGAATTCCCCCATTATGTTGCAGCCTGTTTGTGTGAATAAATCTAACTTCCATGTCACTCCTGCTCAGCGAGCTTTACTCCAAGTCTCAAAAACCTGCAACAGTTACTTTGTGCATATTTGAAAGAAAATAATGATGCTTTCCTCCCTTTTCTTTTGAAGGGCCTTCAGAGTGGCACAAATCTTACCCTATTGCCCAGGGCAACCGCCAGTCACCTATTGACATTGTTTCTGCAAGGGCCATTTATGATCCTAGTTTGAAGCCACTTATTGTCTCCTATGAATCTTGTACATCTCTCAACATCTCCAACAACGGCCACTCAGTTATGGTTGAGTTTGAAGATGCTGATGACAAGACAGGTGAGATCTCTAACAGCCAACTAACTTGGAATGCTACTTTGACTTAGCATGGGAAATAATTAAGTATATCCTGTATAGTATATTTTATAAGATGTATAATTTTGGTTTAGAACAAGGCATATAATCTGAGCACTTCATATTTCTGTCATTTCAAGCCTCACATTTCTTGTTGTTACTGAAGTCTCACTAGGAATACAATACTGCACAGCAGAACACTATTAGGAAAACCTCCTAATAGTGCACTAACACTGCATTAGGAAAACTTCCTGCATTGTGAAAATTGGAAGTCTGTTTACAGTGCTTCCCTTTCAAATGGGGATGTTCAGTTTGTTTGACTGGGAATCCATGCAACTCTCCAGCACTCCTAGACCAGACCACATCCATTACACAGAGTGGATATGAACACGCCTCTCTACCTTGTTTCCTTGTTCATCCAAATCAAAGACATGAACGCATGTGTCAGCTCAGTATGTTTCCCTGCTCAGACCTCATCCACTGGGGCCAGGAAGAGAAGAGGACTAGCAGAGATCAGGTCGTACAGCTTAGTTGTTCCCACCAGAGTCCACTACACCAGCCTGCACCTGGACTGATCACAGACACTTGGCTTTGCTACTGCTTTCCTCCCTGCCTTGGAGCCACTTCAGTTTGTTGAGCTAATTCTGACTTGGAAGCAGTTTGTGGACATTGGGTTATTTGCAGTTGTATACTTTTCTTGTCTTAGCTCTTGGCAGAGAATCTAAAATGCTTTAAGTGATTGATTATTTCTGTTAATTCTACTTCTGTGGCAGACCTTGCAGACCTTATCTGAGGGCTAAAGGAAGAGCACTCAGTAATGTAGCTGACAAATGTTAAGATGGCAGTTTAAAAGCCTCCACTCAACAATTTTTAAACATATCAGTTGATTTAATCTTCTATTTGTATGTGTTCATTGATTCTAGCTAGATATAATATCCTAGATACTAGTTCCTTTTCTGTCAAGTGATTTATTTGTGCCTGTAACCCTTTGAAATAAGGGCTGAGCACTAAAATTCCAGCCATTTTGTCTAAAAATTTCTTACATGGAATGAATCCAAGAAACTGCCCAACTGAATGGTTAGGTTTTCGAGTATCTTTTCTGAATTTGAAGATGTGTGTGTTCTACACAGATCCATTAAGCACATCACTCCATGAAGATAACTTGTAAATTATATGTGGAAGCACTATCTTGGCTTTTAAATGACTGTGCAATTTGAAGCTGAACTGTATCTGTAACAGTGAAATTTATCCAGCTTTAGAAGTTTAAGAACATCTATTATTCTGCATTTAGAGATAGGGACTCGGAGCACACACAGATGAAGACTTCTTCCTTTTCCACACAAGGCACGTGCCTTGCTTTAATAAAATTTTTAAGACATTAGTCTGCTTGGAGTGGAAAACATACTTTAAAGTGTTGAGTTGAAATAGATCTAGTGACTCACAGCTCTGTCTAAATGGCACAACAGAATTTTGTCAGCAACCCATCCTAGCTAGATCTCTTAAAATAGTGCTTGAGCCAGGTGATGCATTCCATTGCTAAGTTCTCAAAAACATTCTAGGAGGTATTTACTCTTAAAAATCCTAAAAATCTTTGGTATGGCCAGTTACCTACATTAAGGCCAGCTGGAGCTATGCATATGTGGGAGCACTCTCCACACCCCAGTTTTTATCTTTTTAATAAAATGTTATGGACTATACTGAGGATAAGTGCTTTGCAGTTTTAAATGTATTTTTTATTTTCTTAATGTAAGGCTTTAAGTTTTCATATCTCTTGGCAAAATTTATTTAAGTTCCATACCAAATTAAAGGAGGATTACTGACACTGCTGATAAAAGTTCTGTCCGTAGCTGGAAACTTAATTGTTCATCTGTTCTAAAAGATTATTTCTAAATGATGTCTAAAGCTTCTCTGATGCATTTCCTCACTCTTATGTGACTTGAGATTCAGAATGGTGTCATGTTAAGCACGAGCTATTATATTACCTCTTTTAGGGGATCAGGTATTTAAAGGAAACAGAATATAGATAACCTCTACATAAGAAAGACCCTCTAAGGAAGAAATCCTTAAATTAATTGTCTGCTTGATGCTTGAGGTATTCTGTGATTTCCTGCACAAAGTCTTAAGTAGCACTGTCAAACACTTCTGATATATTAGTTTCAGATTTTTTAAAATATTCAACTTGGGATTTATGATGCTTAAACAACAAAGGCATAACTATAACAAAGCTGCCATACCTTTTTCTGTCGAATATACTCTTTCAAAGTTATAAAGTTCTGTACAAGTTGCCCCTCAATGTTTCTAACTTGTATTTTTACATGAAATTGGATGCTTTCTACGAAGAACAATCCAACCCTTCAAAATGTCTGGATGATGGACATATTGGCAGCTGGGAGATGCTGCTGGCATAACCAGCAGTGGTTACTTTTTTACTAATGGAAAGCTAAAAAGTGGGGATGTTTAAGCTCTTTCTTCTTTTTGTTTCCCTTCTTGTCCTAGCAATCAGTGGTGGTCCATTTGAGAATCCATTTCGACTGAGGCAGTTTCATTTTCACTGGGGGACAAAACACAGCCAGGGATCAGAGCATACAATTGATGGCAAACCTTTTCCATGTGAGGTAATGATGTGTTTTTATAGATGGGATTAAACCATGCAAATGCTGTTGACAAATGATTTAGCCTACAGAGGGAGGACTGTATGTCCTTTAGGATTCTGATTGCTTACTCGACACGGCTAGGTCAACACAGACTTTAATGGGAATTTTATTCCTTACACCAAAGTTAGTACCTGTTGATCACCTTGGCTTTTCAGAGTGCAAACTTATCCCCTGGTACAGCCCCTTCTCCAAGATTCTCAGCCCTCTTATCCTAGTCAACAGGACACAGCTCACCCCACAGTGCAGCTGCTATGCTCAGACAGCACCTCTAACAGTTCCTTGCTGTGCAGTTTCCCCTGCTGCAAACAATTGCATCCTTTCACTTGTAGAGATAAGGAAGGAAACTATCCACAGCCTGTTGCCAGTATTCCACGTGTAGTTCCACTGCCTGGCACAGATGGCTTCAGGTGATGACTACAACCTGTGAAATGACGGTGGTGGTGCTAGCCATAGCTTAGAAATGGCTTCACCTGAGGGCAAAATTAGGACAAGGCACAGGCCTTTCCCCACACAGTCTCTTCCAAATACTGCAATCCTGAAATCTACCACTACTGAAGTGCAGTGCTTTATGGAATAAAGGCCCATATCAGGGACATTGGGTTGCAAGTCAATGCCTGATTTATTTTACACAGAAACTATTCAGTATCTGTTCATGCTTATGGACAGGTCCAAAAGTCTGAACTTGCTCACTTTTCCAAAGACACTGTTGGAGCAAAACCTACTTCATTATGAATGACCTGTTAACATGAGCCACCCTATGGCCACAGCTTCTATTGCTAACTTGTTTCATTCTAATTTGTTGTTTTAATTTAAAGCTCCACTTGGTTCACTGGAATGCCAGAAAATATGCAACATTTGGAGAAGCAGCAGCAGCTCCAGATGGCCTGGCAGTAGTTGGTGTTTTCTTGGAGGTAAGACTCACAAAAATAGCATGTTTACATGATAAAAAGCATTATGCTGTCAAGCATTTGAGAACCAAGCAGCAAATTTAAGAAGTGCTTAAGGAAAACAGAATGACTTATTGGATGCAGTAGCTTATTACAAATTGCTGTTAAACTGACTTCAGCAGGAATGCTGAGATTCAGGTAAGAAAAAAACCACCTATTCAAAGCATAATTATAGTAATCCTTATATAACCTATTATTTTCTTTTAGGTTGGGAAGGAGCATGCCAAAATGAACAGACTCACCGATGCTTTGTATATGGTAAAATTTAAAGTAAGGCTTAAGCTCTTTAAATTTGTGGTATGTCCTTAAAGAATCAAGCTCATGTACATGATTGAGACAAAAATTGAAAGTCGCCCAATTTCAAGTAACAATTTTATTTTTTCCACAGGGAACAAAAGCTCCCTTTAGAGGCTTCAACCCCAAATGTCTCCTGCCTTTGAATCTAGATTATTGGACGTACCTGGGTTCTTTGACAACACCACCCCTGAATGAGAGTGTAACATGGGTTGTGCTGAAAGAACCCATCCGAATTTCCGAGAAACAGGTAAACTTTTTATATTCTTGTGGTTCTTGTAGGATTTGGCACTGGAAAGAACAGCATTGAATTCTGATTTGAAGCGGAGCCAAGTTAAAGGACCATTAGCCCGTGAATAATCAACTGGTTCAATAATCAGGACTTCTGTTTTTCCTGTTACTACTCTTTGGGATCTTTGCTTGAACTTGGTTTAACTGAGTAAAATGTACTGAATACTTTCCTTTGGTCCTTTTTTAAAAACCTTGCTCATTAAAAGGACAATCTATTTTAATTATTTCACCTGAATTTACAGCTGGAGAAATTCCGCATGCTCCTTTTCACCAGTGAGGAAGACCAGAGGATCCAAATGGTGAATAATTTTCGCCCCCCTCAACCTCTTAAGGGAAGAGTAGTTCGAGCTTCCTTCAAGGCCTGAAGAAAACTCATAATGACCCTGAGATAGCTGAGAGCTTCCACATCTGAGATACTACAAACTGAAACTGTGGAACACTTGTGGAACACACAAGACAGCCCTTTCCATGAACACCCTACTTTGAAAAACATCTAATTTTATATTTCATTTGAATTGCTTATTCTTTTTCAGAAATGAGATCTTTTTAACTAGTACTGTAAACTGGTATTTTTTCTAAAACTTGCCTCTAAAATTGAAGATTAAATTAAAATCCTACTTAGTATGAAATGGGAAATTATGTAGTGATCTGCTAGTACTGATGGCTGCAACCTTAATTTATTTAATACATGTTGAAACAATAACCAAGAATTTTGGGCAGATTAGGCTTAACTTCTTGCTGATTTCCTGCCTGACTGCAAGATTGATTTCACTATATTCTTGTTACTTGTGCACAGAATGTGTCATCAGATGGCATTATAGAAAAAGTTATTTACTCAAATCTAGTAGGCACTAGTAGAAGAAAATATATTTTACTCTTCTAAAATGATATTTTATAACTAAATAATGTAAATGCTGTGTTTAAAAGTGGGCCACTTTATCGCAATCATTTGTTCTTTCAGCCCATGCAGCACAAAACTAATGCCCTTCTCTATTTTTTGAGAAGAACACCTGTAGCAATTCAGGTGTGTTTTGGGTTCTCAATTGTTCAATTTCTACCTCAGTTAAGTGATTTGCTTTGCAGTACATCCTCCTTCATTGTCTGCTCTGAAAGAATGAGATATTGCTTGCCTTTGGGACCTAACATGGGCAGACCTTGACTGCACTGAATATGCATTGCTGCACAAGTGACCACTCATTACTAGGGCAGGCTGGCAGGGATCTACTCCCTGCAAATGCCAGGTGTCATCAGGCAGAGTTCTTTTTACCTCTTAAGGTAAAAGCCATGGGCTAGTATTACTGTTTCTGCAGCCTAGTGACAAAACAGAGGCTTGGAATAAATAGTGATGTTATCTGTAACTATCCACAGCCTGTTGCCAGTATTTTTAATTCTGGGCCTCAAACACTGTTCTTCATCTGTATAGTACAAATAGAAGCTGCTGGTGTTCATCAGTTCTCATCAGGTTAGATGAAGTACTCATCAGAGATGTGCAGTGTGATGGAAAGTGGAAGGAGAGGAGAAAAGTAGCTACTGGGGGCTGCTCCCTTTTTTCAGACTGAGACAGTAGATGGGAAGTGCAGTACAAGGAATGGAAGACTAGAATCCACACTTAACCCATCTACAGTTTTCCTCCTCCATTCACCTAAAACTTTGCTCCTCAGTTTCCTCTAACATAAAATGAGGGAAACGCTGATCTACCTCACAGGGATGTTGTGAGGGCTAATGCAGCATTGTTTTAGATTTAAGCTTCTTCAACAAACAGAAAATCAATACAAAATGCAATGTTTTTAGCTACTGTGAATGTAACTTTGCTAACAATGCAAACTGATGTTGCAGAAAATCTATTTGATTTATCTTAAATTCTTAATGATTAAATAAGACTTCAAAATCAAATGTGCATCTTTGTCCTTGATTTTGAATAAATCTATCCCTCTCTACTTAAAGCACTATTTTTCTTGGGTTTTCATTAACAGAAATGCTGTTTGTTATCTTCAACCAAGGAATGATTTATTTGTTTACCTTCAGTTTGATTGAAAGGTCTTTGGTTATATTACAGTAGAGTAATTTATGTAATGACAAGAGTTTTTCTGGACTCTGTTTAAAGACTACTTTTAGTCTATATCATAATCCTTCCATCACCTGGGACTCTGTTTCTTTTTCCACTCAAGTTCTGACACATTTTGTGCATCTTGAAGCACTTCTTGCCCAGTCAGAGTTAAATTATTGTCATTAATCCTGTACCTGTTAAAAACTAAAACCTACAGCAAGAGTTTCATTTTAAAATGTAAAAAGTCTTTTGGAAGAATCTTAAACTAAGTTTGGGTTATCAAATATGTACTTGGGGTAAATTAAACTACTTTCTTAATTAAAATTTGACCACTATTACTTGCCACACATAGCTTAAGTTACTGAAGTACTGCTGCATTAGTATACACATTCACAGTGCAGGTCATTGATTGGTATTTTTCAATGTTTTCTCTCATTTTAGACATTCAGTGTCTCAGACAAGGTAAAGAGGGCTTGTACACCAAAACTTTGTCCAAGCACTCATTGTAATTAAATAATTTTAACCACAGACTGTATTTTCTCTGACCTTGAACACAGCACTTAAGCTTCTTTAAGGATGGTTTACTCATATATAACAGAAGGATAATGTTTAGCTTACAAGGTTATTGTAAATGCTTAGCTATTGTAAAGAGATTTAAATGCTGAATCCCCCAGGCTGTTTAGTTTCTGGAAAAACACAGTCCACTGGGAAGAGCATGTATTAATAGCATGTATTGTTCCCCAACAAGACTTAATCACCAATCAGAAGAGGTACCTTGAATTTTAACAATTCTTATTTAGCGAAGTTCTCCCAGTAATAATAATCTAGGATACAAGGAACCATACTCATTTGTATTCCTGATGTAGATTCTTGACTTGATAATACATTGGTTTGAATATAGTTCACTTTAGAGCCTTATAGCTAAAAATCCTTTATTAATTTTACCAATTTTGTCTTGTTATCCGTGAGATGAGGATAATCTAACTGTACTGTATTTATAACATGCCTCAAGATCCTCAGAAAATACAAACTGTGACAGCACAAACTTCTGTGGTTTCATAATTCACCTTTTGGTCTGAGTTATGCTCTGGTGCTTGCATATACAAAGATAACCATCAATTCACTTAGTGCTGTGTTTTCTAATGCCATAGAAATCAAGCCACTATTACCAGTTTGATTGAACTCCTAACAGCAGTCTGGCTGACACCTCTGGGACAAATGTTCCCCTCACAGACAGTTAATTCATAGGGCCTTTATTTGTGCTGTGCGTGGGTACTCTGAGGGATTGCTGAAGCTTCATTTTCTCCTTTTCCCTTCTGAACCTGCTCTTCAGGAGTTCCTCCATCAAGGTTATTGATATGCTAGAAGGTGTACTATCCATCTATCAACTATGCTAAAGGAAAATCAGCAGTTGAATCCAACTACTCCAGCAAGAGTAGTTGGAGTAGTTGGCTTAATTAGTAATAATATGACAGTCCAAATGATTGAGAGAACAGGAGGCATTTAGGACATTGACTCTAATTGTACAGCTGTAAATTGCCCCCTAGTGGCTGCCTGTTTCCATGTAAAACAACAGCGCTGAGAACAATTTTAAGGCCAATTCAGTCAAAATAATACAGATTTAACCTCGACAATAACTATTTTAAAAGATAGGGGTGATAATAAAGCTATAGGTGTAATTAAAATCCCTGTGCTGGCTCTACATACAAAGTCCTTGAAACTCCTTTATCAGATAAAAATCAATCTTGCAAAAAGCCCCACAATAAGTAAGTGTGAAATTTTTGTTCCTCTTTTAACTAATAGAGCGGAGATATCCTCTGCACACCCTCTGAACTTTAACATTTTAACTTTGATAGGTATAGTTATAGTTATGGTTCGACTTGCTTTTTTTGTACCATCCTCAGCAAACAAAGTTTTAGCAGTACAGTTTATATGATCTAGCATAATTTATAAGCTAAATTTTGTGATGAGTATAAATTAACCCAAACATTAGCATCAGGGGAAAAGTGTTGCAAGGTACTTTGTAACAGGATGGTGCTTTTGGAGGCGTTCAAAGGTCAGAGAGATAAAATTGGGAGCATTTCAGGAAAAAAAGCCAAGCAGAGATACGGCAGAAAATCCCGAGATGTTATCTTAAACCTCAGATTAGCTGTTTTCCTCTCTGAACTCCCCGTGCTTGGAAAAGTGGCCACTNCTTAATTAAAATTTGACCACTATTACTTGCCACACATAGCTTAAGTTACTGAAGTACTGCTGCATTAGTATACACATTCACAGTGCAGGTCATTGATTGGTATTTTTCAATGTTTTCTCTCATTTTAGACATTCAGTGTCTCAGACAAGGTAAAGAGGGCTTGTACACCAAAACTTTGTCCAAGCACTCATTGTAATTAAATAATTTTAACCACAGACTGTATTTTCTCTGACCTTGAACACAGCACTTAAGCTTCTTTAAGGATGGTTTACTCATATATAACAGAAGGATAATGTTTAGCTTACAAGGTTATTGTAAATGCTTAGCTATTGTAAAGAGATTTAAATGCTGAATCCCCCAGGCTGTTTAGTTTCTGGAAAAACACAGTCCACTGGGAAGAGCATGTATTAATAGCATGTATTGTTCCCCAACAAGACTTAATCACCAATCAGAAGAGGTACCTTGAATTTTAACAATTCTTATTTAGCGAAGTTCTCCCAGTAATAATAATCTAGGATACAAGGAACCATACTCATTTGTATTCCTGATGTAGATTCTTGACTTGATAATACATTGGTTTGAATATAGTTCACTTTAGAGCCTTATAGCTAAAAATCCTTTATTAATTTTACCAATTTTGTCTTGTTATCCGTGAGATGAGGATAATCTAACTGTACTGTATTTATAACATGCCTCAAGATCCTCAGAAAATACAAACTGTGACAGCACAAACTTCTGTGGTTTCATAATTCACCTTTTGGTCTGAGTTATGCTCTGGTGCTTGCATATACAAAGATAACCATCAATTCACTTAGTGCTGTGTTTTCTAATGCCATAGAAATCAAGCCACTATTACCAGTTTGTTTGACTGAACTCCTAACAGCAGTCTGGCTGACACCTCTGGGACAAATGTTCCCCTCACAGACAGTTAATTCATAGGGCCTTTATTTGTGCTGTGCGTGGGTACTCTTTGAGGGATTGCTGAAGCTTCATTTTCTCCTTTTCCCTTCTGAAATTGCTCTTCAGGAGTTCCTTCATCAAGGTTATTGATATGCTAGAAGGTGTACTATCCATCTATCAACTATGCTAAAGGAAAATCAGCAGTTGAATCCAACTACTCCAGCAAGAGTAGTTGGAGTAGTTGGCTTAATTAGTAATAATATGACAGTCCAAATGATTGAGAGAACAGGAGGCATTTAGGACATTGACTCTAATTGTACAGCTGTAAATTGCCCCCTAGTGGCTGCCTGTTTCCATGTAAAACAACAGCGCTGAGAACAATTTTAAGGCCAATTCAGTCAAAATAATACAGATTTAACCTCGACAATAACTATTTTAAAAGATAGGGGTGATAATAAAGCTATAGGTGTAATTAAAATCCCTGTGCTGGCTCTACATACAAAGTCCTTGAAACTCCTTTATCAGATAAAAATCAATCTTGCAAAAAAACCCACAATAAGTAAGTTTGAAATTTTTGTTCCTCTTTTAACTAATAGAGCGGAGATATCCTCTGCACACCCTCTGAACTTTAACATTTTAACTTTGATAGGTATAGTTATAGTTATGGTTCGACTTGCTTTTTTTGTACCATCCTCAGCAAACAAAGTTTTAGCAGTACAGTTTATATGATCTAGCATAATTTATAAGCTAAATTTTGTGATGAGTATAAATTAACCCAAACATTAGCATCAGGGGAAAAGTGTTGCAAGGTACTTTGTAACAGGATGGTGCTTTTGGAGGCGTTCAAAGGTCAGAGAGATAAAATTGGGAGCATTTCAGGAAAAAAAGCCAAGCAGAGATACGGCAGAAAATCCCGAGATGTTATCTTAAACCTCAGATTAGTTGTTTTCCTCTCTGAACTCCCTGTGCTTGGAAAAGTGGCCACTCAGTAAAGACAAAGAGAATGGAAGCATGTTGTCTATAAGAGAGGTGGTCTCAGGTGTCTTCTCACCCTGAGGAAACTACAGTGCTATGATGAAATCTGACTGTCTTTGATAGAACTAGTCCCAGTTTGCTTAGCTGTGAGGCAGAGAATGTTTACACCTCTGATGTTTCTTTTATGTCGCAACTTGCATTACACTTGAATTTTAATAACTATAAAACATGTTTCATTTCACATTAATATAGTGAAATGTTAAATGCAGCAACTCAGGAGTCAGCTCAGCCTGTTCATCTGTTGGAGGGAAAGAAGGTGGAAAGAGTAGAGGGAGAGAAGGAATCTAATTACACATTTACACAGGAGCAAAACAAGCCTGAAGACTTTCCTACAATTGCAATCTGTCCCCAAGAAATTTAAACTCACATTTACAGTTACACAGAACCTTCTCCCAGCATGTATTTCTGTTTAATTTGAACCAGTTTGTAAGCAACGTCCAGCAAAAACCATGCATATGGAGTTGAGATCCACCTTACAGCAACTAGGCAGGCCTTTGCAGCAGTCCATTTAATGAACTCAAACTGCATCTTTGCTTTAATTCCTACAGCTTCACATAGAGACTCACTGCTTAGCTCCTGCTACAACAGCAGAGGTTCAATGAAGCTGGAGACTACACAGTTGGAGAGCTGGAATAGTGTTTTCCCTACAGTTGTTCATTTATGTTTACTTCTCTTAATTGACATTTCTTACAACTTGTTTGCTTTTGTAGCAATTGAGTGTTTGTTTTAGATTACAGAGGATGATCAAAGACTGGAATTTGCTGTAACCAAACTAAGGAAATGCAATTGCTTTAAATGACCTAGGGAAAATCTTCCCAGTCTTACGGGGTTAGCAAATGCAGAATGAAAACAGCACCTTTTTCTGCAGGACTCCTAAGTATTTCACCTTTACTTAAACATCTCCCAAATTACTTCAGCTTATGGATGAGAGTTTATGAAATTAATGACCATGTGAGTAAAAAGGAATAGCTTCGCTGAAGAGAAGCATTTAAACAAGCTGGGAGCATGGGAAACTTTGAGCCATCAAGTTAGCTTTCAGGCTGCTATGTGAGCTTTAACACTGCTATGAATGGTACAAAAGCTGATAAAAAAATTGGTGTGTCAGAATGAAAAGTGCCTCTAGACCCAGAAACTATTGTTGGCACACCTGAGCAGAGTGATGCAGGTAAGGTTTGCTGTGAGTGACTTCTTCCAGTTCACATTTGCCAGACAAATAAAACAATCATGTCAAACTTACAACTGTTTCTCTGTGTGCTAAAATATTGTACAACATTTTTTTCTTTAGGTGACGTGGGTTTTTTTCCCTTGTTTTCTATTACACAGGAGTCTGTGCTTTGTTACATCAGTAAAAGTAAGAAATACAAAGAGTATTTTGTCCAGTTCTGGAGCTCTCAACACAAGAAGGACATTGAGCTGTTGGAGCGGGAACAGAGGAGGGCCAAGATGATGATCAAAGGGCTGGAGNGGGCCAAGAAGATGATCAAAGGGCTGGAGCAACTCCTTTATGAGGACAGGCTGGAGTGACTTACAAGTGGTAAGTATTGATAAGAAGTGACTTATCAGTACCTCAAGGGGGCTACAGAAAGGCTGAGGTAGGACTTTTTAATAGGGTATGTGATAGAAGGACTAGGAATAATAGATGTAAATTGGAAGAGGGGAGATTCAGGATGGATATTCCCTACAGTGAGGGTGGTGAGACATTGGAAGAGGTTGCGGATGCTTCCTCTCTGGAGGTGTTTAAGGTCAGGCTAGATGAGGCATTGAGCAGCCTGGTCTAGTGGGAGGTGTCTGTGCCCATGGCAGGGGGGCTGGAACTAGATGATCTATAATGTCCTTTCCAACCCAAACCATTCTATTATTCTATGAAACAAATGAAAGCTCAGACTCACAGGGATGAGTGCACATCCTTCCACTTGAGGTGCCCTGGGGATACATTTGTCTCATCTCCTGGATCTGCAACACATTATTTAAATTAAAAAATGCTTCAGTGCAGGAAGCCAGGAGAATAAAAAAATGCACTGATAATATCAAAGCCTCTTATGAACTTCTGTTTTTGCAAAATCACTATTACAGGTTAAAGGAAGGAGTAATTAGTAACTAATCCATAATACGCAATAACTACTGATTAACCACTGTGCACTTTGGGCCCATTCCTTGTCTGGTTTCATGGTATAAAACCACACAGTAGAAATTTTAACCAAGACAAGCAAGAGATTAAAGACTACAAGACTGTGGAGGTTACAGCATGAGCTTTGTAACTTTTGCTCTCCGTAATTCACATCACATGGCCTATAATTTTCAAAAAGGCTCTGTGATTTTGAGACCCATCAGCTGGGAGGCCTCAGCAATGGAGTGTGAAACCGTATTTGAAGAAAAACCTCATAAAACAAACAAAACCCTGAAGATCATTCCTCAGGAGAATCGCAGAATGTCAGAGATTCAAAAGGACCTCAGGAGATCATCTAGTCTCATCCCCTTTTCAGTGCAGGAACACCCAGCTCAGGTCACACAAGAAAGTGTCCAGGTGGGGTTTGAATGTCTCCAGAGGAGACCCCACACCCTCTCTGGGCAGCCTGGGACACTGTTCTGTCGCCCTCACCCTGACAAAGCTTTTTCTCATCTTTCTGCGGAACCTCCTGTGTTCCAGCTTGCACCCATTGCCCCTTGTCCTGTCATTGGAGGTCACTGAGGAGAGCCTGGCTCCATCCTCCTGGCGCTCACCCTTCACGTGTTTATATCCACAAATGAGGTCACCCCTCAGCCTCCTCCAAGCTAGAGACCCAGCTCCCTCAGCCTCTCCTCAGAAGGGAGACTCTCCAATCCCTTCATCCTCTCTGTGTCTCTGCACTGGACTCTCTCCAGCAGCTCCCTGTCCTTCAACTGAGGGCCCCACAACTGCACACAACCTAACTTTTTGCGAACTTTATTGATGGTGAAAAAAGAAATCTCGGTGATACCCTTTTTCCTAACACACCTCACACGTGCTTGCTGTTACCGCTCCCATTATTATCTCTCTCTGAGACGCGCAGGAAGGCGCTGAGCCGAGGCCACCGCGTCCTCCCTCAGCAGTTGGGCGAGAGGAAGATGGCGGCAGAGGGCGCGCGGGGACGACCACACCCTCTATCCCTCCCGCCCCGCCGCGTCCTGACGGGAAGCCTCGCGGCGAGTGGGCGGGCACTCGGGGGCGGGGCGGCGGAGGGCGGTGGTGGCGGCGGCGGGCGCTGATTGGCTGTTGTGGCCGTCACTCAGCGCCCAC
>VZTY01004609.1:75911-86108 GCA_013400935.1 Turnix velox
AGGAGTGCGGGGCGGGGGCTGCGTGTGCCGTGGTGGGGTCGGTCGAGGGTGGTGCGTGGAGGGCTGGAGCGGTAGTGCGGGGTTGCTCGGTGTGCAGGGGGATGGTGTGGAGTAAAGGCTGTGTGTGGGGAGGACAGGGAGGTCGGTCGGGATGGTGTGGGACGAGGGCTGTCTGGGAGATGAGGTGCGTGGAGGCAGTCGGGCAGAGAAGGGTCAGTGAGGGCTGTGCGTGGGACGGAGTGTGGAGTGGGGGCTGTGGGTGTGGGGGCAGAGGTGGAGTGGGTTAGGGGCTGTGTGGTGGAGTCAGTCGGGCTGGTGTGTGGCAGGGCCTGGTGGGGGCGGTGAGGTAGCGTTTGATGCATATGAGGGGAATTCGGGTCCGTGGGTGGCTGTGTGTGGGGTGTGTTGAAGGCTAAATGTAATGGATATGCGTTATCAGGAAAAGCAGGCGTTCCCCTCAGTGCCTCCTCTGACTTCCCAGCAGCAGGGGGCTGCGGTGTGGGGCCGGTGATTGACCTGAGGAGGAAGTGCTCTGGCAGGTGTGGTGCCGTGCAGGAGCCTGAGCTCTGTGCCATTGGCACTTGCATAATGCTCTTTATGCTTTTATTAGCACTGGCACCGTGTTTTAATGCAGCTTTTTCTGGAGTGTATAATGGATGTATGTGGGTGTCCTGAGCCCTCAGCTTCCCCTGGGCAGGAACCTGAGGATGTGGAAGTTGTAGTTACGGGGGGTGAGCTGAGGTGATTCAGAGATGTGCTCCAAGGCTGATCGATGCTACCTGACCTTAGGCAAACACACGTCAAAATTAGGCAACTCTGTTGTTAAACAGAAAACAAACCACTACCTTGTTGTGCCTGTCAACCAGCTGATACGAGCAGGTCAAGTTTATTTAAGGCAGTGTTTCTATCAGCTTTTTGAGTCAATGACATTCAAGTTGTCATTATTTCAATCTCACGTGGCTGTGCAGGAGACAGAAGAAAAAACAGGATGGGGTCCTGGGGAGGGTTGACCAACAGGAACACTTGTTGTGCTCTGTTGATCCTTTTTGGGTTTAGCCAGTGCTGAAGTTAGCAGTGTCAGCTGCCTTCCTGTCTGCTTTACTTCAGTTGTGTTCTCCCTGCAGTACAACAAAAGATGTCAGTTGTGTCCCAGGAGACTGTAGGCAAGCCTTGAGCAGTGAACTGGCACTGCCCTTTCCATCTGCTCTCCTGCCACCAGCAATACAATTGTGCTGGGCCTTTGCCTGCCCTCAGAGTGTCTCCACAATTATAGTGGTGAAAACCCTATTGGTGAGGGCTTGTCTGCTCTGTTAGCAACTTCTGTTGCTAAGTGTGTGTCGTACTCTTCAGAAATATTTTATGGCATGTTGCTTTGGTTTTCCAAATGGGATTTCAGTTAAGTTCTTGGGTTGCATGGAATAGATCAGGTTTGGTTTTAGCAGCTGCTCAGGCTGCCTTCTTGTTGTTGCCCTATTAAAAAAACTGGCCTGAGACCTGAAGCATGTAGTGATCCAGAACTCAAAGAAAAGTGTATTGTTCTAATTGGCTCTTAACATGGTCCCCTGGGACTAATTGCAGTAGACTTAATACAATGAGGAAAAACATGCCTGGAAAATAAAAATTACTTCTTCTGATGAGTAAACTGGAGAAGCACAGTAATTTCCTAAGCTAAATTCATCCAGATTATAATTAAGTGATGAAAATTACATCACTTTTAAGATGCCTTTATCTATAGGGATATTATTTTGGATAAGTTTCAAATGTTCCTCTGAGCTCTGGGCTTGCTTTTCTATTTCTATAGAAAATTTCTTGTGAACCTTCTAAATTTTATACCTTTCCTGCTCTCTTTCAGGCTGTAAGGACGTTGTCTGTTACCGAAGGAAGGTGCTTTTATTTGTGTAGTGTCTTATGATGTCTGTAAGAACTCTGTCATCCTGGATCTTAAGGTCAACAAGAAACAACATTGTTTTAGGAGGAAACAAATGTTTATACTCAGCCTATACCCCAAACAGAAACAAGACAAAATGTAAGTTTTTCTCCAGAATGCTTCCTTGCCCTCCTGTGAGCTACATCTTGGATAGCATTTTCTCCTTAAGAAAAGCATTCCGACATACTTCCACAGAAGAACATTTCTCTTTCCAGTTGTCTCCATTGCAAATTAATGAGATACTCAGAGCAGGTGAATTATCCCATAAAATCCTGGATGTGAATGGTAAAAATGCTAACAGTTCTGTGCTGCGGTTTGAGAGTAACCAGCTGGCATCCAACACCCCCGTGGAAGATCACAGGAGCGCAGCCACTTGCTTGCAAACCCAAGGGATGATGTTTGGCATCTTCGATGGGCACGCGGGCTCTGCCTGCGCTCAGGCAGTCAGTGAGAGGCTGCTCCACTACATTGCAGTTTCTCTCCTGTCTCGGCAGACCCTGGAGGAGATGGAGCTTGCAGTAGAGTCCATGAAACCAGTTCAGCCTATTCTGCAGTTGCACAAGCATCCAAACGATGTAGGGTACCCAGAAATAACTTCACAGTATTTTGAAAGCCTCCGAGTTTACTGGCAGCATTTACTGGACCTGGACACCGAGCCAGGTCTTAATTTAGAAGAAGCCATGGTATCTGCGTTCAAAAGGTTGGACTCAGACATATCACTGGAAGCTCAGGCTCCCCAGGAGAGTGAATTGATGAGAAATATTGCCCTGCAAGTAGCTTTTTCTGGTGCAACAGCCTGTGTAGCACACATTGATGGTGTTCACTTACATGTTGCAAGTGCTGGCGATTGCAGAGCAATTTTAGGGGTCCAAGAAGAAGATGGGACATGGTCAACTCTCCCTCTAACCCGGGACCATAATGCCTTTGATGAATTTGAGATTAGGAGACTGAGAGGAGAACACCCTGAATATGAGGACAAAACCCTATTTGTGAATGACAGATTGCTGGGGATTCTCGTGCCCACCAGAGCTTTTGGAGATGTGCAGTTAAAATGGAGTAAAGAACTGCAACACAGCGTTCTTGAGAACTGTGGTGATGTTGAGGCTTTGAATATTTTGCAGTATGTTCCTCCAAACTACCATACACCTCCTTATTTAACTGCAGAGCCTGAAGTCACATACCACAAATTAAGGAGCAAGGATAAGTTTCTGGTTATTGCTTCGGATGGGCTGTGGGATCTGCTAAGTAATGAGAAGGTGGTGCAACTTGTCGCTGGGCACCTTACAGAGCTTAATATGCCCAAACCCCGACTGGCTTTTGAGGAACCAGTAAATTTGGGCTATATGCACAGCTTGTTACTGCAGAGGAAGAACAGAGGCATTGCCTCGCTTGACCAGAACGTGGCTACTCATTTGATAAGGCATGCAATTGGAAGTAACGAGTATGGGGAGGTGGACCAAGAGAAACTTGCTGCAATGCTGACTCTTCCTGAAGACCTTTCAAGAACATACAGAGATGATATCACAGTAACTGTGGTGTATTTCAATTCAGACACAATTGAGAATTACTACAGAAACAAGGAGTAGTGACTTACACTGCTGCTCTCTTACCCCAGCAGCCAACTTTGATACTAAAATCATTATTACTTTTCTCTGATAGTCAGGCTGTTACCAACGTTCTGATATGGAAGTTCCTAAGTCTTTTTGTTACTTATAGGCTTGAAAATATCTTTCTAGAAGTGAGTTTGGTGAAAGTTCCCTGGATTTCCAGGGCTGTGTGCACTGAAGAAAAATGTTTTGATAGAAATCCACTGGAATGTAGCTAAAAATTGCCCACCCAGTTCTGATTCCACAGGGACCACTGGCAAAACTTTCCAAATTAACAAAAGAGATGAATTTCACTGGGACTGGTGCAATATAATAAAGAGATGGGTAATACCTGTAGCTGCATGGAGTGTAAGAAAGGTTCTGCTCCTGCAGAAAATAAGTAGCATCCTGTTGAAGCACTGTAATTGAATTAAATAAACAACTACCAAACCTTTATGTGATATGTCAGATACTTTAACAAATTGCCTTGTGTATGTGAAGACACCACTGAAGAAGACTGTCCAAAGAGCCCTGAGGCTGTCAGATATTTTCTTCCTAATTCTACTTTCTCTAATGGATGTATGTTTCAATCTTGGAACATAGACTTCTATATGTTTTTAAAGTGGTTTTCTTTTGTACACTTCTTTCTAGAGCACCAATTCTTGCTTACAAATTAGTGGTATTTTTTTAATTTCACTTATGGTGTTCTCTAGTGAGTCTTTTCCTTGTTTATGTACAGCAGTTGCCCGCAAGAATGTGCCTACTGGGAGTGTAGGACTGTTTACTGCTGTTGTTATTCACTAAGAACTCCTGTGGGTGAAACAGAGCAGATAAAAATAAGGCTTTTGTTCTGAATTTCTCTTAAAGTGTTATGCTTCTGCAGTTTACCAGATGAAAAAGTACTTAATTTTTTTCAAGAACTTATGGAGATGAGATCTTGGACCATAAACACGTAGTAGTTGTGGATTTGGGGCTTTTTGTGTACGTTGTGTTCCTGCTCTGGCAGGAGGATTGGACTAAAAGATCCTCGAGGTCCCTTCCAATCCCTGATATTCTGTGATTTCCTACAGATGAAAATTTTCAGTGCTTCAGTGATGTGACATGAGGGGGGGAAAAAGAAATTTTTCCTTCTTTAGATCGGTTGCAGAGAATGTAACCTTCAAAGAAGTATTACTGTCAAATAAAACACTTGAAATTTGACAACTCTTTGTCCCTATCCTGAGGAACCTGTTCAAACTGCTTCTGTCAGATCTCGCCAGCTGTTGGGCAGGTAAGAATTTCTCATTTCTTACTCCATTCATTAATTGCTGCTCAGAGACTTTAAGTCCCTTGGCTTGTGTCATGTTAAGGTAAATCCTTAAAAAGGATTGCGGCTTCAGTGCGTCACTGAATACATCTTGGTTTCATAACTGCAAAACCAGGGGTGGCCAGAAGATGTCGCCTGAGTGTTGCAGGAGGGAGCTGTGTTACAAAGTTTCTCAGCAGTTAGATACGTTTGTAACGGAAACTTCAGGTGCAGTTGAAAAATAGATTAAACCCTCTCACACCCTCCCACCGATTACCTACACATCTTAAATATTGTGATTGACCAGTGATCCCAGTTTACGAACTGAATAATCTGAGCAAGAGTTGGTTTAACTTCAGTTCTTTGCCAAAATCTTTGTTGACAGTAGATCAGGCGGCACCAGTCAACGGTCTGGAAGTTCTTCTGGTGCCACAATGCAGAAGGGGGGTTGAACTCCATGAAAACCCCAAAGCCACTGAGACATCTCTGCTCCTTTCGCAGCTGCAGGACAAAAGAAACAGGGGATTCAGTTTCACTTTGAATTCAACTCCTGGGTGGCTTTCCAGGTATCTGACATAGAGTAGATGTACTCACTTACCTTCATTTCCTTTTCTGGAGTGTGCTAGTTAATTTTTTAGAGGTGTTTTTTGGTTTGGGTATTTTCTTTTTTCCAGTGAGGGTTTTTGAGGCCAGTCTAGTGTTATTTTCAGTGAATGCTGGTAATGAATATTTCTTCCTGACCTGCCTGCCAACTCATCTTTTATTCATTGTGCCGATGAAAACAATCTCCCATGAAACTCCTGTTGCTGAAAGAGTTCAAAAACTTTCCCATTGCAGATGTAACAGATCCTTTTTCACGTTAGGGCAAGAATTTTTGCCACTTGTTACGCATTTTGAAGTAACTAAGAACATATAAAAACTGTAGATAAAAGTGTAACCATGCCAAATACACTTGAAGCAGCATCTACCAAGTAACTCATTTACGGAGCTTTGTATGTTTTATATTAATAACTGTATCTAAACCCTATCATTTAATCCGGAGATAAGAAGTGGGAGTTGTAGGCCAGCTTGTATCCTGCCACTTTAAATGTATTTTTGTGATATGAAAATGAGATTTTTATGCTCTGTAAAGAAACATGAGGGATTAATGCAACCATTTAAACTTTTATTTTTGTCTAAAGAGATCTTTTATACTTGTCTAGATGAAATCTTTGCCTGTCCAAGAGCTTTCCTATGAAGGCAGAGGCATGACCCCGTGCTTCTCATGAGTTCCTTAGGAAGATGCCAGAGTCTGGCTCTGGTTTTCAGGGCAGTGTTGAATTGGAACAAAAGATATGAGTGATGGAGGCATTTCCCCTGAAGTCTCATCTCTTGAGGCACTTGTCAATAGGAATGTTAACCTCTGAGTTGTGGCAGTGGATGAAACCAGAAAAGCAACGTGTACCTCTAAAAAACTATAGGACTTTTGATTCCAGGGCCTGGAGCAAAGTGTGTGCTGCTGTGAGCTCTCCCTTGAGCTCACACTTGATTTCACTGCTGTAACATCCTGGGACTCGAGCCAGAGCCAATTGACCTCTCCCTGGAAAACTTGGAGGGAGCAACGGTGTGAAATTTGGGGCTGTGTGTGTTCTTACTGCAAAAGAGACCTAGCTCTAGATGTGCAACATCCATGACTGATGATTGCAGGTCTGTCTCCTACAGCCATTCAATAGTTTTTGGCTATTGGCTATTAAGTGTGAGGTTTTTTTATTTATTGCTGACCTGTTCTTGAACTTTGCTTTTTATTTTTGTAGCAGAAATAGCTTAGATCAATAACCTATTAATAACCTATTCAAGCTCAACGTTCTATTCACCCTTGCCCTCCAAGCAAGAGATATTTCCATTGTTCATTATAACATGCCACTTCCATTTCAGCCCTGAACTCATAAATCATAAATGAACTTCAAGTATTCATTTCCCTCTTTCAGCACTGCCTTTATCTGGTATTTGCTGACATGGTTCATTATAACTTTATTTTTGAGCACAGTCAGACCTTGTTTTGTGAACAGGTGAGCTCATTGTTGGAAAGGAATCTCTAAATAGAAGTTCAGGGCTACCAAAAAGAGAAATTCCGGCTCATTAGGATCTCAGCTGGAACAATGTGATCTGATACCCAGAGGTTTTGAGCTGATGAAATGAAAGCAAAGACTTAGCTGATTGGTTCTGAATCTTTAAATTAGAGATGGGCTATTTTTGTATTACTGTTAAAGGGTGATAGAAACCTACTGTGGGAGAGACCAAAGGAGGAAAGAAAGGAGGAAAACCCAGGATGGTTAATATTAAGGAAAATGTGAAGCATATGCAGTTTCTCAGTGCCTTGTCCAGCCTGGCCTTAAACACCTCCCAGAGAGGGCAAAGAACAAATGATTTGTGGTATCTCCTGGTGTTCTGGGTTGTCTTCTTCAGGTGAGGCTTGCAGAAAATTAAAGTCTTGTTAACCTCTGCCTATCTGCCTCCTCTGTAAGAGGCAGATACGTCTCCTCCATCAACACTTGGTGCTGAAGTGTTGAAGTAAACTTATGGATGTGACTCTCTTTCAGTATCTGAAGTGGGATTACTAATGGAAAATGCATGAATCCTCTAAATTATCTTGTCTCGTGGAAGACTGAGCCATACCGTATCAGCCCAGAAATATGTCTCCTGGGAACACTGGGAGTAACTGTGCACACATTCTGCTCCCAACAAGTCTTTGCCTTTGGTGTATGGTGCCTTTCAGGAGCTGAGTGATGGCATTGCCCTAATCGTTCCCTTCTGGGTAGTCTTCACATGTGGCTGGATGCCAAGCTAAATCAGTTAGGTTACTATTTCATGAAAATAAAACTAACTGAAGTGTGTGCTGCCTCTTTCATTGTGGAGAAACAAAGCACACTGTGCAGAGTGAAGACCCCAGTGGCTTGAAATTACTGCAGCAGCATGTTAAGAAAAGAAACATAGTAATGGCAAGACAGGGGACTGGTTTTCCCATCTCTTTTTCATGTCTTTTGGGTGTTCAGGATGTTTGCTGAGTGTACAGAAAAAATCACAAGTATTTTTGCTGACTCCCCCATGCGAACTTAACAGAAGAGATCTGAAATTCCTGTTGGGTGTGGTGTTTCTGACTTGCCAAAGCTGCCTTTCCTTACATGCTGCAGATTGTTGGGGTATTTTTTGAGAAACTTGAAGCATTGTCTGTCTCAGTATTCACAGCCTTAAAAAAAAAACAAACCTGTGAAGTCATGTTCTTATGTTGTTTAACCTTAATTCAAATGACAAGGAGAATGCATTAATCTCTTCTTCTGCTTGTCATTTCTTTTGTTAATACATGTAACTACAAAGTGATGCCTGTCTTTCCTATTTTTTTTGCAATTTGTTTAAAAAATAACCTTCCACTTTCCTAAAACAGGAAATTTCTGATGTAGTTGCGTAGATGTATGTCTTTGACTAAGCATTTTGTGGCAAAATTGTTAAAATAGATAACTAGTGTATTCAGAAGTCAGAAGGAGGAAAACTAAAGCTCAAAGACTTCTATATACTCCTTTAGTTGCATCTTAGAATTTTTTGTATATTCTCTAAAAAACAGAAAAGCCTCAAGAAGCTTCATGAAAGCAAACCCCATCCTCAAAACCAAGCCAGGAGGAATGAGCAACCCATTGAAGCTGATTTTTTTGTTTTGTTTTGTTTGTTTGTTTGTGCAGCTCAGAGGACTCAGAGACTGTAACAAAAACCTGCCCTCATTCAAAATACCCAGCTGGTGTAGAGCTGACTTGCTGTTGTGCTGTGTCCCAGCTGGAAGCACACACAGGCTTTTAAAAATGTATTTAAATTTTAGATGGAACTAGTGGTTTTAATTATGCTAGGGGTAGTATTTGCTAGGACTCATTGAGGAAAACAAAGTGACAGAAAATTATGTGCTGACCTCAAATTATTTGCTGTTCTCATCTAAAAAAAACCACTGAATTATTTCTTGCATGCTTGGCTTTTCCCTTTGGTCTCTGTGGATTTGTGAACCTTATGTTCCTCTTTGCAGAGGGGATGTAATGGTACATGGCATCCAATGTTCATGAAAGCATGGGATTAAAAATAAGGCATTGCCCCAATTTTTTAGGCATATGCAATAGGTACTTGCTTTGAGCCTTGTCCTTATGTGAGGGAAGGATGTATCTGATGTAGTGTGAAAAGAGTAGTCATAAGGTACAGAGCATTAGCAAGCAATGCAGAGCTGGGATTGTTCAGTATGAAAGTCTCAGTGGTGTCTCTTGCCTTCTTGATAGTGGATTGAATATTGTAATATTTATATATATTATTCATATATTAAATACCTTTTAAGGATTTAATATCTCCTGTGTCACTGTCTCTAGTCAAGTTGCCCATCCCCACTGCTTCACCAGCCAGTTCTATCTATAGATGTTGACCCACCTCATTAGTCATCAGCAGGCAATATAGTGTTACATCTGACTCATACCATGTTTAATTGGATTCTGATGGATGAGTGAATCGTTTCACATAAATTAGGGCCCCGCTTAGAAATACTGTTGTGTTAAACTGAAACCTTTTTCTCTGTGGCAGGGCCTCATTAAAAGTCTGATTTCTGCATCATCTGGGTGAGAGCACGATGTGTTCCTGATGTCCCCTGAGAAGGTGAGAAAGGACAGTGTCCTTGGGAATCAGCCTGTTCCCAAGCTGTACTGAACACCTTTGGTGCACATCAGACAAATACTGAGGTCGGGTCATGGAACAAAAACTCCAGTTATTTCTTCACCATCTCTGGGTGTGCAATCATTAAGCAGACTAGCTAGGCAGCCAATTTTCAGGAGCTGCTACATTTCATATTCTTAAATCTTTTACAGGTAATGATTCACAACCTTCATTCATTAATGGACATCCTGATTCATCGCTGGTTCTAGTGGAAATAGATTTTTCTATTGCAGTGTAATTGTTCGTACTGCTTTGTAAAGACCCCAATTATTTCTATTATTGATGCCTATTTGCAGGATTTATAGCTTGTCTGTAAAACCTATAACCTGCCAAGCCTCCGGCATTACTCAGTCTCTGCTGGAGTGGAAGTGATTTAAAGTGGTCATTTTTAATTTATGGAAAGGTTTTTGTTTTAAAATGTTTCAAAGCATTCACAACCTTTTTCAGTAGCACATAGAGCTCTAATTTTCACTTACAAATAAAAATACAGTAATTCTGTTGCTGTAGATAAACTCAAATCTTTCACAGTCTCACACATTCCAGTTTTCACAGGACAAAAATCGGAATGTTTGGAGGTAATCAACAAAACATTGCAGGGAAATAAGCCCTGCATCTTATTCTTTTTTCTTAGAATCATAGAATGGTTTGAGTTGGAAGGGACCTTGAAGATCATCTAGTTCCAATCC
>VZTY01004609.1:86217-136518 GCA_013400935.1 Turnix velox
CTGACTCCTTCAGCCTGTCCTCATAAGGGAGGTGCTCCACCCCTCAGGGAAGGGATGAAAAACCTTAATTTTCTCTGAAAAGGCAATTCAGAATTTCTATCTTCACTTTAAAAAGTTTAAAATGGATTATTTGGAAAGGGCTTAGAGGAGATGAAATATTAATTTGTGAAGTTTCCCTGACTCTGACTTCACAGATGGGCTCAGGCTGAGTCATGGCAATGCAGTGCCATCAGTCTCTGGCCACGTTGGTTTTCTCTGACCTTGTGAAGGAAATGGATGCTGGTGCCAGAAACTCCCAGGGAATGTGCTGCTCCTCCTGCAGCAGAAATTTGGTTGTTCTTCACTGAAAGTGTGATTTTCAAATCCCAGCATGAATGGTCACTAGCCAGAAGCTGACTTGTATTAGCAGTGCTATGTTGTGGGTTTTGATTTGTGGATGAGTTTTGGTTTGGATTTTTTTTAATGAGGTTTTGGGATTTCTTTTTTTTCTTTTTTTTGTTTGGGTTTTTTTTTATGTTAATGCACATCTTGCTACTAGGCTGAGACTTGCAGGACTGCAACCCACTGTTAGGAGAGCTGAACAGCACCAGATTGTCAATGGTTTTTGGCATCTCAAGACTAAAGTAACTGGCTTATTTTGGGATACTTTTATTCAGTGCAAGCAAAACAATAGTAAAAACAGATTTGACATTTAGCACTTATTTTTCCAGTGATTTGGTGTCTCATGCCTTGTTTAGCTGTCAAATAGACTTAGGCAAGCAGTTTCTGTTGATTCTCCCTTACTGGAACAGTAATTCTGGGATTGAAAGGAGCAGGGTTAGTGTATTCAGAGATAATCGTTGTCAAGTGAGGGTACAACAGTTGTGGCTTTTCACCCTTTGCTCCAAGTGGGTAGGGTTTCACTTGCAGGACTTCCCTGAATTTTCATCAAGGGAAAACAAGGAGGGAGACCTAATGGGAATCCTGCCCAAGATATGTTCCTAGTGCGTCTATTTTTTCATAGGTATTTAAGGGGTAGAAATTTTTAATAGGATATGTGATGGAAGGACTAGGAATAATGGGTGTAAATTGGAAGAGGGGAGATTCAGGCTGGAGATAAGAAAGAAATTCTTTACTGTGGGGGTTGTGAGACTCTGGAAGAGGTTGCCCAGAGAGGATGTGGATGCCCCCCCCCCGGAGGGGTTTAAGCCCAGGCTGGACATGGCACTGAGCAGCCTGATCTAGTGGGAGGTGTCCCTGCCCATAGAGGGGCTGGAACTAGATGATCTTTAAGTTCCCTTCCAACCCAGACTATTCTATGATTCTATGTTTTTATTGTTCTGACTGTGGAAGCATTCTAAACTAGGCAGCTAACTGTGATTCCATCCCTTATCCTGGACTTTAGAAATTTGCTAATCTACCTGGCATCTACATGTGCTGAGAAGTCTATTTCTGTCAGTTTCTGGAAAGGGAAGGTTGGTTCCAAGTGAGCTGGGAAAGGTGAATCCCTGTGGCTGTCAGTCTAGAGAAACAAACTCCTGCTCTGACGGGCAGCTGGTGAGCCTTTCACACAAGTGACTCAAACTGCTCAGTTCTCAGCAGACTGCCTACTGACTGCTTATCTGCCTCTTGCTTGGCCAATGTGAATTACAGCAATGTTTGTCAAGTGTATACGTTGGGATGGTGGAGCATTTGACTCCATGCTAGATGTGAGCTTTATCACTCATCTGGCCTGCTGTCAGCAGAGCCCTCACTAACACCTACCACATCAAACCAGGGATAAGAAAAGCCTCCCTTAACTTCATGTCCTTGACAGCTTGCATGGGATGTACTCAAACAATGATGCTCACATTTGACACCAAGTTGTTTGGGTTTTTCCAAATCTTGGAAATAAACTGATAACAGTAATGTGGAAAACAGGGTCTAATATTGCCCTGTAATGGATAATTTTTTTCATCCTTCTCCTTTAAAGGCTAAATTACAGACACAGTTCAGGCATAAACTCGATGCTGTGTGTAGCTTGCATAATGGCATTCACATTTTTGGTGATAATTCAGGCTGAAATGAAGAAAATTCAGAATCAGTCCCCACTACCTGGTAACTTGCTGCAGACTGTAGGTAGTGTGCATTGTTCCCAGTATTCTGATTGCTTGAGTGACTCAGACTGAGTAACTTAATGATAACCTTTGTGTTTAAGACCAACTGTTTCAGGATCAGTCTGAAGAAATTCTAATTCCATTGAGATCACTGAATCCCTCCTCACATAATGTCCTTAGAGATGTAACTGGGGTATTTATAATGTATCAGAAAGTTCTCCACCATCGGTCACAACTGTTGTCCTTCAAAGTGAGTATGTAAAGTGATAAGTCAATAGTAAGGTGAGTCGTACTATGAACCCTTGTCTGTTGACAAGCAAATTAGTTCTGATTAATGGTGCAAATTTAGGCTGCTTGCTGCTCTGCAGTAGCTCTGTGTATCATAGAATAGTTTGGGTTGGAAGGGACCTTAAAGATCATCCAGTTTCAACCCTCCTACCATGGGCAGGGACACCTCCCACTAGACCAGATTTCTCAGTGCCTCATCTAGCCTGGCCTTAAACACCTCCAGGGAGGGGGCATCCACAGTCTCTCTGTGCAACTTCTTCCAGTATCTCACCACACTCACTGTAAAGAATTTCTTTCTTATCTCCAGCCTGAATCTCCCCTCTTCCAATTTACATCCATTATTCCTAGTCCTTCCATCTCATAACCTATTAAAAAGTCCTACCCCAGCCTTTCTGTAGGCCCCCTTGAGAAGCTACTATGAGGTGCTCCTGAGCCTTCTGTCCTCCAGGCTGAACAACCCCAACTCCTTCAGCCTGTCCTCAGAAGTGAGTTGCTCCAGCCCTTACATCATCTTCATGGCCCCCCTTTGGACCTACTCCAACAGCACAATGTCCTTCTTATGTTGAGGGCTCCAGAAATGGACACAGTAACTCCAGTTGGTGTCTCAGTAGAGCTGAGTAGAGGGACAAATAGGCAAATAAGTAGTCTACTAAAGCACAGGGATGTATGTGCACATATGTACGTTGTGTATGCACTTTTAGAAATAAAATCCCTTTTCTTACGTTATCCAAAAGGCATAATAACTTTTCCATCCTTTTGTTCTATTTTGTTCTTCTCATTTTACTGCTTAGAGGAAAAGCTTTCCCTGGAAGGTTATAGTCTGTCTTTCAGCAGTTGAAATGGTCAAATGTAAAAAGGAGAGAGATTACGTACAGAGGGAGAGGAGCAATTTGCTGGTTGGATTAACATCCATGAATAAATTCATTAGCTTTAGGGAAAGACTGAATTTTTACTTAATGACCAGTGGATATTAACATTAGCAAGCAGCTAGAATGAATAGGTCAATGAAGCTCTATATTCAGCTATAGCAATTGCTACCCAGGCTCTGAATCTAATCTAGTCAGATTTTCAATCCTTTCAAAGTAATTGTGAGATGAATTGCACTCATTAGTCTCAAAAAGTGTACCTTCAGCCTATAGCCTGCAAAATAGGACATGCTGGAATCATCCTACTTTCAGCTCTAAGCAGCCTTAATGCACTGTTTGTAGGTCCATATTTATTTACAGAAGAAATAAGATCCTATTCACAGAATTTTTGTGAAATTAACTTTTGAAATTATTAAAAATATTAGTAAAGGGTCCATTGCACTACTATATTCTTCCTTGGCCATTAGCACAAGAAAGAAACTCCAATAAAAGCAAAGTGTTAGGCTGAGCTCTGTGTTTTTATTGTGCTGCTTTACCTTCCTGCTAATTTTTTTGTCCTGAATGATGAGTAGCGACTGCATTCTTTGTTCTGTGTCTGTGTGGTGCCTTTTCAAACCTCACTGGGCAATCTGTTATTCTATTTTAACCACCCTTGTTATAAAGAGCATTTTTTTTATGCCTTTCCCTTGTTGCAACTGGTGACTATTGCCCTCTGTGGTTTTGTAGCATCCCTCTGAGAATAGCTTGCTTCTGTTGTCTCTACAAGCCCCTCCTTCAGGTAGCAGAAGGCAACACTTAATTCCCATTTGGTCTTCTCTATCATAAACAAATCCCACTCCCTCACCCCCTTCTCATGCTGCATGATTGAAGCCCCTTATCTTCCCTGTGGCTCTCTCCAGGGGAGAGAGCTGTGAGACCCCAAACTGAATGTGGTTTTTCAGATGTGGGCCCTCATGCATCCTCTTCTCTCTTTGAATGGTATCCTTGCAGAGTGTCTGCTTGTTTCTGACCCCTGTGCTATGTTCTCTTAGGTAAAAGTCAATGTGTTAACCTGGGTTAGCTTTTAGTCAGCTGGAAATGGTACCGTCATCTTGGAAATAGTAGTTTGTTGGAAAAAATCTTACCAGTGATATTAAATTTCATAAGGACTGGAAAATTAAATTACCTCCCAGATTCAGTGCTCGCTGTGGTAAGGTAGGTCTAATCAGGCAACTATTTCTTAAGCTAAAAAACACTTAGTAGCAATGTAATTCCTTCAGATTTGGCTGTGACTACAACAGGAAATAGCAGAACTGTACTTCACTTTTTAATATGATATTGGATGGGAGGACTAGAAACAATGGATGTAAATTGGAAGGGGGTAGATTTAGACTTGACATAAGAAAGCAATTCTTTACAGTGAGGGTGTTGAAGCACTGGAACAGGTCGCCCAGAGAGGTTGTGGATGCCCCCTCTCGGGAGGTGTCCAAGGCCAGGCTGGACAAGGCACTGAGCAGCCTGATCTAGTGGGAGGTGTCCCTGCCTATGGCAGGGGGGGTTGGAACTTGATGATCTTTAAGGTCCCTTCCAACCCAAACTAATCTATGATTCTATGAATGGTGACAGCAGTTACTGAACTGGGGGGTGCTGCCAAAATGTTCTTGTTCTCTTTTCCAGCTGTACTGAACTGATGTGAGGTAAAACAATGAACTCTGCCTACAAGGAAGCTTCTAGTGCTCTTTAGGGCTGGTGGGGTGGGATTAGAAGTAAATTATCACTTTTTATAAACATATGTTTGAATAAAGACATCTTCAATAATAAATAGTGAGCCCATCCAAGGTTGAATTTGTCATCTGCCATAATTACTACATTCTCTTATTAAAATAAAGAAATATTTGTATCCTCTCCATATCATTAAATGTGGAAATACATCACTGACAAAATCTAATATGGTTACATTTCACTTCTAGATTATTCAGTTCAGAATTATTTTTGGTTACATCACATATCAAACCATCAGATGTCCTAGAACTTCCTGAAGTGACAAGTCCTTGATACCCCAGCCACATTTTGGGAAACCTCATGTGATATCAGAATCTCCCTTTTCTAGGTCAGTTGTTTCTCCAGAGAGTGCAAGTATCCAGCAGAATAAACATATTTCCCTGTCTGTAAGGACTGCCACATGTGCTGTGACAGCACCTGAGCTGTGTGCAGGAGTAGTCATGTAGGCTAAAGATCATGAAAGTTTTTCCAAGCCTCTGTGCCAAAAATAGCAAGCGCTTGCTATCTGAAATCAAAGGGTTGCTATAAAAAGATGCCTCTCAGCCTGTGGAGCATCCATGTTGTTCATCAGGAGAGGTTATTTCTGGCCTGAGCGTTGACACTGCCACTTACAATCAAGGCAGATAGAAAGTCACTGAACCATGAGCTCCAGGAGCAACATTGTACAAAGAGCATTTAGACTCTCGTGTGAGGCAGACTAGGGCGTGATACTGTCTGAGAGCTTTGCGTTTTAGAGAAGAAATGATAATTATAGAACTTGGAACTCAGTGAAGTCTTCTAAGATCTGTATTTCCCGGAACAACTCAGAAGCCCTACACATGGTGACCCTTTCTAGAGGCAAGAAGGGCAAGATGCTGCATTGTTTATCAGTCAGCAGTGGTTGTCTAAGTGTCAGAAGACATGTTCATTACCCAGGAGCAGAGTTTGAAGGCTCTCTGCTATCACAGTCTTTTCTGACTCCCATACTTGAACTCTGGTGCAGTTGGGGGTTATTTGACAGTTCAAATACAAAGCTGTGTTTCCAAAAAAAGTTTCTCCACTTTTCTGGTCCTATTGTATTTGAGGCCTGGGCACTTTTGCCCTCAAGAACCCCTGCAAATATTTCTCAGGCAACAAACTGAGGCTCAAGCAAGCCGACTACTCATTCAAGGTCACAGAAGAGATCTCTGATGGAGAAGGATATGGTGAGCTCTAGTGCTGCCTGTGGTCTGTACCTGGGCAGGAATTGACCCTTTCTGCCCTCTAATTTCCATGGGGTGGTACCAGATTGGATCCAGGCCTTAGAGTTTTGCATGTTAGTTGAAATTAAAGCATTTTCCATCTTTGCATTCCAATTTCTCTCAGTGCACAGTATAGGCAAAAACCAGCTGATGATGGCACAGCAGTTTGTATGTACATGTTCTGCTTTCAGGATGCAGAGTAGAACACAGTATTCGCTAAGTTTCATAACATTCTTGGATTCCCAGTGTCCCCTCATTCTTTTACTGAGGCCATATTTGACTGTCACAGATGGCAATGACAAACTCTGTTCTTTCTTAGTAAGTTTTGTAAGGATGACTTCTCTAAAATAAGGCTTTCCTGTCTCACCATCCTCGTGAGCACAGCAGATCACATCTTTTTCCATTGGATACAGTGTGATGTGTTATTTAACACACCTTTTTGGAAGACAAAGCTTGATCTATCTTGGCAGCAGAATTTGAGGAGCCTCCTGTGATTACATGGGCTTCCTGGGAGCTCTGCAAAGATCCTCAGTGGTTAGTTATGTTCAATTACCACCTCACTATTCCTGGCAACATTCCTACCATGTACAGATGCTTTCTATAAGGTAGAGATTAAGGGAATTGTCAGAAAAAAGATGAGAAATAAAGAATGGAACTGGGGAGACTTTTCTCCTTCCCAGATATTATCTTGCAGGAATGACACAGTTCTCTGGCCAAGTTCTTTCTTTTTGCTGCATCTGTTTCCATTCAGAACCACACTTCTGTTTCTCTAGGTTTCATAAAATAATTTTTAAACTTTAAACATATTTGCATCCATTCCTTGTACATGTTACTCGTGGTTTGCCTCCAGCCTTGATGTTATCATCTTTAAAATTATATAGAGAACTCAATTTTTTTCCTGATGAAATGACTAAATAACCTAAAATAAATCTTAGCAATGGGAATACAGCCTGCTTCTAGTGCAAATGTGAAGCAGCTCTACCACATTTAGTGAATTAAAGTAATTAAAAATCCATTTACTCAAAACAAAATTAGACTTCAAATATTGCTGACAGCAAATTTTCTGTTACAGGTTGGTAACACAAATTTACTTCTGTACGAACACTGAAAAATCTAAATAAGCCCCAAAAGCAATACCATTAATTAGCCACTGAATTCTTGTAAAACAAAACCCCTGCCAAGTTTCCAGGGAATGTGTTTGATAAAGACTGGGCATCCTTGTGACCTTACTAAATACTGTCCTAGTGTGGGAATATATCTTACACACCAGGTCCAGTAATAATAGTAACATTGCTAACTTTGTAACAGATAGCTAAAAACAGGCTACTTCACGCCTTGGGGAAATTATGCCAGTATCTACTGGATGATGTGTGAGAAAACAGTCTGAGGTTTGATTTTAAAATGAAAGGGAATTATAAGAGAACTCTCAAATGATGGCTTTTGGGTAATTAAAACTCTTTAGTTTGGCTTCTTTCTGTCTCTAAAGTTATGCACAAAGCTTTACATCACTACTTAGTGCATTAGTGATGGATAATTGGACAGACAACTGAAGAGCTCACATCATCTTCTCTCCATAGCTTGGAGATGGAAAAAGAGGTCTTCAGAGATTAAAACTGGAGCAGCATGAAAAGCAGAGATGATATCACTAAACAAAAATACCTCAGAAATACCCTACTACATTACGTTGTGGTCTGGAAATATCACCCTTTCCTTTCTTCCCTCTTCCCATTTATTTTCTATTTTTATTGATTTGAAAAACTGAAGAGTCTGATTATGAGATGTGACAGAATACACTGGCATGGTCATGGTTGTTGACATTTTTGAATAGTTTTGAACCAAAGCTGTGTCTATAATTTATGCTTCAGTGATAACCTGTGATGACTCAGTGATAATAAACTTTGCAATACAATAATGAATCACCTTTGTTTTCAACCAAGATCAGCCAAATTTCCGAAATGGCTTTTATTGAGTCTGACTTTCAGAATTTCCTGCTTCACACTTCAGGAGTGATAAATCATTTGAAAATTTAGAATAAGCTTTGGCAATTGGTCTATTTCAAAGCATAAGAGTGCTGTAAGTCTACATGACAAGAGAGTTGGGGGAAAAGTAGTTGATGCAGGAGTTTGCAGTGTGCTTGTGCCAAAACCAGGTACATTTAGTGATACATATATTTTTCTTTTAGATCTGCATGGCTCTCCTCCCATGCTGCTTTTCTTAAGGAGAGTGAAGTTCTTAAATGTCATGGAAATACTGCAGCTGGGATTCTCAACATGGTGATTTAAGACATTTGTAGTGTTTGCATCACAAAACAAATTTGCACTGAAAGTTCCTATCCCATGGATAGTAAGATACCGTATTGTGTCACAATTGAGAAGAAACTGATATTAAAATGTTAGGGTTCAGATATTCTCATTCAGATTCTAAGTTGTCTGTGGCAGTTTCATAAATAGATACTCTCAATCATCAGAAAGATCTCACTTTTCAATCAAGTGAACTACTTGGCTTTTCAGGCTTTTTAGGCAATTACCAAAAGATACGCAGTTTTAAAATATGCAATTTATCAAAACATTTTGGCAAAGAAAATAAAATTAACTGCAACTACTTTTCAGTACTATAGGGTATCTTTTCAAAACCACCTCTGATTTTCTATAGCTGTAGCTGCAAGATGCTCATTCTGCTAACAGCAGGATTTTAAAAATATTTCTTGATATACTCCCTGGTATGCAGATATAATTTTCAACTAGAGGCTGCAGTGTTCTGGGAATCCTTGCATAATCTGGAGTGTGCTATAAATAGAAGATGCACTCTCTGGAAGGAAAGCGTGACTTATTTTGTAACTATATGCTTGCCACGGATCCAGCTCCCATCCAATGTCAAATTGCTCTTGTCAGGGCTGCCAAGTTGTCAGTTGGGCAGAAATGTCCATGGTCTAATGTGTAATGTACAATGTGACTTTTCAGACTCAAGCGAGCGGGGGAGGAAGGAGATTTCCCTTCTGCTGAGTAACTGGTTTCAGCAGTTTTACTTTATGTCTTTGATTTTGTTTACTCGTCCACAGCGAAGTCAGCCTCGTGTTCAAGAAGGTCTGTGAAACACTGTCCCGAGTTACAGTTCCCGTTGGTCCCAGCAAGCCTACCACTGTGAATAGCTAAACCTTTGCTTACACAGAGTAATGAGAACATGATAAATGAGCAGTTGGACCTTCACCCTCTTTCTGTGGGCCATTCGCAGATGCTGATTTGATGGGAGAGATGCTTAGGTCTTCCACACAAAGAAGGCATGTGGAAACACCTTACTGAGAGGAGGTGCAGCTACCAGCAAGGAAGACTCCATTCCTCTCAAGGCTTTTCATCCCAGACAGGAATAGAAGGCAACAGAGCTAGGATCCAAGTCCAGATTTCTGTCTGCTTGTTTCCTGGCTGCTTTACTTTTCATTTCTTATGTGCCAGTATTTGAAGGGTGTTTTGGAGGAAGAAGGTAGCCCTTTTAAACTTTCTTAAATCTATAATCTCATCATATTTAGTGTATGTCTTAGGTCTGTTCTTTTGAATCTCTATGACTCAGCCTTTGCTGTCACTAATGGGAAGGTCTGAAATGCCAACCTGTTTTGTGTCTTTCTACTCACTCTGTCTATTCCTTCTTTTCATTCTCCTCTGTGAATGCTCCTCAGCCAGGCCGTCAAAGTCTCCATTCCTGAGAAGTTAAAAAAAATTCTTTTACTTGCCTAATTTCTGCAAAACTCCATCCCCATATCCCAGCTTCATGAATGTGTCGCCAAAATGACTGAATTTTGAAACTAAGACAAAAGGAGAAAGTAGTCAATTTGAGTTTCTGCCATCCTTGCTGAACGAGGTAAAATGTTACATCACTTCACAGCAGCCCCTCTCAGTGGGTTAAGAAGTTTTGGAGGGATTACCACAGCAGAGGGAATCCTGATAAGCCTGAAATTCACGTTTCAGCTCCAGTTCACATCTTTTCTTACCTGCCAGGAAAATTTCGTCTGGCTGCACCACTTGTCTTAACTATTTCTATTTTTAACAGACCTCTTGAGTTTACTGGCAGTTGGGATTACTGAAAGCAGAGCTTATCCTCCAGCACCCTGTGCTTGGGTGCATCTGGGCCCATGCCCAACTCAAGAGGGAACCCAAGACCTCTTCTACAAAACTGCTCAGATTTGAGCTAGGCTACAATGGTGTTCTGGAACAAAAGTTATAAGGCATGTCTAAACAGCAAAAATATGTTGGGAAAGAGATCACTACTCGGTTTTTATATCTAACCATGCTTTTTCTGACCTATTTTCCACCAATACCCAGGAAATGTAAAGAAGTCAGAAGATAACATGAACTGGACCCAGAATATCTTCACCAGGCTTTCCTACAGAACACACTGAACTTTTTCCCTGACATCTGTCTTTTGTCAGGGCCTCTGAAGAACCAACAGACAGCAGAAATATCTTAAACTCTGGAGGTCACCATCTATGGAATTTGTTAGATGAGATGTTAAAAGTGCTCCCTTTGAGGACACTGACTTCAATCACTGAATATTCTCTGCCAAGGGAATAAATGAGGCTGCTGATCCACTCCCAGATTTTCATTTTTAGAGGGAAGGAGGAATCTGTTGAAGCCTCTGAACACTAAATCCAGAGAAGCAGATTTATTCCATCAAGAATATAGTCTCCATACTCAAATTCCAAATGCATGGAGTCTAGCCTCAGTAACTTAAGCTTTACTTCAGCAAGGCACATCCTGAAGCATATACTTGCAGTGAACAATTGTGTAAGTGCCTTGCTGAATTATATCCAAATATCATTAAAAGGGATATGTCATATTCTTCACTACAGGATAATTAATCTCCTGGTTTACTATAATGTTGCTTCACGTAGCTTTACAGGTATAGTTTTTAAGATCTTGGTAGAAAATCAAAAAGAAGAAACAAAATGGTTCATATCACCTGTTTGGTGAGTTTCCATCAGCCTAATCCTGGTTTTAGCTCATTTACATGGTTGGAACTAGATGATCACTAAGGCCCTTCCAACTCAAACCATTCTATGAAAACCCAAGGTCTTTATAAATTCATATAAAGCTCTATCCTGCACAGAAGGCAAAATCTTGGTTTGACTTGGTTTTAAATGTGTGATTCCTAGAACACCATATGGCTGACAGTGGGCTGATATCTAACTAGAACATACTCTTTTCCATTTTGTCATGTATAGGATTTTTTAAAGAAGGCCAGTCGGTTGCTGTAATCACGAGAGACATTTACTGCATGAAGGAGTGGGCACTAAAAATTCATTACTGCTAAAAGAGACTAGGCTTAACCAGGGCTATTGAAACTAAGTCTCTCCTTTTAATGTTGCTATATCCAGCTTTGGGAGTTTTCATCTCATTTATTGTACATTGAGTCTTTTTGTATTTTGCTGAGAGCCTACAGCAATGAAGACAGCAAAGACTGTGCTCTCTGTCAGTTCTGGCTCAGAGGGTACTTCACTTAGGTTGTCTTTGTAATGGGCCCCAAGCCAGAGTCAATTTTTTACTTCACTTGAATTAGCCATGATTTCTAGGAAGCCATTCCTTTCTTCAGAATTATTGCTTGTCTAGTACCTAGAAACAATAGCCAGATCCTTGATTTGTATTTCCTCCAGTTACCTGTGCTTAGACATGACCAGATCATAAACATCCATTTTAATGGATTTTTTGAAAAAGAATTTGTAGTGTAACAGAAATCTCTAATGCACAGAGAAATCAAAGACAAAATGCTGTGCATTTCAACAGCCACAATTTGCATGGTGCTTTTTCTCATCAGCTCTTATTTGGCTCTTGTATGTATGGAAAATAGCTTCTTAGATTATACTATCATGCTATATGTAATGTGCCTGTGTACTGTCACTGCAGCAGGTAAGGCAAACCCTGAGCAGCCCTGAGGGTAGGAATTTAATGCTTTTATATATATATGACTTCTGAATAGGGCAGCCTGCTGCACACAGAAAAGAGATCTGTGTCTGAATACAACTTAGAAACCTTAATATTTCAGTATTACAGAGCAAAATTTCTTCTGAGGGGTGTTTTTACTAGGACAAACCTTTGTAATTTACTTGGTTTGTTTGTGCGTGTTTTTTCCTGACTTTTTAACTGTTATTTAGAAGAGAAATTGTCAAAGAATGTTTTATATTACTCTTTTGCAAATACAAAGAGAAATTTGCCACCTTTAACTTCAGGGAAGAACTTTGCCACTTAAGGTTTGATCCATTTGTGAAATCATTAGTTCAAGGAGAATTGGTTTCAAGTAAACTCACAACACAAGCAAACGTGCTGTGATGCTTTCCTTCTTGCCTAAGTAACAAGAGTTTATTGCTTCAGAGCATTCATACAACTTGCTCTTTGTGTCTGTTTGAACTCCACACCTTACTTAGGGCCAACTATTTTCACAAAAAGCTCTACTGAGTTTATACCTGCTTTGCTGCATTATGAAAGGTTTTTATATTTTATAAACCAAATATATTGGTTAACTCTAATCCATCATTCTGAAATTAGATAAATAAGGATTATTACTTTCTTTTAAACCATTTTAAATAAAGCTACACAGAAATAGGATGCAAAAATTGTCTGGAGGGAGGTTGGGAGTGGCATTCAGTGTTTCCTGTGAAAGCAAGAAGCATGACTATGGCCGATCTATGTTATCCTCTTCAGGGTAGCTCAGCACCACCACAAAAGCCAAAACTCAGTGACCATACCAACAAGCAGCCCACGAGCAGAGCTGTCAGGCACTCTCTGAATCACAGAGGGACTCCACTTACTGATGTGTGCCCAGCAACTCAGGGAGGCTGGTGAGCTGCCTGGGGAGCCTGGGCTGGCTGCCTGAAGCCTTGCTGCCAGCCCAGCCCCACAGCACTGTGTGGGTCCGGCCACTCAAGAACCACAGCAGGCTCAGCACCACCCTGGAGACTGCATAGTTGCATAGAGGGAACCTGCAACAGCAAGCAGTTATGGATACAGGGATATCTTCATTAAAAGCAATTAAAAAAAAAAGTGGATACAGGCTTGAGATTTACGAGCAGCTTGAGACTGATACATTCTACAAATTTGTAGAAAATTGTTCTAGAAAGCCTCAGCTAAACATCAAGTTCATCCCTCAGACACACAGCAAGAAATCCATGTCTTTCCTGATCAGATCTTAAAGTCTTTCACCTCTGGAGACTTAAGTCTTCCTAGTTCTACTGTTTTGGAGTTCTACTATATTTGTTGGAAGGCTTTTCTAATGTCTCACCTGAACATTTTTTTTTTCATTTTTTTTTTTCTTTTCCATTCCATCCTGGGCAGCCGTAGCTGCACCACTGCAAACTAGAGTAAAAGGTTACTTCACTTATGTCTTCTAGACAACATCATAATTTCAAACTTTCAGCATGATGTTTTCCATTTTTGTGACTGCAGTAAGTAATGGTGTTGACTCATGTCCAATTTGTGAGTCACTGATTCTCCCAGGTTCAGCATTAGTATTGCCTTATCATTTATTCTCCATCTTTTATTTTTGTAGCTGATTATTTCCGTTTGGAATGGTAGAGCACTTACTTCTATTGTCCTGCATTTCTTTTCAGGGCTGCTTCCCAAATTTATACCAGGCACTTGCAGTCTCTCCCAGCTTGCTAACTCTGGCACATTTAATAAGCACAGTCTCTCACAGAGAAGGAAATTAGATTCTCTCAATAGGATTTGATCTCAATAAATCTATGACGTCTGTGAATCTTTGGGTTTTCCCATGTGCTTGAAAATATTTCAGTATTTTCCTGGGAATTTTTATTAAGAGGTGTGGTTTACAATTCCCTGGCTGCTAACTGCTTCACTTTTTCTTGGAAGAGGAACTGCATTTTTCTCTTCTTTTTCGGTCAGTACCTTTGTGTAACAGTTTTTAAAGAGAACTATTATGAACACTGAAACTTAAGTTACCTCTGTAAACATACCATGATGATGAAGTTTATCATACTCAGCTCATATGAAAAATCCCTTATTTTTACTTTTCTGGATTAAGATCTTACACTGATTTTTTTAAAAGAATGATGATAAAAGCTAGAAAACATGCTGCTGTTTGTAGATCTTTTACAAGCAAAGTACCAAGACTGCCCTTAGGATTTTTTTTTACAGGCAGTATGTGGGTATACTGCCACATACTAACATAAAGAACAGATCCTGTTCTAGGATATTCTGCTCTGGAAAATGGTTTAAATGCAATTTGGCTGCTATTTCTCAGATTTCTCCCAATGCAGATGTACAAAGCATTTAATTTTGTCATACAGAGCCTGAAGCAACTATATTTTAAAATCTCTTTGGCTCATGCTACCTAAAACTTCTGTCATGAACTGAGAACATCGTTCAATAGATCAAATCTATATAATTTGGAAAAAGTGGCTTTACTTTAAGCCACATACACTTAATTGTATGGTCTTCAGGTTACAGATAAATATATTTTCCAGAGAAAACAAGGAATCAGATTTTCTTTACAGAGTTTATGAATTTAATCACAGGATTGCTCACAAGAACACTGATACTCAAGTGAAAGTCATGTGGAGGGTGGAAACATCCTCATCGCTCTACTAACAACATCTTTAATTGCTGCCCTTATTTACAAACAAAATTGAATCAGTGGAGAGGATTACAATTTAGTTTGCTTGATAGCACGAGCTAATCCTAATTCTATGTTAGTTATTTCAAACAAGATAAGCTCCTAGGAGAATATATTTTATATTCTCTCATATCCAAAGAGACAAAGAGGATCTTCTGTCTACTCAGATTCTACAGCTCTGATTCCTCTCCCAAGCAATACCACCTCTGCTCTCTCACTCACAGAACAGAGCAGGGCTTCCCATCTAATCTTGAGAAGTTCTTGAAGAAATTTATTGGTGGTATCTCCTTTTCTGGTAAAGGCATCTGCTCAGGAAGGAGGTATGGAAATATATATTATTCATCCTTTTTACTTAAAATATCAGAGTGAAAGAGCTCAAGACTGATTTCCATATTCCCCATGCTACGGAGTTGTTCTATCTTTATGCCCCTAACAGAAAAGCAGGACACATTTTTACTAAAAATGTCAGGCATCTCCAGATGGTAAAAAAGAAAATTCAAAATCACCATTTTGGTGCTAGGTTTCAGATTAACCCTAAGTTCTATTTTAGGTATCAAAGGCCTGGATTCTCAGAGATTTATCTTTCTAAAACCCATTTGACTTCTGTGGGAGTTTAATGAGAGTTAAGTGCCAAGACACTTTCATAAATCTGGGCAAGTGAAGTCTTTGAATTGCTCTGACTCTCAGTTTTGAGCAAAGGCTTCTCCTGGAGTGGAAAGGTAGGGAGAGAAAAATGTGCTTTGTCTTGCCTATTTGATTGCCTATTAGATTTTTTTCTTCAATTATATGTTACATGTTCTTCAGTTATCTGAGAACACTCGGCATCTGAAACAAGACTGTTTCAGTTTACCCTGGACTAGCATAGGTTACTTGTTCCCTTCTGAGTTGTTTATATGCTGTTCCCTTGTCTTTGCTATCGGGCAAATGCTAAAAATAAGAATTTGCTTATCTAATTTGTATGGATCTTCACAGTGTGTATGTGATTTCACTGTCTCCTTTCCCCTCAAGCAGTAGCAGACTTTCCAGACTTTATGACTATGGACTATGCATTCATTGCTGTCATAAATCAGAGGATATTTTTCTTTCGATACCATTGTGTCAGATGAAGATGCCTCAAATTTTTCAATAGGGAATAGTTAGAGATTCCAGTTTCTCTTTGTTCTGATTGGGCTCTGGACCTACTGTCTCTGACTGGATTATATTAATTTCCAGTCCTAGAAATCCAATTAACACTTCGTGAAATTTTTTAATGTCTAAAAATGTGCTGGTACCTGCAAACTGATTTTTTTGTTTTTCTTTAGATCTGATAAAGAAATTTGATTAGGTCCCAGATTAATAACTCATATGACAGAAGAAGAATCAGAGTAAATTTCCCTTTGATGTCAGTTCCTGTGCTAAAAAGTTTGCTAAAGATGTCATGTCAGAGAAAGATCAGGTTATTCTGCCTTTCAGCCAGTCCTGTCACTGCCCATTCTACCACATCAGCTCAATATAAACTCCTGTATGCAACACTGTTACTGGAAAAAGGAACTGCAGCACAAAGGTCAGAAAATGGACTTTTTCTGGTATTCTTTTAGTCAGAATAGGCTCATATTTTGATTATCTGTACCATAAATCAGAGGAAAGTTCTAAAACATAGCCTCTGGATGGCAGTTTGAGACACAGAGATTGTTGTTTGAAGTTGTGCAGGCACAGTTCTTTATGTATCCTTGTACTTACCCAAGACATCTGGATTAATTCCTGCTTTAGAAGGTGTAATATAAAATATTTTTCACCACAGGAAGTATGATAGTCAATGTTGTTCTTATTAACTTGGATCAGTAAAGAAAGTTATACATCCTTAGAGGCTTATAGATGGTAGGGAGTGCCAAAGATGCCCTTTCCCTTCTTTCCATATGCACAAAATTTTTTTTTAGGCAACAAAACAGTAAGTTATTCTGTGACAGCATGAAGCTTCTTTGTATCCTGGCTCCAGCTGTATAGATGTTTTATCACTTTGCTGCTCAGCAGAAGTGGAATCAGCAAACCCAGAGGAGCAGAGCAGAGAGCTATCAGGTGACAGCCCTGGCTTGCAAGGGCCACAAGCCTGTGATGGTCAAGGGATGAATGGAAGCTTTGTCCGGGACAAAGAAGAAGATGAAAGAGTTCCTTGTGAATGTAATAAATCAGCTGTAGGATCAGTTAAAACACAAGAGAAATAAATTCACAGAATCACAGAATGTCAGGGATTGAAAGGGACATCAAGAGATCATCTAGTCCAATCCCCCTGCTGAAGCAGGAACACCACGACCAGGTCACACAGAAAGGTGTTCAGGTGGGTTTTGAATGTCTCCAGAGAAGGAGACTCCACACCCTCTCTGGGCAGTCTGTTCCAGTGCTCTGTCACCCTTACTGTGAAAAAGCTTTTTCTTACATTTTTGTGGAACTTCTTATGTTCCAGCTTGCACCCATTGGAGGTCACTGAGAAGAGCCTGGCTTCATCCTCCTGACACTCACCTTTTGCATATCTATAAACATGAATGAGGTTGCCCCTCACTGTTCTCCAAGCTAAAGAGACCCAGTTCCCTCAGCTTTTCCTCATAAGCGAGATGCTCCATTCCCTTAATTATTTTTGTGGCTTTCTCAAGCAGTTTCCTGTCCTTCTTGAACTGGGGGCCCCAGAACTGGACAGAGTATTCCAGATGTGGTCTCACCATGGCAGGATAGACGAGGAGGAGAACCTCTCTCGACCTTCTAATACACCCCAGGATGCCATTGGCCTTCTTGTCCACAAGGGTACATTGATGGCTGAAGGAAGAAGAGGGAGGTTCTGGGGACCCATAAGCTAAGCTCAAAGAGCATGCAAAAATCAGTGAAAGTGTAGGTATTCTGGACTTTTTCACTACTGTATTGTTAAGTAAGTTACCAAACATAGGTGTGGCCCTAATTATTTCTGAGATAAGGTCCTCCTGTGGTTGGAATTTGAATGAATAAGTTTGAATGAATACAAATGAACTTCCAAGAGCGCTTCTGAATTTATCCAGTAAGTTCGTTGCCCTTGAAAATAGACTGTGGTCCTTCCTGTGCAATCTCAGTTTTTTTCTAGGATAGGTCACTTTCCTTGAGGGAATAATGAAACGACTAAGACATCTGGCAAATCTCCTCTCTGACAATGGCACAGTGGTAAAATAGATCAGTGTCATTTAGGGTTGCTTTTGAATCTCTGAGACAGGAGACACGGGAGTCTTTTCTAATACAGCAGACTGAGTCCCATATTAGAACAGGCACAGCAAAATCAGTTATTACAGACAAGATGTAGAGACATATGACAGCTCTAAAAAAAGAAATTCAAAAGACTTTTAGGCTGCAAAAACAGACGAGATTAAATGAGTTAAGTAGTTCAATACAATGTCAGCTGCTATTGACAAGTGCTTGAAAGGCAGTCAAATTTCAATGAAACAGTATAGTATAGAGTTGTTGTTAGCATAGGATACAATAACTAGCTTACACAAGGAAAATAATGAGTAGTTGCAATTGGGTCAAGGCCTGCAACAGAATATTTAATTTGGCTTCATTGAAAGGGCCTGGGTTTATCATTTTCTGTTAATCTAGGCACTCTACTTGTCCTCATTTATCTTGCTTTCAGAGCTACTGAGTAGGGCTTCAGAAATACATTTCAGCACAACTCAAAGCCAGCCTATGCTCACAGCTAGTAATGAAGAAATAATGTAATTAATTGCTGTTACATAATGGCACTTGGCAAATTAATGTTGAGTGCTACAGAGTAAATAAAAGCTAGTGCTATTTCTGGAATAACACTCAGAAACATCTTGACCAAAGACCTGGAGCATCCAAACATTTGACTGATACTTTTTTTTTTTCAACACAGAAATCATTGGCATCAATAGCTGTTGGCTAAAGGTGTTGTAAGGAGGACTTTAGAGATTAAGAGCCTCTGTATTGCTGCTGAGTAAGGACAGTGCAGCTTGTGTGGTGTACCAAGCTGCCTCTGTCACAGTCCTGCAGCTCCTTAGTTCCTGTCATCTCAGCTAAGCTGGCAAGGGCGTTCTGTTAATTCCACCAGCTCCTGGAGATGAAATGATGTGGTCTGAAATGAAGCCACCCAGTGCCCTTGCACAGGAAAGCATAAATTACAAAATTTTTTTTTCCTCTGATATACATTCCCAGATGGACCCATGAAACCCTTTTGTGTGGACTTTAGGAATCACCCTTCGAAGCTCATAACCTAGGATTTTTTTAATGTGTTCTCCTTTCTTCCACAGTATAGGAAGTTTAACCATAGCTCCAGTTCATAAGTCTACACAATCTGCAAGGGCTGCTGAGCAACTGGTAAGCAGATGCACACTACAGCATTTCTTGTAAGAGGCTTTACACCCACCAATAATTTTTTTTTGAAATTAACACTCACATAGCATTTTCACCACAAGTGTAGTGTCTAGGCTGGGTGAAGGAGACTGCTGAGACAGCACTAGCTGTGAGTGGATCTGTGGGTGGGATGGAGTTGGGAAGGCTGCCAGGCTGCCCGCTGACTCATGGGGGGGGGGATCTCCTACCCATACAAGGGGAATCCAGAGCCAAGAGGCAGAAAAGCTGAGGCACAAACTGGGGACAGCTTAAACTGGCTTCTGCCATATCCTTTGGAGCTCTGATCCTGTACTAGCAGTGCACAGTGACATGGGTCAGCCCTTGTTTGTTATCATCCCCATTTTTGTCCTAAAACCCATATAAAAATTAATCTTTTTATTTTTGTAAATAGGTCAACAAAATAATATCTCTCTATCCTAATGACTAAGAGATGTGGGTAAACTCTCTGTCTCAGTCTGAAATTTTAGAGGAGATTAAATTATTTGTTGCTGTTACTGCGCACTTGCATCAGAAACTAAATAGATGAAGGTATTTTGAGGGTATTTTTCTTAATTAACACTAACACAGCATTTCCAATATACTACCAACACATTTTTCATCATCCCATTTACATTGATTTTTAAATTCATTCTTCCATTCCCATTTAAATCAAAAATTCCATATAACAAATCTGAACTGCAATGTCCGAGTCAGGGATTTTGCTGATTAAAGTTTACTCAATTTTGAACCTCCATGTTTAGCCACTAATTATTCTTTTCTGACTGTCCTATCATGAGCAGAAAACTAGCAGCCTTGGTAAGAAAAGCAGTAAGGTAAATTGGATTTTACACTGGAGATCCATTAACCTGTGATTTGAGGTCTGATTGTTTGCTTGTGACTGCTTATTTTTTCATTGGTGGTATTTCCATCACTTCAGGACTCTCAGATTGAAGCTGTTTAGGAGAAATCCCATGGAACAGCAGTTTAGGAAGCCTTAATACCTGAATATTAAATGCATCACAATGGAGCCACTGTAGTACTGAAAGTCCTCTGAGACTCAAAGCCACTGAGGGGACAGCTTTTTACAGTCATACTGGGCAGAGAAATGGCCACCACTGCCTGGTTAGAAGCCACTTTTCTTTTCTCTGTGCCCTGAAGGAAGAGAGTCTGAGGGATGCTCTGTGCCACAGACAACAAGTAGTGTCAGCAGGAACATGGCTGTCTCCTCTCCCTGCCCTGTGCTCTGCCTGTGGCCATGTAGGGCTCAGTGGGACAAGCCAACACAAAAACACGCTGCCACCACCAGTGAGGTGAGGCAGACATTTTCCCTGCCAGTTCCCCACTATGGAGTGGATGATGCCACAGCCAGACCAGGCAGCCATCTTCTCCTCTGCCCCCTGCTCTGTGATGGCTGGAGTCTGTAATTCCTGTTAGAAAAAGATCTGTCAGCTCACTGAGGCCCTAAGGGTGATGAGCAGCTTCACCTGGGGACACCACCCACAGGCCCTGAGACTCTAGTTAAACTCCAGCATGAGGCTTCTTCTCCTTCTAGGCCGTGAGGTGGTAGGGATTGTTTCCTGCTCAGACAGCTGCCATGAGCAGATTATCATCTGCATCCTCACCTGTGGACAGATGTTTCCTGCTGTGGTACACATCTCTCTTCTCATTGTGGATCTACCTGGTGGGGAGGTTGTTTTCCCCACAGGGTGGCTGTAGGCCCTGATGCTGAGGCAGCCATCTTGGCTCTTCAGGGCTGCTGAGGTGCCCAGCTCTGCCTGTAGTGGATATGCCTGGCCTGAAGCATCCAGAACTTCTCTCAGCAGCACAACACAGGAGGAAAAAGCATTCCCAGCCTCAGTGTGCAAGGTATCTCATTAACTTTGCTGTGTCACTTAAGAGGATTTTTGTATATTGCTACCCTTTCTAATTCTGCTTTGGTTTCTAAATGTGGGCTTTTTACTGCTTATCATGGACTTCTACTTCAGATCAGGCTACTTCTGTGAAATGGGAACTTGAAGATGTATTTTTATAGATATATATATACAATGGAAATACATATCCATGTGTACATCTAGGAATATATTGTAACTCCACAAATAGATACTATAGATAGATAGATAGAAACTATAAACACTCATTTACTGGCCAACTGAGTAGATCAGACTAAAAGAACTCAACTGAAAAGATCAAGGTGGTGTTTGCAAGTCTGTTTCATCTCCAGAGCAATCCTGAGCCTTAAGGTGTTGCACCATTCTGGGTATGGAAAAAAAGTTTAAAAATATGCTTAATGTTTACATTCCTTGTACACTAGTGACTCTATCCTCATTTTTGGTTTGTATATTTAATCATTCACCACTCATTTTCAAGCTGCTTTTGGACTGGAAACTTGTTGTATTTAGCCCCTTTTTAGCAGGTGTTATTTCTGGGTCTGAATAAGTATTGCACATTTCCACCATGAAAGCAAAAATGGTGTGGGAGATTGAGAAGACTTGTCAAAATCATCAGCATGTCACTATAAACATCTGACATTTGAACTGTCAGACTTTAGATTTTAGCAAATGCAGTTTCAGCTCCCCAAACTGTTTGCTGCTTGAATTTTAAAGTAATTCTGGCAGTATATTCTTTCTGGATTGCTAAAAATAAAGTTCATTTTAGCAATCTCAGTAGAATGCCAATGACCTGGAGATACACTGGGGAAGCAGTTTAGGGAACACTTGTTGCCTTTGAACAAACAACACTTGGCTACCCATAGCAAATGTCTTTAGGAGTAATCAGTTTGCTTTACTTAAAGCTAGAGCCATGGAGATACCTGCCATTAGATAATTTCTCTGCTTAATCAGTCTGAGAACCTGTGATACACTTTTATTATGTGTAGAGTCTTGTTTCAGAAGATAAAGAAGTTCATACCTACCATTAACCTCCTATCTATCATTCAGTCTTCTTTGATCCCTTATGACAAAATACTGTTCCTCATTGCTGTGAAAACCCCTAAAAATTTCTCAGCACACTACTCTGGGGGGAAAATAAAAAATATTCCGTATGTTTTTAGCTATGACCAGCAATGGGACAGAGAGCTACAGCAAAGAAATAGCTGGTAAAGTTGCTTTAAAATAGTAAAGAACTTCCCAGCAATCATGACTTTCCATCCCCACTTAGCACAGTCAGCTGTATAAAGTAGCATTTTTTGCAGCAAGAGCTTGGATTACATTCAAGTTTATATTTAGCAGCCTAATGTCACTTCTGAGAATAAAGGTTTAACCCTAATATAGGATACTACTAGTCAATCTTAGAAGAAGGCAAACCACTTGAAACAATTAAATGGTCAATTTGAACTCATACATTGTCTGCAGTTAAAGAAACTTATTAGTGTATCTACATGAGTCTTATCCAGAAATACTATCAACAAAGACACCTTTTGATCATTTACCTTAGAAGAACTGAAAACTATGAGATTCAAAAAAGGACCAGATCTGTAAGTGGTCAAGAACTTTAGGTGAAGTTACCCAAGTTGATGATAAGATAATTTGAAGTGGTATGTTCAGTTTCATAGTTCAAAGCTCAAGATCTCTACCAGAGAATGGCACCTAACACAAAGTTGTGATTATTGCTCAAGGCTGCTGTATGGGCCTTATGAGCTGCAGTGCCTATTGGTTCCTGAGCTGGTATTAGGTGGAATCCAGCTGGTGAAAAGTGTTTTTTCATATCTACAGCTCAGTTGTCTGAACGTAGTCTCTTTTGTATTCCTCTATTTCAGTAAAATTTCAGTAAATTTTCATCATTGAGTGTGCTAGAAATGTGCCTCTGAATTATTTCAGTCATCACCTCTGTTAACAAGCAATCATTGCTATGTGCATCACTTTCAGTGCTGTCTTTTAAAAATAAGAGCTGTAGGATAGTTGTCTGATTTCACATGACTGAAACTCTGCAAAATAGCACAGCATAAATATTAAATGTTTCCATTTATCTTTTCAGAGTGTTCACACTTAAGATATTCCACTTAACAACCCTTAAAATAGGTGCTCTAAGTGATTCCCTTTCAAACAAAGGAGAAATACAAGCAAATGAATCACTAGTAATTTTTATAGCAAACATCAAAATATTACAGGGACCACTGAACCCGAGCATATACTTAATCATGGGCACTTATCTTTAAGTGCCTGCTGACCTTATTGGATATAATTGGGCTTTTGAAACACCTTAGGGACTCAGCCAAAACACAATCTAGTACATTAGCCATTAAAAAGCCCAGCTCATTAAACTGGCAAATTGTGTTTTAGACCACAGTGCACCTTCATCTCTTTCCAGTTCATGTTGAATCTGGAAACAAAATCAGAACCCAGATGCAGAAATCTTAGTAAATAATGAAATGTCATGAGAAATACTTCCACTAGAGCTAATGTGTCCTTAATGTAGATCAGTCCTTGAGTTATTACTGTACTTTCTGTTGGTGTTTTGCTTTCACTTTAGTGTCCTTATCCATTGATTTCCACAACTGCTAATGCAAATAGCTGCATAGTAGTGCCAGTATAGATCTTACGTTTTCACCTTCATCTTTGTCATCAAACAGTTGACATCCGATGCAGTAGCTTGTTTAAAGAAGTTAAAGACTCCTGGAGGCAAATCTCAGGTGTGTCGCTGCTGTTGCTGGGAGCTGCAAACCAGGAAAGGAAGTTTAAATTGCTCTTCGAGTCCAGTCTGTGTGTGCTGCTCTGGACTGACTAATTATTGCTCTATCATGCTTATTTGCTTTCTGTGATACTTGGTATTTAAGATTGTGGGGCTGATTTTCAAGGAGACATTGAAAGCTCTGTCACTTGAAGAGAAATGAGTGCCCATGTTATATATGCAATTCACTGTGGTGCAAGCATGGGAATAGGCATAAGAGAGGCTTTGTTTTTGGTGTACTACATACTCTATTGAAGATACTAGTCTTTGCTTAGTCTGAAGTGGGAGCTAAATATGACCTAAAAGATACTAGTTCTGGTTTGATGTGGCTAAAAACAGTGTCTGCAACACCTCATCTGAAGAGTAAAACCATGCCTTGGGTCAACAGGGATTCTACATCCCATGAGCAGGTAGACAGCATCAGTTTTACGGGTGTCATGGAAGAGTTTTCTTTTGATATGAGCACTTCATAATGTTTGAGAGTCATCAGGAAGAGTAGACTCCAAGGCTGACACATTCCTGTGAGCTGTTTCAGATGTAGAGAAATTAACACTATAAAGCAGTATTCTGGAAATAAGAAAAGGACAACTTGGAAGTAGTGTAGAAAACAACATTCTTAGATGAACAGTATTCAGTCTTCCCTGAACAGTTGTGATTAGGTAGTATCCTATTCTCCAACTTCAAAGTAAACTGATCTGGCAGCCCTTCTTAATTTTGCACTTTAATTTTAGCTTCAGTAGAAGAAGTTGTAAGGTCTTAATCAAGGACAATGAAGATGTGCACGTATGACAGTTGGCTAATAGGAGAGCAAAGCAGGTCACTGCCCTCTTCCCTGGGTGGAAATAATTTTCTTCATCTGTGCTGCAGCAGTAACAGTCCTTGGCATTTCCACACTGGTGAGTAAGGGCCTGGAGAAACTTTGAACAATATTTATAAATGGATCTTGTAGGTCACTGACAATAGCAGGAAAAATTACGTGTTGACACTCTGTTCTTAATTCTATTTTAAGTTAACATGACTTCTTCAATAGCAGGTATAACCTTCAAGGCCAGAAGCAAAAATCATTATAGAAAATAAATTGAAGGTTGTTTTCCTCAGACTCATGTGATAACAAATGCTGAAAACTACTGTGGTATAGGTCTAAATGATGACTCATTCCATACACGCCTATGACTCCTTTTTCACAGTTTAGTGGGTTTTTTCCTCAGTGTTGTCACTGTTGGTACCTTCACTTAGAAGCCCACTGGGCTGTGAGGCAGCAGGTGCCTTTTTGAGAGTGTGGATTGTTATTTCCTGCCTTGTTCAGCCTCCTGTGTTCTCTGTGTTAGCCCTTAGTAATTTTCACTAAGTTAGTCAAACGAGATTACTATTTATGTGGACTTGTTTCAAAAGCTCATATTTCTTCTTAGTTTTGTGATTTCATCTCTTATTCATGTGTCAAGGAGCTAACAAGCATGAGAAAGCAGACTCTTGATTTCCTCTTTGTCTATTTAGTAACTCACTTTTCTATAGCTCCTCTCTAAAAGAGAGTACTCCTGTTGGAAACTCTTCCTGTTAAAACTGTAGTTTCTACTGAATTTACTTGGAAAAGCTTTATTCTTGTCTAGCATTTCAAGTAGGAAGACAGAAGCAAGAAACAAGAAGAAAATTTGCTGTCACCATGCTGCTGAAGTTGCAGGTAACTTATCAAAGAGGCATCTGTTCAGCAGCAAAATAGAAACTTCAGAGTTTTGCTTTTGGCAAGAGGCAGCTTTCATGTACATGTAGTCAGATTTACAAAACTGCTTTTCCCAAGCATGTATTTTGTCATGGAGAACAGCTTAAAGGCAGCAAAAACAGCAGCAGTGAGAAAACATTGAGCAACCTTAACATAAGGCTGGTGAGAAGTTGGTGTTAGTTAGCTAACTGTCCAAGTGAAACAGTGAAAATACATTTGAGTCCTACTGCCTTAGAATATACAGCACTTTACAGATAAGAGATCTTAGTTGGAAATGGCACTTTTTGTTTTGACACCTTCAATTATACAACAGGTGAATGTTATAGGTGACCAGCCAACCACTCAGATTGATTAATCTTTCAGGCAAACAGTTGTGGATTAGTAAAAGTAACAAATTCATATCTGTTAAGCCCATGTACATTATCCCAATGCCGAACCCCCAAACTGAGAGTACTCTCTTGGAGCCAGGCTGGGAATGCAGCCTCCAAAAACAGTGACCCTGAAATGAAGACTTTAAAGCCTATCAGCAGAAGTCATTCAGTTTGTCTGATTGCTAAGCTTCTTCCAGTCCTCATTTTGTTCAGGATTGGGCTTTTGAAGCGTCTGATACTATTTATATTTAGGAATGAATCATCCCATTTGTTTTTCACTGTAATTGTCCATAAAGAAATGTGATCACAGTCATCTTGTTGACTTTACTCTCTTTAATACATTCAGTGATTTACTGTTCAGCAGTTGTAGCTGGCTCATGGAGATTTGAGTGCCAACCTTTATCGCTGCAGCCAGCTCACGTTTAAATTACAGCACTTGCTTTCACATATGGTTCTTTCATTCACAATGGCAAGAGTAGATCCCCCATCTGCTGTCACAGTTAGATGTGATTCAGACAGTGTCTGAAAAAGAAACACTCCTGTCCAACTTGGAGGGGTTTTTTTAGGTGAATTGGTTGATGATGTCACTGAAGTGTGAATCACTGCAGAAAAGTATCTTCTAGAGCAACAAATGGTTGGTGCCTTTGTGCTTCTGTGCTTGACTTAACAGCTCTGGGCGTTAGAAATAGCTGGCTATTTTTTACAATTAGGTTGCTTCCCTGTGCCTGCTGATTTCCCAATAGATTTTGGGGAATAAAAGTCTCCATGAATTTTTGATGTTTCTGATACTCAGTGTAGACTGGATTATCTGGTTGAAGTCTCCGTGATGCATTCAAAACTGAGAATTTCTAAGTCTATCTGTTTCAACAAGGCTGCTGTGTATTCACAGTGGGAGAAGAATATTGTTACTAATACCTTAAGTCCTTTTAGGTTTTCTTCAGATACTTTCATATTACTTTCAATGGTGATGTGATGTTGAGGGAAAAGGCTGCAGTAAAATATTTATGTGAACGAAGAATTTGTTATCATGCTGCTGTAGGATACAGTAAACTTTGTTATAGTCCTTGTGGCATCCACTTTTACACTTCTCAGAATGTTTTGCACTGGGTAATAACTGCAAAGGACTACAACAACTCCAGTAGATATCAGTGCGGTGTTGGAGGGATGTCCACATCTTTTACCTGGAATATAAATGTCCAGGATATCCAAAATAGTAGAGAATGGTAATTCAGTGCTGTAGGCAGGAGAAAGTTGAATTAGGAGTCTTTAAGAGGAAGGAGCTATACCAGTCAGTGTAGGAAAGGAAACATCAATGCTAAACACCAAGCCTGAGATAGGACACAAACGTAGTAAGACTTGCATGAAAAGATGTGCTGTGAGCAATATCAGAAAGTTAAAATCTAGATTTTTTTCCAGTTCCTTTGTATGGTATTTCCTTGTATCCATCCCTATTAAACAGGGATTTCTCTACACTGAAAAGAATCTATGCTCTTGGGTTAAAGTTATTTGGATGCATGTTACCAAGACAAATAACAATACAATTCAATAGGCTGTGCTTTGAAAGAAATTATGCTTCAGCTCATTAATGCTTGTGTGCTTGCTGGCAGGGTGCCAAAGCATCTACAATTTATTTACTGGTTTTTAAAAATCATAATTTAGGAATAGTGCATTTACAGTGCAGGCAACATTTTCACTCTTACCCTGGATATTCCTTAATCACAATGTCCATTTTAGGTTCTAAATAAAAAAATTAAGTACTACTCTGTCATGCTATCAAAAAACCCTCTGGGTTTAAGACTGGGCACAAATGGCTCATGCATTTTCCAGACATCCACATCTTTTTGTATTCTTTACTCAAATGGTATAATTTACCTGCTGCTATATACAGTTCTTGTGTTAATTTGACAATCTCTCCAACATCATTAAGGAAACAAAGTACCTACCTCCTTTGGAATGAAATTATCTTTCATTTAGCTTTCCCTATTGTTCTTGGCTATCATCTATTCAACAGTGAAGCGTGTGAATATGGGTATAATTAAGGCAGAGTAAATAACATGTCAATTATATCAACTACAAGTGGTTACTCATAAGGAATTAGTTTGTGCATCATATAGAAGGAGACCAGGGTCAGAAAAATATGCATATTTCACCTCAGGGTTTCTTAAACAATTACAGAGCAGGGTTTGTTTATTCTAATTACAATAATAAAAGTTGTAATGGTCATCAAAGCTTTTTCACAGCAGAATGGATCCCTCAGAAGCTGTAACCAGTGGGGGAAGCTGTGCAGTACCCCACGCCACTTCTGTTTCCCTCCACCCTGTCTTGTCCTGCCACTTGCAGAAAGTTTCACACTACATTGTGGCTGCCAGAGTAAGACTTTTGTACCATAACATAACCTTGCATCTGTTACCTTTTCAGCTCTAAAGCTGTCAAATTTCAGCCAGCACCCACTTCAGTTACAAGATGTGGTTGCTAATAAACTTGCACAAACCTGACAACAGCTGTAAGTATTATATGTATTTTTAGGGACAAATTGAGGTTTTACATCCAAGACTCAGATGACTTGCTCTAGGCACAGCTGCTTTCAGAAGAAGTACCCTGTGCTGCACTGAGTATCTGTGGTTTCTCTGGAGTGATTATCTTTGTGATTATCTCTAATCGTTTATGTTCTTTTCTCTTGGGAAAATAGATTTATGGTAAAAGTAGAAAACAGCTACTTATTCCCTAGTTAGTTTGGCTGTAGTTCTGGTAAGCACTTGCTTTCTGTGTGGCTCTTTCTTTAAATTAATCCCCACATTCTTTCAAGATAACTGCAATGTATAATTATTGAATTGGACAAAATGTTATTTGAACTCTTCACATTTAAATAATTTTAAAGCACAGTTCTGTAGTAGTGTCTTCCACTTCTGTTTTGGACAGAGTTTGTATTAAAATTGATGTTTGCTGTTAATGGCAGCCTTGACCAGCATTGTTCATATCAGATTATTGACTCAGAATTCACTGCGTACCTAGTCCTGAATATTCCATTTTACCTTATGCCATTCCTGTTAAAAGCTAAAATTTCCTTGTAAGTGACATGCAGTGACAAAAAAGCCTACTGTTCTAGCTGACCTCACTGGTAGGATATCACTTACATGGCCAACTGCTTAAGAGTATTAGCACTTTCACTGATGACACTAAAAAGCCCAGCTTTTACCCTTTCATTGACGTCAGTAGAAAGGTAAGGCTGGTTTACACAGAAGTAAACAAATAAGGATGTACTGCATTATGCAATTACTAAAAGATGATCTCTTTTTTTCATTGCCTTTGAGTGACTCATATGGTAACAGGACAAAACCCACACTGTACATGAAGGATTTTTATTGTTGCGTCTTAAAACTGAAGAAAAAAAGGATCCCTGTAGCCCATTTTGTAGCCCTTTCCAAGCATGATTCCCACTGCAGTGAGAATCTTTTGAATCTTTGTTACAACAAATGCTTTTCAAGGGACTCTGCCCTGATACAGCCATTGGCTGAATTTAAAAAGTGTTTTCAATGTGTCATAGTCTTTTAATTTTGAGCGACCTTTTTGTTCACAAGCTTCAACTTGTTTCTTCCCCAGATAAATTGCTGTAGTATCTTTTGTAGACCAAATACTTGCAGCACTGATCTGTGGACCATTTAGATTTTGAGGATTTCATCTTCATAAAAGTGAATGAAGTTGGATATCATCGCTTTGTTATAGTCAGAGTTGTCTTTAACATACCTACTTCTGTATCCTCATGAAAAATAAGTTGATTGTTTCATATTGAGGAATATAAAAAAACCAGTAGCTTTTGCAGTGCATCATATTTATATCTTGAAATATGTTACTTTTAGCTACAGTAGGAAGCAAAAGAGTGACACTAGCTACTCTAATAGCTATAGTGTTTATATGCAGTTCATGACAGACATTTTTTACCCCACTTTTTAATTTAGTGCTATGTTCATCCAGCAGCATTATTGTAAAATCCAGGAGCTCAAGTAGTCCAGCTGTGCTGAGAGCTTTATCGTTGTGTGCAGTTATCTATGTCTTAGTAATCCTAGAATCACAGTTTAGAGTAAATTGAACAAGTGAATTAAGGGGTGGGTGTGTGTTGGGGGAGGAAGGGAAGCATAGCAGGGTGAAGAGGTGGCAAACCTCAAAAGGTGGTATTTTTGTATGGAAAAACTAATGTTCTACATCTGTGATTAATAAATATATCATGCAATGCATCCATTTCCCCCTCCCAGCACTACGTATGCAAGTGTAATTAGATTTTGAAACAATGAAATAATTTGTGACAGAGTATCAGGCTGCAATTAGCCTGATTCTTCTCCTAGTGAAATTAATTAATTTTATCAGTGACCCTAGTGGGAACAAAGCTAGGTCTACCCTTAACCTTTGTCATACCTGTCTGCATATAGAAGTGATTAAGCTGCTGAGTAACTGAGCATTATTCAATACACCAGAGTGGAATTCTTTCAGATGTCAGCACTCCTTCGACAGCTAGCTCTTAGAGAAAAGTTTCCAAGTCTGGTGTGTTAATCTGTCCCTTCTGAGATCAAGCATTGCACCTTCTATAATAAGAAGGACAACATCTTAACAAGACAGATAGTTATTGAGGATGCTTAGCATCACTTCTATTTTTTATGCTTTGTTTATCTCAGCCTTAAGCCTGAGATTGTAAGCAAAAGCTGTCAATCTTATTGAAGTTGATCTCAGTTCATTACAGTGTTTTTCTAACTGAAGCAAGACATATCCTAAAAATATAATGCTGCAGCAAGAAAAGGAGACCTTGCCAAATCTGAGGGAGTAGGTCAAAGCTCTGCTGTTAAAACTTTGAGACTCTTGGTATTTTGTAGAGCTCTTACAGGTGTATGTACATCCAAGATCATATGCCTAACACTTGTACTGCTATTGCAAGTCTTCTGAAAACTGGCAGTTTGATTATAGCTTTAGCTCCCAGGGACAGGGTACAAATGCAGAATTTTTAAAATGCATAGAAGAGACAGGAGGAAAGACTATGGCTGCAATGACAATCACTTAGCAGGTGATACTGATGAAAGTCTTTGCAACTACAGAATACTTCCCAATCAGTAATATACTAGTACAGTAAGCAAGATGCAGAAATTTAATAACAATAGAGTATATCTTTGTGAGAAGGTGGGATGGTTGTTTGCATCCACTATATTAATGAAAATGTTGTAATATTAATGGAAATCTTACAAGAACAAGGAAAGGCAAGTGAACAAATAAGGTTTCTTGATGCAAAGTACTTGATGCAGAAGCAGACATTCCTCAGCAGAACACTGTCCTGACTCTGTCACATGATCAGTGATGTAGTTTTGACAAGAGATAATCTCTGCTTAGGATTCAAGATCTGCTCTTAATCTTATTACAAAAGAAATCAGGATACCAATAGTTCAAGTGATCTGTTGAGTCAGTGGCATTCTACAGGAGTCTTAATCTATATTGTGAGCATAGATATCTGAATGGTCCCTGTAAAATGGATCTATACCCCAGACTGCTCTCTGCAGACTGTGAGTGCTATTGGTATTTATAAAGTTCCTACAGAAATACCCATGTCATGGGAGCTGCAGTAGTGCTGTGTCATGGGGGAATCACTTTATCCTTGTGCATCATGGTAATGGCCAGCATAAGGAGCACAAAATAACAATTACTGTTTGCTATGGGCTACAAAAAAACATCCAGACTCAGGCACTCAAATGGGTGCTGCTTGAGAAAGAAGCCTTGTGATACTTCACAGCACTGACATTTGAGTAGTAAACCTGCAAGGTTATCACTCCTATTTCTTTGTTTATCGTTCAAATCTTCCTGCCAATATTAAATGAAAAGCCATTTGACACTGGAGGCTCCTGGCTCAGTATCTCAAACAATTTTAGAATTATTATTCTTTGGTTCATTGATATTCCTTGCTTTTATTGTGATGATCTCGCTTCCTACATACAGTAAAAATACTGAGTTGAGACTGAATTAAGACAAATCCCAGGAACAAAGCAACTTAAAAGATTATTATAATGATGGTTATGTTATTGTTACTACTCAGGGAAAAAAGCTACTTAGAATTGAATACTGTTAAGTTTCAGTGGTCTGAGAACTTCTATGTAATATCCATTATATAAATGAGTTCATTTTTGCAGAAGTACAAATAAAACAAGATGTTACAGCAGAAGGACATGAAAATTAAATAGTGAATGCTCAGATAGTAGAGAATGACTTTTGTTTGGATTGATGATAGCGTTCATACCTTGTACCACTTTTGATCCCTAAGCTTTACCTCAAAGATTCTTTTGTTATTTCATGGATGATTGTGCCTCTTTTAGAACAAAATCTATGAATGTTTCAAGTCTTCCTGCAAGTCCCATGCAAAATGAGGAATGAATGGCTTTCACTGAGCAGCAAAGTTAGATTCTCACTGAAGTAAAAACTGTGAGCCTGGGTCCTGAGCAAACTGATGTTCTTTCTCTGAGCTCCATTGGACTTGCCATAACTTTAAAGTCTGTGTTGCTGCATAAGAGCTGTTCTCACTTTTGGCTGTATTCTCCTTGAGTGCTACCTGATAAAACTCCTGGCTGAATGCTGGCACATTGTTGTACTCATCCATCACTGTTATCAGCAGTATAAGTGGGTCACAGAGCAGTAGCTTGTCATTGTTCCCAGCAAGAACTTGAGGTTCAAATTGATGAAAAAAACCTTAAGTGTTACAACTAAAGTGTTTATAATTGATCTTAGTAGAATTTGGCATGAATACTTTAATTTGTATAGAAACTTTTCCATGGTCTACACTACATATGTAACGTTCCACTCCCTTTTAATATCAAAAATCTTTTGGAGAAATCCTAAATATATGTAGGACTAAAAGGAGTCCTTTTCGTTCTCTTCTGCTGAAGTTCTGTTTCAAGCTGCACAGGCAACTTGTAACTCGTGCTCTATAAAACTTTCCAGTAAAGTTTTTATTTTGCCAATTACGCAAAACCTAGTGTTATATTAGAACTAATGGAAATAAAAGCAGAGAGGAATACCATGGTGGACAGCAAGTGTTTCTATTTTTCATCCTTTCCCCCCCTCTGTTGAACGTGTCTTCAACTAGATTGAGGCATAAAAATTAACTCTTTCACTGCTCCATGCTGCATGTGGACTGTGCTGGTAGATGATGCTCTAAACATTTGAAGAGCCAGCCTATTTAGTTTGTAAGTGAGGCATCACCAATACAAGCTATGTAGCTGCTTTTGTCCAGAAGCTGAGAATTTGTCCTGAGCTGAACTACAAAGACAGAGATGAGATTACTTTTTATTTGTTTTATTTTTCTGACAACTATTGATCATTTAAAATTACAATATTTTAGTGAGAATTTGTCTATAGCAGTCTTAAATCAGGACTTTGTGCTATTCTCAGCTTCATGTACTTCAGAGAAAAATCTGAAGCTGAAAAGTAAAATGTGTTATTGCTGATGAAAAATAGACTTCAGAATCCCAGATGGCAGATTGCAGGCTTTCCTAAGATGTGGAAGTCCCAGGGCTCTTTCTATAAATATCTAACACCATATGCTCCTGCATCACTGAAACATCAGTAAACTCTTTTCTCTTGTATCCCTTTGGAAAAGTGGGACAGTAGCATCATAGTTAAGGACATCCATGACACGATAGTGTAAACAGTGAGATCTTATGTCTACTCAACATTTGACTCTGGTATTCTTTCTTATTAGTGTTTGTTATAGGTTGATGGATTCTGGGATCAAGTTTAGAAGGTCATGAAGCAGTACTAAAAGCACAACAATGCTGCCAGATCCCCCCTTCTGTGTGGGAGCACCCAAAATGCTTTCATTGCTCACTGTTCCTTTGCAACATAATGTGTTTCTGTGCTGGGTGGACCAAAGATGGAGTTTTCTTTGTAGTTGTTTCCAGGTAAAATACAACTGGTTTCCCTAGTATTTTTAAGAATTATGGCTAATTACAGAGTGCAAGACTGTGAGAGTATGTCCCATGAAAATACTGATGGTTGAAGTATAAAGGAATTCCCTACTGATGTTAAATTGTAAAAGGTACTGATGCTTCGAATCTAATCAGAATTTAAGTCTACATTAGGTAAATTTGAGAAATCATTGTTTTCATAGTTGAGGGTCAAATTAAGAAAAAGAATGTATAGAAATAAAGCTGCCCTGTAGAAATCATGTGCTTGAAGCACTGTACAAATCCTTCAGGTGGACACTGGGAAGCTCTTGTCCTATCATTCCATCTCCTTACCTACCCTGAGTATAAATCAAGAAGTCTGTGTCTGACTTTAGCAGTCCAGATTTTGTTCTTATCAAAAGAATTTAATCCATTTTATCAGTTATACTTTTTGAAAGGCAACAGGCCTTGAAACAATAGAGATTGCTCTTGTATCTAGCTGTAGTGCAATGCCTGCTCTGAAAGCAGCCAAGGTTGGAGAATGTGCCGATGTATTTTGCTACAATAGGATTCTTAATTTATATTATCCCAAAATTATGAGATGTGGTCTATTAGCTGTGGAAGACATCTAGAAATCAAGCAATACTTGGAGCTTCTTTCTTGACAGACTCATCCTGTTTCAGCAGGCAGGCTCTTTTTTATGACTCTAAAGTTAATCAGTTTCTATTGACTTAAACTGGATTTATGAGTGAACATCTAAATACTCAGACATCACTAATCTCTGCTTCAGTTATAAAATCTAATAATTTATGCCTGTCTCCTACAATATTGCCAGATTTGCGTACATAATTTTCTCAATCAGCTTTGGGATCCTTAGAGTTTATAATTGTTATTCAGACTTCTGATGAGATGGTGCAATTGTCTACAGTTCCACAAACAGCAAAATTTTTAATAAAATAAATTAAAAAGGGGAATAATGGAATAATTAAATTCTTCTAGGACTTTGGAATATGTTTCCTTGTTGTTATGTGGTATAATCTTTACAGCATCACAAGCCCAAGCAAAATCAAATCAGTGAAAGCTTTGCCTGACATCCTTTGGCAGACTGAAAGTTAACTCATTTTCAGATTGATTTAAATATGAAATTTAATTAGGACTAAAAACACTTCTGCAGTACTGCCCTGGTGGAAAGCAATAAACACTTTTATGCCAGATAGTCCAAGGAAGAATGAGCAGCAAACCCAGAGAAAATTACAGCCGGTTTTTGCTGTTACCATGGAAATACAGCTACAAAGACTTGTGTTTAGACTCTATAGTCTTCATGAAATACAGCTTGTCAGTTGTTTTTATAAGACATAAACCCTTTCAACTCCATGAATGCAGAACAGTTCCTAACAAGGAGAAAGAAGGTGGCTGTTATAGATGGGATGTGTGCAGTGCCTCATCAGTCCTCAGAATAACAAGGCAAAGCCATTATGGACGCCTCATTCTAATTTAAACATCCATTTGTTTATGCTAGCATTAATGTGTTTCTTGGGTGATTTTGTTTGGATTCTGTGCCTCTTCACCCATATGACTGTATTCCCAAAGTATGTAGATATACTCATGCAACTCGGTTCCCTCACTGCATCTCTTACTTTGCTATGAGGAAAGATAGTGTGATCACTAATCCATATTTAAAATATGGTTGTTACTTTAAGCGACCTCTTCCTACCCTTTTAGCATCTTTGTGTGCCTAAGAGATTCCCTTCGGAGTTCCAATAAACAGAACAACAGCAGGCTTCACTCTGAGCTTTAGACAGCCCTGAGCTTCTGTTACTGCTTGAATAATGCAGCTGAAAAGACAGTTAAAGTTGGAGTTAGAAGCTGGAAAAATGCAGAATGAAGTTTAGCTGTTTTCAAGAGCAGAGGGATAAAGAATATAAAATCATAGAGTTTAACCTTTCAGGGTGAAAAGCAGGACACTTAGTCCAAAACACAGGCATGTAAGTGATTTTATATAAATAAAACACACTTTCGTCCGTTGTTCCTTGAAGATCATGTACCTGAGATACCCTTCCTGATCTCCTACTTTAACTGGCCTGTTGCCATATACATTCCCCTTTTGCTTTCTAACGTGCAACACACAGTGTATTTAATTTTCATTATGGACATACAAACAGCAGAATTTCTGCAAATGCACAGGGGAAAGCTGAATTTAATGGGATTATTCATAATCCTAAATTAATCATGGGTTTGCAGCATCAAAGCCAATGTTCTGAATCCAAAGGAACTGCCAAGAATAGGTTTAAGATTGCAGAAGAATGTCATGTCATCTGAAGTGATGGATTTGTATTGAATGATTTTGGAAATCAGGATCTTCTGACTTGCCTTGGAGATGATCTGAAGATTATTTGCATTTGAGGGGTTTGGAAGGATAATGGCACCTGGAGCAACCCAGGTATTTTCCACAATTGCAATTTCCACTGTTGCTAAGGCACAATATCCTGGAGACCAATTCTCCAAGTCTTCAACTTGCACAATTAGATGGTAATTGCTGACCTGGGACGTGTCTAGCACAGATCTTCCCACAACGAAGAGAAACTTATCAAAGACATTTATAATTCTTTTGTCAAAACTTGACAGTGAGTCTAAGAACTGAAATCGAGTCCCCTTTCTTGTTATTTACTTCTAAATAATTAGAGCAGCTATTTTGCTACAGGGATAATTCTGTAATCTTGATTTTGTGTATTTTTCTTTATTTATGGGTGGTTCAATTCTGTTTTGTTATTACCAGTAAGGTGGTGACTGTGACACCTCTGAGTCTGCTAGAAGGGAAGGAGCCCTGCTTGGACAGTTTTGTCTCATATTTTCCATGGTACCAATGTGTTTTTCAGAGGTTTGAAATGGTTGTACTGATTGCTTGCTGCTGATAATCCTGGGTTACCAGCTGCTAAATCTCTATTTTAAGGTGTCTGCAGCATCTGCTGCTGGAAAGGAAATGAAGCATTACCAAGAAAAGGTCTTCAAGCAGCCTGAGTGAGAGGTGTCAGGAGAGAGAATTACAGCTTCTGGGCTATGAGGAAAGCTGCTCTGATCAGCAGGAATGAGTGAAGAAGTACATAGACAAATGACAGCCACTCTAGATATACCAGCCTTGTTCTAGGCAATGCTGTGACTTGTGCTCACTATCACTTGCCAGAGGTAACATTTGTTTTCATGGCAGTATGAATGCACAGCATACAGCATGGAATATCTTGTTACTGCAGACAGTCAAGGGGAAGAGCTTTCAGGAGCTGGGTTTAGGAAAGTCCTTGCATTCAGCTGCACCATCTCCTAAATCCTTGTACACCTGCTCATGTGGTGGGTGTTACTGTCTGAGGCTGGACAGAGGTGATGTCAGGTTGATTTATGATGGCCACTGTTTCCTTGGTGAGGACAGCCTCAGACCCCTGAGAACTCGAGCTATTTGTTCCTTTCATGCCACCTGCTACCATACCTGGCTTCTCTGAAAGGAAGGCAGCACTTCCAAAACTGCTCTGTGTGGACCTTCCCTCCAGTTCCAAAACTTTTCTGGATTACTTTCCTGGCTCCTTAATGCAAGTAATCTTGTTGATTGGAGTCTGGAATGTCAGGAGTGGGAGGCTGTGTAGGGCTTAAGCCCATGTTAAAGGAGCCCAATGGGGGAGAGATGTAGATTTATCTCAGTGTTTTCTCCATCCTACATTTATGTTAAGCTGATGATGTGGCTTTTGGTCATGATTTGGTAGTGACTAATAACTGAAAGCTGTAGCCTTCTTAACAGAAAAGCACATCTTCATTTACTGTTAGGGAGGCAGAGGATGTTTTTGCTTTCAGAGGATGAGATTTAGATCAGATGGCTGTCTCATGCATAAGTAATAGTCTTTAGGAAAGAGAAGGTAGAAAAGCCTGGTATTCTTCAATCTATTTACCCAGAGTGTTAATATGTGGTTGATGTGTTTCATGTCATTGGAAGGAAAGAAATCAACTGAATGACAGCTGTATTTTAGGTGTTAGAGAAGCAATATTAGACTAGAAATTTGGGGGGAAGGATCTGATTACAATGGAATCTTTCTTTTTTGATCTTGTAGCTTAATTTGACAGACATTTTCTGTGATAATTTAAGAACCTTCGTATGATATAAGAGAATATATGTCCAGGTTGGTCATGGTTCCTGAATGATCTTTTGACTTTAGCCTTTATCTAAGACATAAACAAGGACCTTCTTCCCAGAGGCCTCTTTTCCCATTTTCATGAAAAAGTAAAATTACTGTTTCAGCCAGGAGTTCATTGTCCAGCTTTAGATAACATTTGGATATGTAAAAATAAGTGAAAAATACATTGAGCAGCAGCTTACAGACTTGAATTTATAATTTTATATTGAAATAATAGTTATTTCCCATGGTATTGCGTTAAGTATTTAGAAAGGTGAACAGGAACATACCTCAGCTATTGTAATACATGCAGTGACGTACATTTAAACAGAGCATTGTGACCTATGTCAGTGTCTTAAAAGACAAGGTTGCTCTGCCTTCCCAGTTAATTTCATTATTACTTATGAGTTGTCAGGTTCTATTGTTATGTCTCCAGGAGATTTTTCTCTGTGTAAAATGTCATCGGTGTCTAGGGCAGAGGAATTTACTACAGAGCCAGCCCACTGAAGCCTCAGCCAAAACATTTATTTTTTCAGTCAGTGTAGCATGGAGTTAAAAACTGCCTGTGTATTCTGTTTTGGGGGAGGAGATTGGCCTTTGTAATTCTCTTTTGCAACAGTTGTCCCTGTTAAACTTTGTAGCCTTTTTTTTTTTTTTTTTAGGAAAGTGCTTTTTCATTTTAGTATTTTTTGTTCTCTTTCCCTTTTTTTCTTTCCCACTGATGCAAAACGAGCCCAGTTCACTGACAGAATTCCAAGCTATGAATTTTAAACTTTATTGATTTAATCCCCTGCCTGTATGTATTGACTTCTTTCAGCAGCTCTTTCCAGAATTTTCCATGGCTGTTATGCTAGTATGGACTTGGGCTTTCAAGAATCTTTCATACAGTACATGATGACTGCTGGTACAAAAAATGAACTTCAAAAAGACCTTTCACTGCAGAACTAAAAAATGTAATGCAACCTGTCATTATTGGTGATGCATCGTGTGGGTGTACAAAAATCACCGGGCAATGTTTCTCAAGGGTACCAATTTGCACATTCTCAGCTGTACTCTGTAATCTGCAGACTCAGAAAAAATCTGCTCTAAAGTAAAAACTTCATATATTGTATTTTATTCAGAAAAGAAGTGGGAACAGGAGTCATTGGGGCAGAATCACCTGGTGGAGGTGGGACACAGAGTGGTAGAAAGCTTTCTGCATTGAGTCAGAGAAAACTTTGTCATTGCTAAGGTCATTGTAAAGTGCCCTTTGGAATAAGTATGACATTTCTCCTGCTTAGCTGACTTCAAATTCCAGCTGATGTTACTAAAGGGTCTTTTATTTTTATATATAAACAAAGAGTTCTGTGATGTGACAGCTGCTANACTGAAAACCTGATAGCAATCTTACATCAGATGTTAATAAAGGGTCTTTTATTTTTTATATAAACAAAAAGTTCTGTGATGTGACAGCTGCTATGTGTCATGGGCTCTTGTTTATCTCCAGTTTATTAATTTTTATCTCTGGAGTGATGTAGGGAGTTCAAGACTTTGTTTTTTTCTGTAACAGTACCTAAAAGGGTCTCCAATTCTAGAGCTTATTTCCTGCTCTGAAAGAGACAGTTGATCCTTGAGGCACTAAAACATTCCTTTTGTTTAGTTCACATGCTTCTTTGCTTTCTACATGGTCTCAAAATAGATAACTGACTTAAGGTTAGGCTTAAGGTCTATAATTGTTCAGACACTTCAATACAAATCAAGAGAGAACTACCCAGTTGTATCTTTCCTTCTACAGATAAAGAAATAGCCCGTGTCCTTGAGTCCATCTGGAACATATGCTCTGATGGTTGTTCTGGAGCCTAAGTGAGGATTTTGTACCTCATTTGGTGGGAAAGGGTCACCTGAGCCAGTGGCATAGGTAGGCACTGAGGACACTCTAGCTTTAGAGATTGCAAATGGGGTTGGTGGCACAGTAATTTATCTAAAATACAGTGAGTTTCAACATGACAAATACTCTTTATAGATGCATCTGTTCTCCTGGCAAGCATCTGACTATCCTGAAATCATTAAATGCATTGTACTTTCAGGTATTTATTTTTTTCCACTTGTTGCTGTTTAAGCTCCTCATCTCAGCAGCTGGATAAACATTCTATAGACTCTATGGATCTTGTTCTGGGCTCCTCTTTTGGAAATATGTAGAGAAGGCACAGACAGTTGCTGATTTTGTTTTTGTTGTCAGAATGAAAACTTAATATCTGAGAATTTGAAACTGAAGAGCTTACTAAGGGTGTACACTATGTATGCAGGATGTGTGAAAGGAAGTCAACAGTAAGAGCATGTGCTGACTGAAAGTCTTGGATACCTATGTGTCTTTGTCACTGTTGTATTTTAATAGTGTTATTTAATTTTTCTAACTGAAACATACTTTGGAGTAAATAGTCCAGTTTTGCATTTGCATGTGTTGAACAGCTGGTAAATAGCTTTTGTATTCCACACTAGTAGTCATCATCCATGTCATTGGAACATAGGTGAACTCTTGGTTTGTGTGCCAGTGGAAGTGGGATTTTCTAGACACACTGGAGAATTCTCATGTGTTTGTAGCTTATGCAGTCAGGTAATATTTGCTAGATACAAATTGAAGGGGGGGTGTGAGGATCATAAATTGAAGGGGGAGTGTTAGGATCATACAGCTTGACACACACGGAATCCCAGAGGGTCTGCTGTCATAAGGGATATTAGAGGTCCAACAATGTTTTGCGGGATTGTTATAAGGAACAAGCATTAATAAAGTGCCTAACTCAAAATCATGTTTTTCCATTAATATGTGAGTGGAGACAGGCCATGTTAGGGTTGATATTTGGAAAAGTAATATTTAGAAAATAGCATTAGGAAAGCATTATTACTTTAAATGTCAGTCATGTAGCACTATGGATTGGATTGCAGCACTCTATTTCTCCACCAATTTTCTTTGTTCTCAGCAGGTTTTTTTGCAGATTGGAACAAACAACAAGTGGTCATTAAATCATTTAGGATTCATACCACAAATCCTTGTGGCATGAAGTAACTTTGCCTCTTACAAATGTATAGAAATGTACAGCAAACCTTCTATAACCTCTGCAATACAACAAATATTGCCATCAAAAGCCACCTTCTGAGATGTGATGCAAAGCAGCATGACCAGCACAAACTAAATGAACACATTGAGGCAACTACCAAGTTGAAGACAACTAAGTATTTCAGAGAGAAAAAACTTGATTAATCAAGTCTCTTATTCTCTGGCTTACACCTCATTTTCATCAATGTAATAAGGCAGAGTTCGGTGAAGTGACTCCTGATTTATAACTGTGTGAGAGGAATATAGTATCAAATAGGTCATTCTCTGCTGATTTTTGCTTCCCATCATGACTGCCTGACATCTGTGCTGGCTTTCAAATACTTCCTCTTTCATCTGAGCTTTTTATACCATTTGTGCTTGCTGTGTAGGGGAGAGGAAAATTAATAGCAGTCTAAATTAAATCCCTTTGGGATGCATTTAGATATGACTAAGAAGAGTTCTAAAAATGTTAAAGAGCGTGCTTCAGAGGTATATTGTGAAAAAACCCAACCATATTAGTATAAATTTGCATGCAAAGGTGATCTGTAGATTGATTGTGCCTTTGCAGGATCACCTCAAGGACGCAGTGTATTATACTGTCTGTCACTGGTTTAGGTCTTGATTATGTCCACAGTATGTTACCAAACGTGGTCTAAAGCCATTTGTATCTGCCCTTATGTTTTCCCTGGGTTTTTTTTCTGAGAAGCAGAATCACTTCAGTGTAAAGACTTGCGTACACTAGAGGCTTAAAACAGCCACCTACAAGGTTAAATTCTCTCACCCTATTTGACAGTCCTGAAATTGCCGTTACTTCCACATTAAAATCCTATTTCCTTCTGACTTTGTTTGGCTAAGCAATAACATTTGCTGTTCAAAAATTTGTTGGAAAGTTTATCTATAGAACTAATGATAGAACAGTCCATGTTTCTAAAATAGTCTCCTTTTAGCCTGCTTATCTCTTCCCTGACATTTCTTCTTGAGCATCAGTGAGCAGGCAGCTTTGTACTGCCATCTGAGAGCCAGGCTGCAGCAGCAGTGTGTAAAGGGCTATGGAACAAACAGTCACATGGTTTCTATATTTTCTCCTTTTGTTTACTGCTTTCATAATGCCAAATGGCAAATTAAAAGAATGCCCTAATCCCAAAGAGTAAGGCATGGTATTTTTCCTTGCCACATGGATGGATGCTATTATCTTTGGGGAGACAAGGCATTTTATGCTTTTGCTATTCAGTTTTAATCATCATTCTGGGGGAGCAAATTATTTCTGAACTTCTTGGTATGAACACTACACTTATAGAAGTTGGATTATTTTAGCGAAATGGTTGGTTAAATTTATAAAGATTAGCACATGATCTGTACAACCTTTGGCTTTGGATATAGGAGGATATGAAGAAATGTCCTTTTAGAAAGGAACTGGGGATGTTTTTACCTTTATGTTTGTAAAGAACTGCAGAGAAGATGTCTTCAGCCAATGCAGGTGTTGTCTTTTTAAATCTTGTACAGGAAATACAGGCAACTCAGGAGAAGTGTGCGCAAGTCTCATCTGCTTGTGGGATATGCAATAAGATACAATTCTGTCATGAAAAGAGTTCAGGAAATAAGAGAAATCTAGGATGTAGAACCTCCCATGGTGTTTTGTTTCTTTTGTTTTTTTTCTAAAGTTTGTAGCTCTTATGAGTCAACATGTGGGAGAAAACATAGAAGATAAAGCATAAGAGTAATCCATGTTCTTCAATTTGCAAGTTCTTGTTTGGTATGGTGATATTGACTGATAATGTGGGCTTAGTTTTCAGTGAATAATTTTATCATAGTTTCTTTAGTGTTTGATAAGTATTTTCTCTTTGAATATTCACATATAGTGAATTCAAACTGATCAAGTAGTCCCTGTTGAGATCAAGGTTACTTAATTTTTCCATTCAGTGATCACCAAGAACAGTGCTTAAAATCTGACACAACAAGTGAGTGCATTATAAATACTAAAGAGCTGTGGGAATACACATTTTTGATAGACTTGGGCAAAATGTACATTGGTTGTAATAAATACTGGAATATTTTTAGCAATATGACTTTATGGAATTGGTCTGTATTCAATAGCTAGGATTTTTATAGGAATAAATACATCTGGAACTAATTTCAAAGAGAAGGCAAGTTTGCATCAAAATGCAATTTAATACTATCTAAAGTCATAGTAATATTGAGTAACTTTTTCAAGCAGTATAAAAGTCTTTTTTCACATTCACTTTATATGTTTCAGTGCACAAAACTCTGCACATGCAGTTGTACAGTTGCACACTATAAACACTTCTAGCACATGCAAGGCATTTTTACATCCCTTTTGAAAATGGGCTGTAATTTTACTCTATAAAAAAAATAGTACTGTTGTCTCTGGACTGTCATGTGTTTGTGGATTTGGAAAGTGCCAGGTGAAGAAAACAATACAAAGACTGAAAATCAAGGTCCAGTGCCAATTACCCTTGTGGGTACTGAGATTCAGTATTGACTTTAAGGGTCCCAGCTGGCAGTGTGAAGCACAGCAGCAATACAATGGCAGCGTTCTGTTCAAAGTCAAATGAAGTACAAACTAATGAGTTACTGAAGCACCTATTAAATGGCAGATGGTGCTTATGACTGGAAAGGAGAATAACTGTTGTTCTAGCAGAGAGCACTTACTCAAGTCAACCTGGTTGCTGAGAATTAAAAGGCAAACTCAGTATCATCAACATTTTGGGTTTTTTGCAAGCTCCACAATAAGATTAGCAGAAGAATACTTATGTTGAAAGGACTTTTGTCTTTTTTCTTAAACAATTATGGTGCCTTTTCCAAAATCTGTCTTATGAGTTCCAAGGATATGTATAAGTACACAGCATAAATTGTTTTCAGTATGTAATTTAACTGAGTAGCTCCAGCCAATGGTCTTTACGCTTACAAATTTAGGATTTTGTAATTTGTTGTACAAAGATTGTGTAGTACAGGCCAGGTGTCTAATTCTTCATTTGAAATTAAGATGCTGACTATAATCTGAAAAATTATGGCTTTAAGTGCTAAAGGATATATTTGGAGGTCCTCAGGGCTTTCTAGAAAGTCATCTCTGGGATTCTGATAGCTCTGTTCTGTGAACTAAAATCCCTGTTATACTACTTTTTTGATGCACAACAATGGGAACCCTTAAGACATGTAAAAAGTGGAAACACTGGTGCTTTATGGGTGCATATTGCCCTGTTAAGGACACCAGCTCATGCACTAGATTATGAACAGTGAGTCCTTGGAGTTATGAACAAGATTTTCAAGTCCAAATATTCTGGAATTTAAAAAAAAAAATCTATGACATTTTCTTTTTTTAAATTCTTACAAATTTCTGTTGACATTTGTCTTGGAGGAAAAACTTTCCAGACACTACTTTTAAGCACTGAGCATTCTTTTAATAAAGACCAGACATAGCTTTTTGAGTCAATTTTACACTGAACTCCTGGTGTCAATCTGATTCAAAAATGCTATGAATTATAAAACTTTATAAGGCAACATGTATATATATTGCAAAAAGGAGGCTGCTGAAGTCATATATTAAAATCAATATATTTTTATCTGACAGTAGTGGCTCTTTCTTGTCTTTCCTGAATGCCAGCAATAGAGGCCTATATGGAAAACCTTATTTTTATTGAAAGGTAAGTGGTGAAGGAACAGTATGCAGAAAAATTCTTAAAGCCAGCTATGCCTGCTGTTTGGCTCAGTGTCAGAAAATTGCCTTAACTGCATCCGTGGTATAAAGTAAATTACAACAATTGACTGAATTGAGTTGACCATTCCCATGATAAAAAGCACTAAAATAAAATAGTTGATGTCTTAGATTTCCTCTGTTTTCATGTATCTACTGTACACTGATTTATCAGTATTACCCTGATGTCTTTTTTTATAGGTTATTCTGAGAAAAAAATATTGATTTACATGTAAAGAACTAATAATGCAATGCATGCCCATGTACCACAGGTAGTCATTAGAGCAGTAGTCCTGCAAAGGGATATGCATGTTACTTTGAATTTTATTCAAGTAACATCAAGCTCATGTCTAAATGTCAGCATCTTGGGGAAGGAGAAGTATTAAAGCTGCCCCAATTATAGCAGTCTATCATTTATAGTTCTATATAATTTATTCTTATGTATAGTCTATTTTGTACAGGAGGGCTCTAATATTTGAGAGCCATGATAGCAGAGCTTTGATCAACTCTGCAGGTCTATAAAATGTTCTAATCTAGATGTCACGTCACAGGTGAAGAATACCAAGGTCTTACCTTATTCTTGCCTCTCCTGGTGGTTTAAGCTGCATCACCCAGATGGTGATGGCAGGGGTTCAGGATGTGCTCACTGGCAGAGATGTGGGGTGAGAGTAAGCTGGAAAGGTCAGTTCTCCAAATATCCCAGCATATGTTTAATGTCTTAAATTATAGTTGTTCCTTTGAACTCAAAGCTCTACTGCAGCATAATGTGTGGCAGGAGCATATGACTTTGTAGGACTCTGACCTCTGCTCTATTTTTAATCAGATAAAATGAAAGACTTTTCTGCAGTTTTGTTGTTAATTGCATCCCAAAAATAGAAACATAGTTTTGCATTTAGTCACTCAAATATTTGAGATGTTGGAAACAAAAATAGTCAGGAAACCTTTACCAGGTTCGTTTTTTAATTTCTCTGTCTGAATACATCCATCTGTCAAAACATTCTTGTGCAAAACATGTAACATGAGGAACGGGTTTTGAATTCTTTCTGTGCCTGGTGTACAAATTTGTATGAAATCCACTTAAAATTAGAACTATTTTTCCTTTTCCTGCTTTTACAAGTTACTATATCTTTAATGACAGAGGAAATCCAGCTCCTAGCTTCCATCAAGGCAAAGGAAAAACTCAGTGGCTTTATCTGGGCTTGCATTTAACCTGTTGTATTTACCAGCAGAGATGGGTAGGAAAACATTTTCCTACTGCATGATACTTGGAGGCATGTGATTTCTTTTTTCTTATTACTGGCTTCAGGACAAACCGCCTGAGCAAACTCTGTTTTCATTAGAATTGGCAGGAGAGTGAAATTATTATGGAAGCTAGAGCAATAGGACCCACATCCATCCATATCCCAAGAAATGGATTAAGATCACTCACTGCATTTTATATCCGTGTTTCACTTATTCTTTGCAATTTCCATAAGGATGGATACAAAAAAAACCCCAACAGTTGTAGTTCCCAATATTCCTTATTCCCATCCTTACCTGCATGGGAAAGAAGTCACAGCACCTTTGTTGATAAACATACACCCACCTTATACAACTGCATTGTCTCTAAGAGTACAACAGCAGTTTTCACCAAAATTTAAGTATTATCCCATGTATCTTAGACAACCTCTGAGCAATATTTTATCATACACTGCATTCTTAATCACTGCCAAGTCACTGTGCTTTCCTTTTCAGTGAAGAACTGTGATGTTATGCAATGTTACTATGTAGATCATGCTCTGTTATTTTCTACTCCTATTTTGAGAAACTACATCTGAGTAAAACTACATTTTTGGTGATGTTAAATCTTCCCCCAGCACTTAACATTTGTCTATATTTATGTGGCGTGACTTTACGTTCTGTGGGTTTGGCAGATGGAGGAATGATTTTCTTCACATTTTTCATATGGTGAAGAATTTCCAGGGGCAGGTTTAGCAATAGCAAGCAGAGGAGGCTTTGATTTGTTTACCCAATGAATGTGTCACATATAAAAGGCAGTATCCTTCCCCTGTAGTTGCTAATAATTAGTTGTTCCAAATGGATTTGTGCCAACACAAAATCCACCACCACAATTAGTAGTAATGGGAACTTCAGCTGGTAACAGCAGCAGAGAGAGTAAAGATAAAGTGACTGTGAACTGTCCCTCCATATTAAAATGGATGTATATTGGCAAAAAGTAAGAAATTTCAGACCACTGTTACCCTTTACACTCTGTTCTACTCTGGTAATAACTAAAGAAAATACTGCTGTCTGGGACTCTTTTTTACATGACACAAATTCTCCCCATTAAGGACAAGAATCTAAGTATCAGTACCAATAAAATGGCTCAAATTCCAGTACTTTCAGATGCATTAGGAGGCAAACAACCTTTTGTCTGTTAGGTACCTGTTTTCNGAGGAAGCAAACAACCTTTTGAGGAAGGCTGCTTTTTAGAAGCATTTGTCTGTTAGGTACCTGTTTTCCTGGATAGCAAATATTTCAGAAGCTATACCATCTCTGCAAAATACTTGTGTTAATTTTTCTATATCATAGATCTTGGTCATCAGGTTATCAGAACTGCAGTAACAATACATCCTCCCCCTTTCAATCCCTGTAAAAAGTGCATGAAAAAACTGGTATAATAAGGATTTTAATTTTATTGTACAACACTGATACAATACATTATAGGTAAGTCTAAGTTTCATTAGTCACATACAGTTAATTGTCTCACAGTGTCCAATATGCCACACCTTCAAAACACGAATTTTTCTACAAATTAAATGAACCTCTAGCAATGTGCTAAAGGGCTTAAGAAATATTTTCAGCATCAGACTTGCCCAAACCTGGCCTTTGAATTGATGAATCCAGTACAACATCTGATTTTGTGGGTCAGAGCATACAGAGAGCACAGCTGTTCCTCAGGACCTGGTGGAGGTTTGTTGCAGCTGCAGTGGTGACTTATCTTTGTAATGTCCTCTGCACTTTGTCAAAAGTAGCATCTTCAGTGCTGGGTTTGCATCCCCTTCCTTGTGTTTATTATACACACAGTTAAATCTTGTGAGTCAAATACATCAGTCCTCTTCTGGTTGTTCAAAAGACAGCAGCTATATGCACACGTAGAGGGAACAACCATGCAGTTTTATCAGTAACCTTTACTCTTACACCAAAGTGTCAAATTTGTGCATGAGGATCTGGACACGCTTGATTTTTCAGGACTGGAGGGATTGCTTTGGTGTGCTACAAGTTTCCATCTAGACAGACACCTAGTGCCATATGCTGGTACTGGTTAGACATTCCAGTGACAACAGTTTGCCAGGAAGCAAGGCTGGTGAATAGCTGCCAAATCCAATTAATATGTATCATTAAGTAAATGCGAGTTTTGGCAGCAAGACAGAGCTACTCGCTTTTGACTTTGCTCAGGACACAAAGTAAATACCTCTTCATAAGAAATGTGACCTGTTATGAGCAACATATGCTAAACTGTGCATCTAACCTGTTAGGTTCACCAGCAGCAGATGGGGAGATGCTAGTGCAAATCAGATACCATTGCCCCCAGTATTGACTGCTCCCTGCTAAGTGCACAAGCACTGGGACAACCTAAGGAGAGTTGTATGTCCCAGCTGAGTGAAGCTCAAGATGAGGTGCAATTTGGCAACTCCTACAAAATTACTGATAAACAGCTCTCAGAGGCAGCTGGACCAATCCTCCTAAAGAACTGGGCTCAGGGAGGGAGAGCAGAAGGAGACAGAAGAGCAGATGGATGAATTTACAGAGAATGTATCCTACAAAGATGAATTTATAAAGGTAATCCAGTAAGTCCAACTTTTTCAGAGACACAATTGCTTTTCAATTTCATGAATGTCAGGACCAATCACAGAAACACTCTAATTATAATGCAGTAAAGTGAACACAAAAGCTTTAACAGCACTGAAGTCTACCATACAACACAACTGAAGCTACAGTTCCTTCATGGGGCTTCGATAATCTGCTTTGAACTTCTTTAAACTAGTGGAATGTATCTACAGACATAGAAGTAGATTACAAAATTATACTGAGCCAAGAAAATTTTTTAGAAACCCACACACAAACTCCCAACTGTCATTTCTCCTTAGTGTCTGTAACACAAGATGTTCAAGATAAGAGAAGACTTCAAAAGTAGAACAGTGGAGGCTTAATTTTATCAATATAGGTACAAGACAGAAAAGGCTTTACATAGAGGCTTGGTCCAGCCTGAACTGGCCAAAGAACAGGACTGAAGATGAACAGTTATATGAGAGGTCAAGGCACCTCTTCCCCTTATGAGCTGTTGGAGTTGAGTGTTCACAAAAGCAGGGTTTATTTCTTAAAGAAAGTATCTACTAAAGAAAGAGACACAGCATATTCCTGAGGCATCTGGTTCCAGGACTTTATGACATGTAAATCTGCATAGTTTGTGTACAGTTTGTACAGTGAAAAAAAGATCAGTATAAAAATACCACTCTCACTTTGTCCATACTATGAGAAAAGCTGTTTACTATAACAGGAAATAATACTTTATTATAAAATTTGCATGTAAACAAGTAACAAATTAATTGAGTAACTGTTAATGGAAGTGCAAATTAACTTCATAAAATGCTATCTGTTCTGTATTTAACTATATATATATATAATTTTTCTCCCATTCTAACATAGTTCTAATCCCTCCCCATATTTAAGCTTAAAAACATTTATCATTGCTTGCTTTATACTAAAAAGAGTGTACGAGCCTGCGTACAAGTTTAAGTTTTGCTCTGCAAACAAGATAAGTCTATGGTGATACTTATCCTTTATCTTTGCATCTCTGTTCTCCACAGGACAAGAAGATATTTAACACATTTATACAGTGAAAATGTGGGCATGTCAAGCCACTTAAAGTTAGTTCATTTGCTTGCACATATTGAAACAAACCATTTATCAATGAAGCAATGAGTGCAGTATAACTTCCAGCCTTGTTTGTGCACCTTAAGGCATTAAAGAGTCTCAAGTGATAAGTCATTCTTGTTATCACCATGGGGATCATCCAGGCATTTCTCTTAATGGTGCTTGTTCATCACCCACATGCAATGTCTGGCTTCACTGAAAGCTTCTAAAGCACAGATAAGTCATGGCAAGATTTTGACTTTGCTTTGAAAGCCATCTTCTTATTGTTCTTTGCCACAATTCTTCCAAGGAATCGTTTTGCCTTTTTGCTTATGCTTTCTCTTCTTTTTGTGTTGGCCATTCTCCTGGCATTATCTTCTTTACTGTCTTTGCGAAGTCTGATTTGCCGGACAATCCCTTCAAACAGGTCCTTGACATTATGATGAAGAGCAGCTGAGGTCTCAATGAATTTGCAGTCAAACACAACAGCACAAGCCCGTCCCTCTGTATGGAAAGAAAGAAAAAAAAAAAAAAAGATGAGTGAAGAAAAATATTTTGTTTTCATATACACTGGTAGAAAAAAACCAAAAATTGATTCTGACTTAAGTAAGGAAAACATCTTCAGTGCTACAAGAG